>JANRMT010062792.1:107917024-107930097 GCA_026402145.1 Polypterus bichir lapradei | reverse complement strand
TCTATCTATCTATCTATCTATCTATCTATCTATCTATCTATCTATCTCATTTACCTGTGCATCTTTACCTAAACTAGCTTCATGATACCAGAAAGTAGCCCACAGTGAGCCTTCACTTCCTCTGAATGTATTACACCACTTAAGGCTTTTCTAATTAAAGCAACAAGTACCTAATGATCCTTCTAGGCTGATTATCCTCTTCTGTCATCAGCAAGAAGGCATCAGTCACATGTTGAGATTACTTGCTGTTCTTTAACATCTTCTATGAATCTAACGTGTCAGAAAATTCAGTCACCAGCTAATACAAAACCACAAAAATGACTGATGTTACACAATATGGAAGTTTTTGATATATATTTTTTGACTAACGTGTGCATAAGTGATAGTTTACAGTGAAGAGTTAGTCAGCATTTAACACTATTTTGAAATTAAATCAGAGCAGACTTACTTGATTTACTTGGTAAAGATTAAGGATAGTACTGTTGGGAAACTGCACTGGGCATTAAAGAGTTTACGTTTTTTATGACCCCCATCTGTTATTTGGTGTAGAGCCTGCCTGTCTCTTTTAATTGTTCTACCTACTGATCAAGTGTTCCCTAATATTAAATCTCTGGCCCACAATGCTTATGCTATACCATAAGATAGTAAGCACTGAGGATATGTTTTCCACAACAAGCAATAGACAGAGATTGTCGAACCATGATCTATCATTACATTGCATACCCTGAGCAAAGTGTGATCTGACATGTCAACAGAATAAAAATGTGATCTTGTTTCAAAATGAGATTAACTTCATTGTATTATGGCTGACATTCTTTTATAATCTGATGTCAGTAAACATTTTTGCACCAGAAGGCCACTGCATATTGTATGTAACATTTATGTCACTTTTAGAGACTGTGCCTAATTATCTTTATTAGTATCTGTTTATTGCTTCTGTGAAATTTGATCAAATAAAACATAATAGCGTAAGTAAGTGGTACTTTTCTCATTTCAGGCTGAAATGTAGCTGATTATTTTGACCTTGGTGGGGTCTTCTAATCACTAGGAAAAAAAAATATTACGCCATAGCCATTCCATTTGTTTAATGAAATGAAGCTTTACTTTGTCCCACATGTCAAAATCTAATAGAAATAACCTTACAAGATTGCTTATATGCTACTGTACATTAAGCCTCTATAAGAGCTTTACAAATGTCTCTCATTCTTTCTTAGTCTGTTTTTTTTGGGTTAAAGTCCACCACAAGCATATAGTGGACCCTCACAGGGCGGAGTTCCTCTCTCTGCTGCAACTAGACATGAACTGGCCGTCGTCTTTCTAGTACATCCTTTTAAGAAAGTTTCTTGGGTCATGTGGCCAGATGGGGTGGTTCTGGGGTGTCCGGTTGGGCTGCAGGGTCATGTTGTCTTCTGTCAGGATGTCTCCTTGACCCTCCTGGCCTTGACCAAGTTGTGCTGACTACTGGTCCTCTTATGAGAAAAAGAGGAAGCAAGTTTTGAAGAATCTTAATTTCCCTGATCTAACACCTGATATTTTTCTGTTCTCCTAATTTCAGATGTCACATAAAGGTAGAAATAGCTGTCTCATTATGTCACATCCTATAGTAGATTTTATTTCTGCTTGATTGAGCTACGTTGAATTGAAATGCAGTTTTCTTATAATTTTATCGTACATCCTGTTCTAAATTTGCAACTTCAATAAATATTTGAGATTTTTTTTAACAAAAACACCTTTGATTCTTATTATAAACACACTGTGAATAAATATGTTTTGCATGAATTTCAGTTTTAGTTATTTTAAATCTATTATTATATATCATACTTCTGGTTACAAGCCTAGAATGCAGTACTAATTTACAATATAGCTAAAATTGTCTGTAATAACAACCTAATTACCATGCAATAGGTACATACAGAAATATCTATACTGTTGTGACAGATAGGAGGCGCTATTGTCCCCTTGAACCCACAGACCACACGTTAGACACCAGATAAAAGTCCAAGAAATGAATTTAATAATTCTGTAATGTGCACAAAACACCTCCACCTCCTCTATACATGATAAACAATCAATTGTCACGCTTGGGTCGGTCACAGATTTGCACAGAGACACAGGAGGTCGTAGAAACAAGAAGGATTCTTTTTATTCAGACACTGCAAACAAACATTTCTCTCTTCAAACTTGCTCCTTAACAGAGTTGTCAGTATCGTCTATCAATTATAGGTAAGTTCCTTCCTCTTCGTATGAATACGCATCAGGAGCAGTGGTAGTAGTCTGAGAGAGAGAGAAAGTAAAACAAATCAATACCCCAAAAAGACAGGCGCTGCGCGAGGCTTTTAAAGTCGGCGGAGTGCCGTGCGAGGCTTATATTACGCGATATAGTGCACGGATAAGGAGTAATGTGAGGGTAGTCGGTGTTTCAGGGGGGTTGTGGAATGTGAGGGTAGTCAATGTATCGGGGGGTTGTGGAATGTGAGGGTAGTCAATGTATCGGGGGGTTGTGGTTTTCCTAGGGCGACGAACAGCTCTCCAGCTCACACAATAATACAATCAAATACAATAATCCTCCACTCCCAGACATTTCGTCTGCCTTCCTCCCAACTCAACTCGCCTGTTGGGATCTCCCACAGTCCTTTTATAGTTCATGACCCGGGTCAGATGAAAATTCCATCTTTTTCTTCAGCCCGGAAGTATGTCATTCCTTCCGTCCCTGCAAAGTACTTCCGGGCTATATGGAAAATACAAGTCCCTGAGCCTCCCTGCAGTGTCCCCTGGCGGCCCCCATGTTATCCAGCAGGGCTGTGAATTAAAACTCCAAAGTCCATGATGCCCTGCTGGAATTCAGGGCAGCTCCATGTTGCAGGGAGGGCTCCATCTGGCGGCTTGGGGGTATTGGCCGGGATGAACTGCCGGCCATATACCACACTGTGTATCTACAGACTTTTTTTTTTCTTAAAGCCTCCAACTATTAATAATATAAGTTGAAGTCACTATATAGTATAAGCTCAGCCTACAATAGAGAGAATAAAAAATGCACTCTACACAGACTGCAAAGAAAGTGTTCGATGTTAATAAGCTCAACATTAACAAAAATAAACAATATTTATTTCTATAGCACATTTTCATACACTAGATGTAGCTCAAAGTGCTTTACAGAATGTCCAAAGGAAAAGTTACAAGGAAAAAAAATTAGTTAATAATACTGAATAAATAACAACAAATAAAATATATAGGCTTACATAAAATAGATATATAATTAGTAGAACAGTTGAGCTCTTTTATATAAGTTTTTGTAATATTAATTTGTATTGTATTTACTCTAAAGATGATAAGGTATGATGCTCTGAGTTTGCACCCCTTTTTCCACCTTTAAATCTCAACTGAAAACTTTCCTATTCTACGAACTTTTGTCTTCTCTGTAATTTTTTTTTTCACTCTGTATGTAAAGCGACCTTGGGCTTGTGAAAGGCGTTCTATAAATGCAACTTATTATTATGGCCAAGAAGACAGGAAAAATAAAACTCCAGGAAAGGCAAGTCAAAGGCTATCTGATTTATAATGTTAGTCAGTATGTAGTATACTTCATGATGATTGGGGGATATCATTAATGCTTTATTGTTGGCTGAACATTGAATTTTTACTCTGGTACTATGGAACATACAGAATGCTATCGCTTAGGATATGCCTATCATAAGTAGAAAAATCTCATCTTAAATGGATATGCACTTTTGCAACAAAAGACATGCCACCTTTTACTTATGGCCTGCTTTGCGTAGCAACAGCTTTTTTAAGCTACATACACACTTAGATGGTGTGTATGAATGACCACAGCAAATTTGGTCTGATCAGTCCGTCTGAATTCCATCCCTTTTCTAAGTGTGCACTAATCAAGTTATCCTCCTGTTGGGATCTACATACTTCTGCTGACTGCTGGGAATTTGAGTCCTCTCAGTAATACTGCCACAGATTCATACCAAAAAATGGTTTGTTTATAGAAACAATAATAAATGTGATGGCATTACCTTTAGTGCCGAACAAGGTTAATGATTTCAAATTTTTGTTTTTTTACGGGCCATGAAAAACAACAAAATAGCAAAAATGAATGGTGATGAAGACACAGCTAACCTCACACTGTTCAAGGTACAAAGTATCAAAATGAACAGAATAAAACAAAACCATGGGCCTAACTAATACAGATACACTTTTCATGTACTAATACAGATACACTTTCACTTTTCTGATGGGGTGTCTTAGTTGTCCTTCTAATAACACAATTAGAGTCTTTTTTTAACATACCTTCTGTACAATTCTTTTTTATCTGCCCTTTATTCCTCCTGCAAGTTAAGCTCATTCCATTCAACCACCTCCATACTACATTCTTAACTTCCAAGCCTGGACGGCACCCAAATGACCTCTCCATCATAATACACTATAGGAAAGGATGCTTATAAAATATGGAAAGTCCTGCTGTCTCCCATTTTACTGACGGAATAACTGCTTTTACATCCAGTCGACCCCCATATTCCTCTATTTCCTATTATCCCAGAAGGGCTAACATTGTGGACTTTCACTACCACCTCTTGGTGGTAAACCCACCTGGCATTTGGTACAAATACATTGTCAATGCCATATGTCTCCTTCCTAGGCCCTACAGGCTCCTGTCCTTATCATGTGGCAAATCCTATTGTTTGCAGCACAGGTCCTGCCCTGGCATCTCACTACAACATTACTACCTTAAATATGATATCTAATTATTCTGTAGATTGGCATATTTGGCCATTTGGTTTCATTTAATCCATTGTTGATTTTCCTTCACCCATAATAATTCTTAGGTTTAGTTTTGTTGAATTTTTGCATAGCATATTAATCAGTGATTAAATAGTCTGAGTGATCTCTGTAGCAGGCGTGTAATTTGTGTTAATAACACCTGTTCTACATATCATTACAGCTGGCTTTTTGCCATATCTTCAGTGAAGCATTCACAAAATATTCTCAAGGCCTCTATTTATTTGTGGCTGTTGCATGCATTAATGACCAGTACACATAGATTATGTGCTTCTATGTAATATTATATTTAATTTTTTTAAGAAATTAATTTTTAATTTAATAGGGATTTTGTACTGTCTACCAACACAAGGTACTTTACAAAGCAACTAAGAATACAAACACCAAATTTAGAAAGTGTAATATTGGTTAATTGAGGACATTTTCAGATTAACATGGCCAAGAAGAGTAAAAAAGCATTAATAATACTTGCAATTGATTTGACAGTAATATATGAGAACTAGCACAGTGGAAATACAGAAAAGTTATAATAAATACATAATGCTTGCTATGTAAACTATACAGAAAAAAAAATAATTTTCAGTCATAATTTTTATGGTATGCTTGATTGGAATTTATGCTGCTTTCCATTTGAAATGGGAAGTTGGAATTTCCAAGTTCCTACTTGGAATTATCAACTGGGACTCTCCCTAAAGTTGGCTTTCCAACTCAAAAACTCAGGGCTCGTCAGTCACTTCCGAGTGTGTCCAACGTCAGATTATGACGTCAATCTAAAATGGTGACGTAAACCGTGAAGTTTAGTGAAAAATGTAGAATTACACTGTTTATTAGCACTTCTGTCCTTTTGTGTCTCTTTAAATCAGTTGTATACACAAAACTGTCCAACTTCTATCTGCAGACATGTTGCTACGGTGTTGGGATACACAAAATACTGCGTAATGCATTATTATCAGCTACTATTTATTCCAGTGGAGCAAGCACAACAAAAGGTTTTCCAGGACGCATCCATGTTGGTTTTCTGAATGTTCATACGGCACAAGGCAACTTGGATGTGACATCATTCCCAACTCCGACATCTGACTTCCAAGGTAAATGGAATGCAGAATCACGGACTGATCTTGGGAGAGTAAGAAAGAGAGTTCTAGAAAATGAGAGCCTCAGAAATAGGAACTTTTATAGAGTATCAAGAAACCTGGCATCAGATGGTCTGGGATAGGATGATACTGGGAAAGCATTAATGATATGTTGGGAGTGGTGTTTAATTTGTAAGCTTTGCAAATCAGAAGCAAAAATTTTTAAAATAATTCACTTTTGGACAGGAAGCCTGTATAGTCGAGACAGTCAAAGGGTGATAGGTGCAAGTTAGAAATCTGGTAGGATAATTTTGAAGCAATAGTAGTAGTAACCTTTTGTTGCCTTAAGTATGAACACCATCAAAAACAGAAATTGCATGAAAACGCCTTTCTTTGTTGTTCATTCTGTCTGAGATGTATTCTTTTTTGGTCAGAACGATCTGAAAATGAAATTAAAAGAAATAATAAAATTAATGAAATTGTAACTTGTCATGCTGGTAAATGTTTGTTGTTTGCTTTGAAATGGTAGTTCAGGAGTAAACATAACTATTAGGCAGGTTGTTCCAAGATAATTTCCAGTAGCTTTGGAAATTCACAAATTTTTGTTCTTGTATTCACATCCCCCACAGTTGCCATTTTCAGCTTGTTTCTCCTTGGTTAATGACCCAAGGGAACGGAGTGGGGGAAAAGAAATATGCAAAGGTGCATTAGGCTTAAACCAGTAGATTACTTCTGAAATCTGTGCATCAGGAACCCTTTTAAAGTGAGAAATTATTTAAGAAAAAATATACAGTATGTATATAGAAAAAGATTTTAATAAGTCCAATGCCCTTGTCAGTTTTTGTTTAAATCAGTAACATGCAATTTCAGATCAGCACTATTTGTGCAGATTTCCAGCATTGATTTTCCATTATAGAGCGAAGACAATGCAAAACCAGGTTTTGTGTAAGAAAATGCTAATCTGTTTGAAGTCAGTGACCTTGTTGTTAAGAGAATCCCTTGTAGTATAAATGGACATTCTGTTCTTCATTCATAGTTTTTAGTCAGGCAAATCCTTAACACTGGTGGAAATGAAAATGCTCCAAAGACATTTAACACAAGTAAGCGTCTTACATTATGCTAATTCTCTTGTCATGAGAAAGAGGAGAGGAATATTGACTTTTCCAACTGACTGAAATTACAAGAAAGGACAGGAATCAATGCACCAACTGGGCTTTTACTATGCAGAACCATATGGCTTGCATTTTAACTGAAGTTTGGTGTAACCAGATGGTCCTATACAAAGGAGGACAGTTTAGCTTAACAATGTCTTTAGTTCACTGTTTGAAATTAAATTGACTTTAATTTGAAGAAAAAAAAAAAATAATGACTTAAAATGTGTTTCGATTGTAAGAAATGCTGGTGCTTCAGAAGGAGCTGTTCAGTTGATTACAGATCTTTATATATTAATTGGCTTTGCGCTG
This sequence comes from Polypterus bichir lapradei, assembly GCA_026402145.1. Taxonomy (NCBI): domain Eukaryota; kingdom Metazoa; phylum Chordata; class Cladistia; order Polypteriformes; family Polypteridae; genus Polypterus; species Polypterus bichir. The sequence goes on along the minus strand of JANRMT010062792.1, from coordinate 107,922,776 downwards.
CATGTTCATATGCTTGTTGGAAAGAAGTAAAAAAATGTAGCAGAAGAGCAGAGCGAGAGAGACAGAGAGAGAGAGAGATAAAAAGGTGGAAAGATGGTTTAGAGACATAGTATTGTAAACTGTAACATTAAAAATGCAGATATAACTATAATACAAAAATCAAAATACACATTCCAAGTGATATTTATTTATCCTCGAGGCATTTTTTTTTCCATCTACCAGTTTCAAGTCTATTGAGCTACATTATTCAAAGTTGCAGGAATGGTCGAATTTACCATTAGGGTGCTCACTGCGAGGCCCTGCTTGAAAAGGGGTATTTTCAAAAAAATGAAAACAAAAGCCTAATAACAGGAAAAGTCCAAGTTTTTACTGCCAGTACAGACACTAAGAGCAATGCACTGTCCAGCACTCAGCAAAGACCCACTTCAAACCTCATGATTATAAACCTGTCCAATCAGACTTAAATAAAAAGCTTTTAAAACTAAAATACGAGTGAGTAGGACATGATTAGAGCAGGTGTATAATAGGTCACTTTTATGAGATCGTACATTTGATGTGACAAAAGAGAAAATGGATGGAATTTCAAAGTGAGACCCCAGCGGTGTAGCGTAAGGAAAAATTAACGTGAGAGAAGCAAAAGACATTGTTTTGCTGAAAACTATACTATATTGACATTTGCAAACCCAAAAATAAACTGAAAAATAAATAGATGATGATTTGAACAAGTTGTAAATAGCACAAGTTGAGATTAATGAGACTGACCTTACAGATAGTCAGATGAAGGATGTTTTCACAGCTTCTAGCAGCTTTAGCATCTGATAACACTGACACAGTTGTGAACAACAATGTGGAAGACAACAAGACCACTGCAAGAAATACAATGCACCAAATAACACCAAACCTGAAAGAAGAAATCCTTACGCAGAAGCCCAGAACACTCGGTTATATATCAACTTTTTACCACAAAATGGCATTGTTTTTTTAGAAATGTTTAATGGATGCTATCAGAAGAAAGTTGATTTCCTGTAGGTGTAATGTAGTTCTCATCAATTAGTTTGTTACATTCATTTTAAAACACTAATGGACCATGTTTAGTACCGTGGGAGGTCTTCAGGGGCCAGCTCCCCTGTAACCGACATGTTTGCTTATCCCTAAATGAATTCATAGACATGGTTTATATGTGTATTGTAACCAGTAGGGGGGTGTAACTGAGCTCCAAACTCCAGTCCCAACATCACCCAACACAATCACAGGTTCAAATAATGGATTTTTTTTTAAATCCACCAAGTACCTTGTATGTACTGTACACCAAGTACCAAATGTATTGTATAGTATATGCAATTAATAATGGTAATCAATAGTCATTTTGTGTTTTGAAAAAAACATCATGAGGTTGTTGTCCATTTCTCCGTACACATTCTGACAACCTGTTGTGGAAATTCTGCATTGCTTGACATAACATGTCAAGAGGAATGCCAGCGGTTTTTAGTTTCTTTCTTTTTAGTTCAGCAATGGTTGCAGGACATGTGCGGTACACTTGGCTTTTAAGATTCCCTGGAGGCCATGGAATGTCACAGTTGCGTAAAATGACGCGCCTTCAAAACAATCGCCGAATAGCTGCCATGGATTGTCAGGCAGCATGTGACATGGCAGACTTTTTAAGGCTGAACCCATTTCTTCGAAATTATGCACCCATGTTGTAATTGCATGAGCACACGAGACACAATCATGATGTCCTAACTAGTAATGACACCGAAATTCTCTTTACACAGCAGTCACACTATCACCATTCTTATAAAAGACATTCACAGAGAACGCTCATTGCACACCACTCCACTGCTCCATTATAACTAATGGCAAGGGGTTCTAAAGAAGGTCGCATTGGTCCCAAACAACTGCCGAGACCCCACAGTCGTCAACACCTAGTTCCAAAATTTCCCATTTCCAAGTGCCACAATGTGCAATGGATACAGCTAATAACTCTGCCTTCTCCTTCAGCCTCCAGTTGAGAGCTGCCTCCTGACTCTCTGAGTAAGGCAGCAGGCTCCTTTTATGCTGGACCTGGAAAGGATTCTAAAGACACACAGTATGATTTGTGGACAGCACTTTCAAGTTATTTGGGAACCAGTGCAGTCTTCCCCCGACAGTGCCCAGGGACACCAAAAGGCTTGCATTTCCAGGCTCCACTTCCTATGAATCCCTGTGGGTGTCCAAGCTACAACTACCCAGTGGATCACTTACACCTATGAGGGATGGAACAGCCCCTGGCCTATGGCTTCTGCTTCTCCGTTCCCTGGCCTCCTCTGTATGGCAAGAGGTTGTGCCGTAGTCCAGAGATTGGCTCAATATAATGCCAGCCATAATCCTTTCAAAAAATTTTGTTTACCTGTGGACCATTATTTGCAATTCCATGTGGAACAAGATATGAGGTGTGACAAGGTACGAGAAACAATTTAAAATACTGATGGTGTAGGAAAGAGGTGCTGGAGAAGCTTACATTAAACACAAAGGTACATTTCTAAAGACCTGGGTTGCACTATGCAGTATTTTTGTTTCTAATTACCAGAGGAAAGTGTTATTCGGTTCTGGGAAGTCATTACCCAGTGTATGCCATCCAGTCAGTTATTTAACTGACCATTATGTCTAATAAAGCAGCCTAATCTGGACTGTGTTATATCCTACATATAATATTGCTAGTGATTGTGGTGTTTGTAATTTTTTGTATATTGGAGTTTCATGTCTTGTGATATTTGCTTTTTACTTTTTTTTACATCTTACGAACTGATAATCGGTGTGTGATTGATTGGATGGTAAGACCTAGTGTCGGCCAGATCCTGAAATATCATTTAAAATGTATTTGTTTATTACAGTACCTTGAAAAAAAAATTAGCCCTGAACCATATTTTTACATAAATTATTACATTAACCTGGGATGTTAATTGATTTGACTGGCGTTCCTTTATTTGTAAATCAAATAATTCCTTTTATATTGATGGCCAAAAAGAAAGAAAAAGTTAAACCCTCAAAAACTGAAATGTCAACAGTTTATTAGCATTTATTCCCATGCGTTCAGTACTTGATTAAAGCGTGTCTTGTAATTATTACAGAAATAAGTCTTTTTGGATAAGTCTCTATTATAATTTTGCATGTTTTGATGGAGCAAGATTTGCCCATTTCACCTGTGCCAAGTTAATTGGGGAGTGGTGATAAACAGTAGCTTTTAGGTTTTCCCATATCAATGAGGTTAAGGTTAGGGCCACTCATAGACATCAATTTTCTTCATTTTAAGACACTTCATTTTTGCTCTGGCAGTGTGCTTTGGGTCATTGTCATGGTGAAAGACAAACATAATTTACTTAGACTTTCAAAAAGCATTTGATACATTCCCACAAAAAAAAAGATTAATTCTAAAACTAGATGCTGTAGGCATAACCTACAAAACTGGATCTCTAGTTGGTTACCCTACAGGAGACAAAGAGTACATATAAGAGGAAAAATGCTCCATGTGGAGTGAGGTCATGAGTGGAGTCCATGAAGGGTGTATCCATTGACCGTTACTTTTACTGATTTATGTTAATGACATTCTGGTATAGTTAGTAAACTTGTCAAACCAGTATAGATTCTAGTATAGTTAGTAAACTTGTCAAATTTGCAGATGGCACTAAAGTTAGAGGGATGGAAGACACTGAGAAGGCAGCAAAAAGAATTCAAAAAGACCTGGGCAAGCTTTACAAGTGGGCGAACACCTGGAAAATATAGTTTAATGTAGAAAGGTGCAAAGTGCTACACATGGGCAAAAGGAACATTAATTATAAATACAAGATAGGAGACACTATCATATTGGAAGCATCCTTGAAAAAGGATTTAGGGGTTCAAGTTGATGAAAAATGTTCATTGACTAAACAATGCACATAAGTAATTAAAAAAGGCAAATAAAATATTAGGTTATATCACAACAACTGTTGTATTTAAGTCAAACTATTTAATGCCTTAATAGGACCAGCATATTGTGTGCAGTTCTGGTCATCATGGTACAAGAAAAAAATAGCAGCCCTTGAAGCTGTTCAGAGGAGAGTAACCAAGTGCATCCCAGCATTTAAGGACATGTCCTACTTTGACAGACTGCGAGAATTAAATCTGTTTAGTCTTGAGCAGAGGAGACTGCATGGGTACCTAATCCAGGTATTTAAAATCCTCAAAGACATTGATAAAATAGATCCAGAAACATTGTTTTGGCTTAAGGGTGAATCACATATTCGAGGACATCAGCAGAAATTAAGGGGAAGTGCATTTAAAAAGAAGCCAGGAAGCACTTCTTAACACAAAGAGTTATGGAATTCTGGAACAAACTAATGAGACATTCAGTTGAATCAGAAACGACAATGTTTAAGAAGAATCTAGATGAGATATTGGAATAGCTTAGCAGCACTAGATGACAAAACAAATGATCTTGAAGGTGCTGAATGGTCTCCTCTGTTTTTTGTCAAATTTCTTATGTTTCCTCCTTAGCTTAAGCTTTCTGCCAGGCTGAAGCAAGTTTTTCTCGACAATCCGTCTGTGTTATGCAACATTCATCTTCACATCAATCCAGACCAGACTACCAGTACCTACTGCTAAAAAAACATCCCCATAACATGATTCTGCCATCACCATTTCAGGGATGGCATTACTTGACTGATGTACAGTATCAGATTTATGCCACATACTGTATGCCATAAATCCCTTACCAGATCACAAGTCTTCCTGCCACAGTATCTTCCTATCTTCCAAGAGATGGTTCATAAATTCTTTACGGGGCAAGGACTTTTTGTTTTATTGTCCAGCCACGGCGTCTTTGTTGCCACTGTTCCATGAAAGATTTTTTGTGTAATGCCGTGATTAAGGTTGTTGAGCCATAAACATCCTCTTCTATTGCAGTCATAGTGGCCTCTCTGACAAGTGCCCTCAGTGACTAAGTTCATAGGGTCGTCCAGACACAGGCAGTGTGACTGTAGTTAGCTACAAGTTTACCAAGCAAGAGTATTTACAGTACATACACAAACACAACATTTTGAGTTAAACACACAGTAAAACAAAAGTGAATCTCAGTGATTTGTATAAAAAACCTTGTTATTCGAGGGTTTCAGTTATATAATTGTGTAATAATTGATGTATTGCCAACTGACAGTGAAAGAGATCAATTAAATAATTCAGATAATAGCAAAGTATCTCTCCTATTAGGCAATTTAATTTATCGTCATAATCCTGACACTAATTTGTTATGTTTAGTGTAATGTGGAAATAACTTGAAAAGAAAGTGATAGGTCCTGAGTCTTGGGGATAATGCATTTTGCATGTACCATGGGTAAATCCTCAAAGATGGCTAAGTATCTTGTTATTGAACCTTGATTAAATTGACATATAACCTGTTGTTTGTAAAAATGATGAAAAGTCATTTTAAAAAAAAAAATATGGCCTCTCTGAATATCTTGGTAGCTTTCCCATCTGCCACTTATGTTGTGGTTAATAACATTGTGACCTCTACGGCAATAACATTCCTACCTGAAAAGTATGTAAAGCTGTTTCAAAACTTTTATATGGTGTATGAACTGAGAATGTTGATCATGAGGCACAACTGGTATTTAAACGTACACCATTAACAATTTTGAACTGAATTCTTCTTAAGCCCTTGAATATCTATACTAATAAAAGGCAAAGCCCTCACTGACTGACTGACTGACTGACTCATCACTAATTCTCCAACTTCCCGTGT
>JANRMT010062792.1:107903362-107916624 GCA_026402145.1 Polypterus bichir lapradei | reverse complement strand
AATTACATTAACAATCATGTTACGTTATTTTTAAAATATTTCCTTTTCTTTTTCATAACTTCTTTAACACACTACTTCTCCGCTGCGAAGCGCGGGTATTCTGCTAGTATTAATATATAACAATTACGTAACTTAAGCCAAGGGTTTATAATAAGTAAAGTGAAAGGCAAAACCAGTTATCTAGTTGGCCAAGCATGTCTACTGCATTGAGTTTGCAGTGCTGCCTTGGTGGAATTTAGCCTTCGTTTGACTGCCTGTTGCATTGGCTTTTTCATAATACAGGTGTGAGAATTGTTTATCCTGGAGGTCTGCAATGGCTACAGATTTTTGTTCCAACCAGTCTACTGTCACAAACTCGACCAAGAGCCATAGCAAGGTTTGGGGCAGTCACCTGCATATTGTTTCCTGACTGCAAAATTGATTAAATGATAGCACTGAGGTGCATGATTCAGAGTCCAAATAATAACTGTGGGAATAGGGGAAAAGTGGCTGCTTTTAAAGACCAATATAGGAAATGATATCAGTGGGGTCAGAACCAGAAAGGTCCTCAACTATAGGCTTGGGCCAGGAAATTACATAAGAGGAGTCGGACCTGGAAGGGTCTTCATCCATAGACTAGGACCCGGAAGTGATGTCAAAGGGGTCGGAAGCAGACTTGACATCATCAGGACCAGGAGAAATTTCCCGTGAACGGTCTGTAGAAAAGCGAGAAAATAAGTCAGTGCATTCTGCTCCATCCTCATCTGGCTTGGAATTACCCTCATTCAAGCCCTTTAGCTGCCTCCCATGAGCACGTGTCATACTACATAAACAGACAGAAGTCCCTACCAGTAACAGGTCTTATTAAATTTCATGCGCTGTTAGTGTTTTAACTCTGTAATGTCAGGTTATTCTGATATCGTAAATCTTTTCCTTTCTAAAGATATCATGCAAATAATTTGAAGGATAAAATGGATGAGTAATTCTCAGTCCTTTACTTTTTTCCCCTTATTTTCCTTCAAATTAAAATATGCCTCAGAAAGAGTGTTACAGAAATGCACAATTCATTAGTACTTTAAAACTGTACACTTTGGATTTCCAAAGGCACCCTTTTCCCTTATTGCTGTATGGATTGATGAACTTCCCTAGATAATCTACTTATTCAAGCACCAAATACCAGATTGTATAAAGAAAAAAGTGAACTATAATAAAAACTCAAAAGAAATGATAACAAAATTGGGTGTAGATTGCCAGTTTTAGTCTTAAGGTAAGAACACATTATTGCAATAAAATTTTTTATAACATTTAAACTCTATGTAAAAGCCACCCAATCCTCAAAGCACAGCAGCCTTCCTTAATTGCCCAATGTTTTGTTAATGTGCTCTCCTATTACGGTCAACTATTGGCCTTCTAACTGTCTCTAGGCTGCCACCCTCACTGTACACAACCATTATCAGGAAAAAGATGCCTAATTAGACTACCACTATTGCTCCATGATAACAATTTTGGGATGATTTAACAAAATATAATGCTGTATTTGAATTTTCATTGTTCTGATTATGAACCAAATATTGCCTTTATCCTGAGCTGCCTGTGACTAGTTTCTTTGATATACTACTCTGGTATTCTGAAAATATTAGTAGCACAATTATTACACTTTAATATTTCTAGATATGTTTAGAATCCTGTTAAATATGCATACCTAAAAAAATACAAATTTAAAACAAGTCTAATAAATTGAAAATCGGCTTATCAGTTGATAAGCCATTCAGCTTTAATTCCACTAATGTATGGTCTCATTACTTAATATAATATGTTTTAAGAGACACATGGTTGAGGTATTACTAGAATTTAAAAGCTATAGTTCGTATTGTCTTCTAAGGCTGATGCTAAATTAAACCTGAAAAGAGTGGGGAATGGGCTCATGAAAAAAGTGCAGATATAAAAGGTCAATTAAAAAATGAAATCATGAGGTTCAAAATTTTGTCTCTGTTTCAGCTTTATCCTGTGAATATTACTATGGGAAGAGTCGTGTGAAAACAACACAATTTCATTTTAGCTATAAGAGATAATCTAAAAATTGTTGCCATGCTGATAGAACAATGTGCTTCAGTGAGAAAGTGCTGTCCTCAGGCAACAAGAAAAATGGCATGCTGTATATAGAAACAAAGTAATAAAAAGAAAACCAACACAATTCAACTTTTTATTTAAATATGTGCAAATAGAAAGAGAGGGAGAAAGAAAGAAATGACATATGCTGGAGTGAATGCAAATGTTTGTTCAGTAAAACATAAAAACTAAACAAAATATTTTTGATGCTTTAAAATGTTATCTTCTCTCAATAGAAAAGAATAAAGACAACTAATCATTTGTCCCAACAGGCAAAGCAATATATAGCCTGCCTGGCAGATAGAATTCTGTGTAATGTGTTTCTTGCATGAATGTCTTCATGTCACTAATAAAGATAAACACAGTTTGATGATCTTTTCTGATTGCTAAGCACTAAGATGTGGACTGCATCCCCTGGGATCAACTAACCCTTTGGTCCACCCTGAAGCCAGAAAATCAAAATTGTGGAGTGATATAAATAGACTTTATAAATATGGTATGGCGTTCTAATCATTTTGTTCCCATTACTGGCAGTGCAAGAAAGGATTGCTGGTGGAAAAGGAGTTGTCTGTGAGTTCTTCACAGGCTACACAGACCTAAATGCTTGAATGCTGGCAGTGGCCTTTTCGGCATGAAGGGAAGCATATTCTTTGATATGCATCAAAAGGATAGAGGTCAGAGATCTTTAGAGAAAATGTATGAATAGGAACCTGATGCAACTGTTAGTGCTGGCCTGGGTCTCACTGATGCAGAGAAGTGCGACAGTAGATAGCTGAAATGAGTTTGTTGATTCTGTGATACCAACAGTGTTCATGTTAGATAGATAGATAGATAGATAACTTTATTAATCCCAAGGGGAAATTCACATCTTGTTGAAGGGGAACACTACTTTACTCTTAAAATCATGAGCTTCTTGCTAATTAACAACTAGAGATGGTCTGTACCTGGGTAGTGAATTGGTTCATGGCATGCAATTTCCTTAACCTGCATCACAACTTAATCATTTTAGCACTGCACACACATATATCATGATGTCATTTAACTGGATAATGACATGATGAATGTTTTTCCTTGTACAAATCTGTGTTTTTTGGTATAGTAATTTTTGCTTTTGTGCATTCAGCTATAATGACTATTACTTATGATCAACACGTATCGGAAAAAGTGTTCAGAATTCGTCTTTTAGCATCTGCCATCGGTCATTCTCAAACAAAACAACTGGCCTCACTCAACTAAGAATAGCCATTTTTCTGGACAATGCACAGTTTCTGGCTAATAAAGTAGTCTGCATTCAAGCAAGGTTGGTTACACAGAGAGACATTAGAAACTGCTATTTTTTTATTTAGATGGCTTTACTGTCATTTTTTTGGGGATCTGGCATAACTGTCACATAAAAATAAAGGAGGAGTCATGTGTTTTATGGTGAAGAATGTGTTGTGCACAAATGTTAAGATAGTCTCTAAGAACTGATTTGCATAATTTAAAATATTTGTAGATAGTTTCATCCATTTTATCTTTCAAGGAAGTCATCTGTGCTTTTCTGGTTGCTATTTATATTCTTCTGCAACTTAACGTGAATCTTTTCAACACAGTTACAGAACATGAGCATTTTTATCCTGAGGGATTACTTATTGATGCTGAGAACTTCAACAAAGCAAATTTAGGGAATCTTCACCCTAAATATCACCAACATGTCTGTCACCTGCCTCATGAGAGTGATAATACCCTAGAGCACTGCTACACCTTGATAAATGAGCTTTACCACCTATTACTGTGCCCCCACCTCAGACAGTCTGATCACCAGTCAGTACCCCTGCTGACAAACAGAGACTGAAATGCGGAGGAGCCAGCATGAAAAGTGATTCAGTGTTGGACTAAAACAGTAAATCTAGGACCTGTTTAGAGACTCCTTATCAGATCTGAACAAGTATGCGGACGATGCAATGGGATTCATCAAGATATTTGTGGACGACTATGTGCTTGTGTAAACAATCTACATATTTCCTAATAAGAAATTGTGGCTCATCACTAATATCAAGAATTTACTGAAGGCATACAACACTGCATTTTCAAATGTTGTTATGAAAACAAGCAAGAAATGCAGAAGCAGAGTCAGAAAAGCTGTCAAATTAGATAAACACCAGTAAAAAAGCAAACTATACTTGAAATATAGCAGCTGTAAACTTTGGCAGGAGTTGAAGATGTTTATGGACTGAAAAGTAAAACCTAATCCAATATCATCATTATTTTCCTTGCAGGCCAAATTAATGCTTTCTATGCACACTTTGATCATGACAAAAGGTAGCCTGCCATTCAGTTATCTGCATCACCACCTGATTCACCCTACTCTGTTTTTACACATTATGTAAGGGAAAGTTTTAAATGAGTTAATGTCCATAGGGCATCTGTTTTGGATGTAATTTCAGGGAGTGTTTTAAAAACCCATAGCACCCAATTAGCTGAAGCCTTCAGTGCCATCTTTAACATTTCGCTGAGAGAATTTGTGGTTTCTAGTTCCTTTAAAGGGACAGCAATAATCCCTGTGCGTAAGAAAACAAAAGTAGACTGTCTGAATGACTAGAAACTGATGGCACTTGCTCCATTTGTCATGTAGTGCTTTGAGAGACTGGTGCTGTAATACATTAAAAAGAATAATCCAGGTAAACGTGATTACCTACAATTTGAATATTGTTACAGCTGTTCCACTGAGGATGTCATATTCCTTGGACCGCATGCCATCCTGGTACATCTGGATAGAAAAAAAAACATTATACCAAAGTCCTCTTTATAGACTACATCTCGGCATTTAACACTGTTGGACCAGCAAATCTGATCACCAAACTCCTTAATGCTATTTGTGCTCTCTGCGGTTTTCTCGGCAACTGAATTTTGGGCTTTACTTATATAACAGACAGAACTCAGCATAAGCAGATTGTCAGCATCACATTCTCTAAGCTGACTCTTAACACAAACAACATGCCCATTTCTGCACTTGGTCAGAAAGCAGAAGGTAGACTACACTTTCGTTTACATCAGAAAGGGCCCTGTTGAAAGAGTGATGAACTTTAAACTTCTTCAAGTGACCATAATTGACAAACTGAAGTTTGTACAATGCATTTTGTCTCTTGTCACAAAGGTTTGCCAGAGCAAACACTTTCACATACTTCTCAGAGCAGTTTGTATTTTTCTCACAAAGCATTATGGTGCATAGTGGAGTCTACTCTCAATGGCTGCATGCCATCCTGGTTGGTAAAAGAATGTAAACCACTGCAGAGGGTAGAGAAGGCAGTACAGAAAATTACTGGCCCCAGCTGCCTTCTTTTCAGGGCATACAGTATGCAACACTCACTGCCTTATTAAGGCAAACTGTATATTAAACACTTCAGCCATCCTGCACAGCCATATTTCTCATACAGAATCAACTGGGAGTCACACCAATAAATTCAGGGACAGCTTCAACCGACAAATTGTAAGGCTGATGAATAGTCAATCATAATAATATTGTGTACATACAGTATTTGTTCTGCAAATTGCATGTTTTTGTATGATGTGATTCATATAATTAATTAATTAATTTGAAGACTACAGAGCTTTAATGCCATTTAGCCTATCAGGCCATGCCCTTTAGTCCAGGGATGCTATTGCTTGCTCGTTCCTGCACAGTTTCTTCAGTTGCTATGTATTTCTTATAGTGTGATGAATTTTTACAGTATTTAGACTGCAGTGTCACTGGCACATTGTACAGTGTGAGTTTAATAGTTTTTAAAAATGACTTTTTCTTTTTTAATTTCATCTGCACATTGCTGGAAGTGGGTATGTCATTTTGGTGTAACCATTATAGTAGGTTGCCTCCTGTGAAACACCTTGTATATATGATTAACGTTCCTTTGGCATATGTGCAGCATTCGTCTACATTAAACTACATTTTCTTGGTGTTTGCCTACTTTTCAGGAACTTTGAATTACTTTTACTGTTTCCATAGTATTTGTTTTCCTTCCAATTTTTTATCATCCAAAAATTTACAAATGTACTAAGTAATATTTGATATGAAACAATATCGAAGGCCTTTGAAATTCTAGGTAAAATTAAATCTGTATGCTTTATCTACCATATATACTACACTAGTTAAATACAGGTCAAATTCTGTTACAACAAAGTGCTCGGGACTGAACAAACAAATTCTTGTAATGGGGATTTCATTATAATGGAATTTGCACATAGCATTGTCTTTTAACATGTACTGTACTGTTGACAAAGCTGACTCTGGAAAGCAAAATTCGATGGCAACATATTTTCGCAGGCACCAAAGTCAATGAAAAGTTCAAAATCTTTTCCTAGGGTTTGTTCCCCACGTTTTCCATAGCACTCAGCATTCAGGATTATTAAAATTCAAGGTTCAGGCTTTGAGTCTGGGATCACCCTTGGTGTCCAGGGAATGTGCCCCTTTAGTTGCAAAAACTGCATCCTTTGGTGTACATTACGCCTACGCCTATGTTGCCTACTGTAGTGTTTTCCAACCTGTGGGTTGCAGCTGATACCAAAATACCACTCTGACAATTATGCCTGATTCACCATGGTGGCATTGCACATGGGCTGCAGATGAATACTTCCAACTCTGACGACCATGCTCTATTTATCAATGGAACAATGCTTTGACAATCACGGTCGATTCACTGCAGTGTCTAAATACGGACCTTCAGAATTCTTTACGTAACGCTGAAGACGAATTTGACTGACAGTTATCCCACCCCTAGACATGCGGACATGCAGTGCATACTTACCTAACCTTTCGAACTGTCACGTAAAGGATTTGATATTTTTATACGAGTAGTCTTTTAATTTACTTCTGGTTATACTTTTCATAATGTTACTAAGACAAAAATTATTGACCTATAATTTACTGGAGTCCATTTTGCCTCCCTTTTCCAATCTTAAGATATTTATCCAATCTGAGAAGATTGGTGGAATGTGCTTTATTAAAGATTTAGAATCTTTTTTTATTACTACTGATAAAATACCACCCAACCTTTTGTTTGTTTTTTATGCCCAAAGTGTCAGCTTTCATTTTTTAAATCTGTAAACACAAAGCTTGTTTTTACTTCAGCCTGTGGCATTCTATATTTTTTCTTTTATAAAAATTTATGTGAATATATATATTTGTTTTGCTGGTGATTTTTGATTGTTCTTAAACTCTCTTTTACTTCATTTTTCATGAAGTAGTACTGGAATATCTGTTGCTGTCTTATCTTGCATGACAGTTATTTTTTAGTTTCTCACTTTTGAATAATGTTTTATCTCAAGATTCAGTTTACTGTATTCCTTTCAGTGCACATTTTTTATTATTAACTTTTCCAATAGAGTGAGCTTTTTACTCTTGTAGTTTTATAATTTTTCATGTTTTTAATTTCCAGACACCTTTTATTTGGTAGATTATTACTTTTAAATCCTAGAAACTTGTTTTCAAATTGCTGGTAAGCTAAAAAATGCCTTTGTGGAGGTATGTTTTGAGCATGTATCATATTACCTTTATACTAAAGTCAATAAAAACATTTAAAAACCTAGCATACATTTTTAATTGCAAAAGTTCACCGGATATAACTAAACCTCTCTTATTACTACTCAAAAATGTTAGTAGGTGGCGTGAAAGTGTGCCCATGGAGCAGTATCAAAGTTAAATTGGTAACATATTGCTGTGAAATAGACTGCACCTCAGTCCAGTGCTACAGAAAAAGCAATTTGGAGATTTTGGCTAACTCATATTCTGATACTGCAGTCTGCTTATTAGTTTCAATTTAAGTAATGATTTAAAAACAGTATTTACTGCAGTCTTTTTAGCTCATTAGATTTTTTTTAATTAAAAAAGAAATAACCTGGAAGATTTGACATGGCTGTGTGTCAGATTCAGCATTTCCTCACATATTCATGTGCTATCAAATACTAAGAACTAACATTTTTACAGTAACAGTAAAAGAGAGTCTCTGCCAGGAAACACATCATTAATGTATTTCCAGGATTAATCGAATTTTATAACGTTATTAATTTCAATTAACAAGTTATTTTCATCCTTATTTTGATCGTTCCATTTATATTTGCTTTTCATGAGCACTGCCATTTTGTAATTTGTAGATTTAATGGCAAGTTTGTTGTGTCTGGCTACTATGAATCTGTGTGGTTGCTAGGCTTGTGATACACATGCAAAGAACACGGGGACACTTTTAGAAACTGGTTAAGGGCAAATTTAACACAAATGTTACAAACTTTTGTTCACATAAAGAACCACAGACACAGAATAAATTACCAAGTAGTGTGGTTGAAAGCAGGACTTCAGTGACCTATAAAACCTAACTTGATGTTGTTTCGGACAATCTAATTTATGTAGATGGATTTGGTGAACTTATCAGGCTGAATGGCATGTTCTCATTAAAACTGCTCGAATATTCTGATGTTGTAATGTGACATGATATCAATGTAGCCATTATACCTGTTGTGGCAGACGGCTGGGGGTCGTACCCAGCCGGGATGCCCAGGAGGACCGAAGGAGGGCTTGCGCCTCCTCTAGACCACGAGGGGGCGACTGCCCTGGTTACACTGGGGACCACGGGTGCAGAGCTTGGAAGCTCAACCCTGCAGGGGCCCATGGTCACCGCCAGGGGGCGCCCCGGTGCCTGGAAAGCCCTGGACCTCAGCACTTCCGCCACACCAGGAAGTGCTGGGGGGAAGAAGACTGGGGACACCCGGAGGGCTTCCGGGTACGCAGCCGGCACTTCCACCACACAGGGGAGTGTCCACGGAGGAGTGTCGGGAAGCACCTGGAGCCCATCCGGGCTTGTATAAAAGGGGTCGTCTCCTTTCATTCAAGGACTGGAGTTTGGTGAGGAGTGGACGAAGTCTTGCTGGAGAAGAGTGGAGGCAGCCCGAAGAAGGCAAGCACTGGAAGGAGAGGCCTGGATTTTGTGGTTCGGTGCAGAGGCACTGGGTTGTGCAGTAAAGTAAAACTGTAAATAGTGTAAATAAAGATGTGTGTGTTGGGTGACAAAACGTTGTCCGCCTATCTGTGTCCGGGGCTCGTTCCACACTGTATATACAGTAAGTTGGCTGTTCATGTTAATCAGTATGTGAACTTTTAGTAGTCAAAGGATGGACTTCATGAAACACTATTGCTTAAGAAAACAAGTAAACAAACAAACAGGCAATTTAGGGAACATATTTTGGCTTTGACTTTGGTTTTGTTTTTGACTTCAACTTGATTTAGCACTTTAAACTTTTGTAAAAATTCAAATGACTTATAGAATGAACTCTGGAAATCCACGACAAAGTTTCGGATAAGGTCTAAATAAAAAAAGAAATTAATTAACCCCTGCTAAAAACTTGACTTATGTCCAATTCAAACAGATCAGCAAGACATAACAGTACTTCTAGTGTTTTCCAAAATGCTATCAAATGCAGTAATCACATTATTACATATATATCACAATAATAAATGTTTAGCCTGTAGAAAAGAGACAAACCACTCAAAAAGGTTTGGGGTTTTCTGGCCCCGTATACTGTAAATATTGAGTCCAAGTAGATTTATACAAAAGAAATTCATCTAACAGAGACTGCCAGAATGGCTGAGTGGGGAAGCATTTATGGTGAGGGACCGGAAATGAACAGAGATGAATGCTGGGAAGGAACCAAGATGGATTCTGGGATTGATGATGTCATCAGAGGTCGACAGAGGGAAGGTGAAAATGGTGATGCGTGGTCAGGTAGACATGGCAGATTCATGGCGGTGGTGCGTCTTTCTTTCTGCAGAAATAAAGAGAGAGAGGTTAGTGCCCTGCCAGTCCCTTCTGGCATGCGCTTTCACGCTACAGTTTAGGTCCTTACGTGGTTCCCTAATTGCACGTGCGTGACAAGCCTTATACCTATTTACAAAAAGAAAACAAAAAGTTAATTATATTGCTAGTTTTATAAAGTACTTCTTTTAAATAAACATAACATTTTGAAGAAATTGTCAACTCCTAAATTCCTAAGGATTTTGATCTGTATCATTTTATTTTATTCTGAATAAAAAACAAGTTTTACTGTCTCTACATTGTAAATAAGTGATCCATACCATCACAATACCCATCTGTAAATGAGATTAAAAATAAATGATCAACTAGAATAAGTCTGACTGTGTAAATCAAGGGTCTGCCATAGGGGAGCTTGTGGGGGCTCAAACCGAAATAAAAAAGCTAAAGTCAGTAAATAGCCCACGAACTCCCAATAAAAGGAACAACTTTTAATATAATTAGATTACTACAGACACAATTTTGTGTGTTTTTCATATATTTTGAGGTAAAATTTGTTTAGATAGACTGCAAATGTTCTTTATTTTAAAATGAAATTTTTGCCTGGAATGTATTCTTCATCTTTAACAAAATTTTGGAACAATAATGAACAAAGGGCAGCACAGTGGTGCAGTGATAGCGCTGCTGCCTCGCAGTAAGGAGACCTGGGTTCGCTTTCTGGGTCCTCCCTGCGTGGAGTTTGCATGTTCTCCCCATGTCTGTGTGGGTTTCCTCTGGGTACTCCGGTTTCCTCCCACAGTCCAAGACATGCAGGTTAGGTGCATTGGCGATCCTAAATTGTGCTTGGTGTGTGCGTGCATGTCCCCTGCGGTGGGCTGCTGCCCAGCCCAGGATTTATTCCTGCCTTGCGCCCTGTGTTGGCTGGGATTGGCTCCAGCAGACCCCCGTGACCCTGTGTTAGGATATAGCGGGTTGGGTAATGGATGGATCAATGGATGGATAATGAACAAACTATTATGAATACTCTTGATTGCCATAATTTTAGAAGATAAAAAAGTTCCACTAACTTGAAATTGTTCAAATATCAGTGAAAAGATGAAGAGTTGCCTTTGACTTTTACTACCCAAACCATGCTATTTAAAGGATGCTTTAAACTACATGACATTGTCATGGGTCTAGGAACCTAAATTGATAGCAATAGTCGGGATTTATCTGTCAACTGTAAGTGGTGTACCAGTTCATTGCCAGGAAGCAGCCATGCACACACTACACTTATGCTAAGATCATTTAGAGTCAACAATTAACCTAACCTGTTTTAAGGTTACGCAAAGAGAATTAGAATAGGTAAAACAGAATTTGCACACACAGAAGGAATGTGTATGGTTAACTGCACCTAATACTGCCTACGTAGGGAACTGTGAAACATACTGTGATAGTGGTCTGTTTAGAATAGGACCAAGAAAACAAAGTGAAACTGAAATATGTTTTCTGTTAACTAAAGACAAATCTGCAGAAATACAAGTAGATCACCTCATAGAACCGTGCTTTAATATTTAAATGTACAGTATATTGAAATATTTGATGTACTGTACATTTTGTTGTTCCACTACAAGAAGGAGCACTTCTATATAGTCAAATATTTGGGAGTGTGATTAGTTTATTCCTTTGTCTGTATTTAAAAAGTTACTTATCTATATTGGAAAAATTGCATAAAGAGAAATAAGTCAGTCCATGGAATAATGATTCTAAATTAAAATTGGATACATATGGATATAGCCATTTCTTTCAAAAATGTAATTTTAAAGAATTCAGTAGTGATTTTTAATTACGGTATTTAATCATCTGAGCTAGAAAAGACATTTGCTTATGTAGAGCAGTATCCTTCTGGAAAAAAATATCATATAACATATTTTAATACAGAAGATGTAGCTAAATTTGCTTTAGAAAACTTAAAATTACAGTCACAAAGAGAACAGATATATACATTTATGTTGTACATACATACATACATAAATAAGGACAAACATGGAAGAGTCTATTATCCAGTTAACTATAACTTAAATACTATATGCAGTTTTTAAGCCTCTTAACAATTATAATAATAAAGTATAATAATAAACTTATCATTATCATGAGTCACATTGACTAGTCATATACAATAGGATTTCGCACTTTGCACAACAAAAACAATTGGAAGTTTATAAATATTCATTGATGGTTCTACTTTCGGTGTTGAGAATTCAATGTTAATGTTGAAATTTTCTAGAATGCTGTCCTTTGTTGGTCGTACTGTATAACAATAAATATGTTGATTGATCTTCAGTGGGATTAGTAGTCTAACAAATAGTAAAATGCAGTGTCTGTCCCTCACTCGAAGATTACTGAAGTCCGTCTTTTGCTACTTGAAAATCTGCCTCCTGCCACTCTGATCTTCCACAGATCTTTCCATGTGGCTCCAATGATCTTTACTCTGCCACATACTCTATCTACACATATCTACACATTCATATCACCCTTTCCACCTCACACTGTTCACTTTGGGTCAGAGGCAACACCCATCATATTTACTTAATTTAATTCTGTGAGAAATTCCAAGCCAAGGTTCTTTTCTGAGGGTTGCCAACATCTGCATATACAGGCCACTTTATTTAAGCAGAGAAGCATGTATTGTAAATGCTACTCTTTAAGTGTTTGATCATTTTTTTCTTTCTCCCCTTCTGTCTCTCTCTTTTTCTGTCACCATCTCTGTTTAAGGCCCATGTGATCTCCCACCAGAATTCCAATACCAAAAACTCCACTGTTTGTTTACTTCGTTATAAAAGGACACAAAAGCCTCACTTTTAGCCTCTGAAGCTTCCAAGAGCTATTTTTTCAACACAGGCATCAAACAGCTGAAAACAATAGTCTTGGATTTACCGTATTGTCATTTTTAAGTTTGTAAAAAGTTTGTAGAAAAGTGTGACTGTCTCTGAAGTAGGCTATGATGAATTTAGTTATATCAGCTCATAGAGTTTCATGATGGACGGTTGATTGTTTTGTGCCAGTTTCGCTTAACCTTACTGCATGGTCTGATATTCTGGAAAATACATGAAATAATATATAGAACATATGCTGAAGACCATCTTCTCAGACACTGGGGTATAAAGCAGGAACTGCATTGTGGGCAGATAGCTTGAGCTCTTTAACATCACTTCTTTGTGAAATGCTTAATAAAATCTGATAAAATTTTACTTTTCATAAATGATATGCAGACATTCTGTTTAAGGTTGTATATAACTAATTTCTATAACTTTCATATTCTTATTTAATGCCTTTCACATTGTGGCTTGAATGCTGAGTAATCTATACTAATAAACGGCAAAGCCCTCACTCACTCACTCACTGACTGACTGACTGACT
>JANRMT010062792.1:107862238-107893362 GCA_026402145.1 Polypterus bichir lapradei | reverse complement strand
AGATTGAACAGGACCGGAGAAAGTACAGTCCCCTGCGGTGCCCCTGTATTGCTGAACACAATGTCAGACCTGCAGTTCCCAAGACGCACATATTGAGGTCTGTCTGTAAGATAGTCCACAATCCATGCCACCAGGTGTGAGTCTACTCCCATCTCAGTCAGCTTGTCTCTAAGGAGCAGAGGTTGGATGGTGTTGAAGGCGCTAGAGAAGTCCAAAAACATAATTCTTACAGCACCACTGCCTCTGTCCAGGTGGGAGAGGGATCGGTGTAGCATATAGATGATGGCATCCTCCGCTCCCACCTTCTCCTGGTATGCGAACTGCAGAGGGTCGAGGGCGTGGCGGACCTGTGGCCTCAGGTGGTGAAGCAGCAGCCGCTCCATGGTCTTCATCAGATGTGACGTCAGAGCAACAGGCCGGAAGTCATTCAGCTCACTAGGTCGTGATACCTTTGGGACAGGGGTGATACAAGATGTTTTCCAAAGCCTTGGGACTCTCCCCTGTTCCAGGCTCAGGTTGAAGATGCGCTGTAGAGGACTCCCCAGTTCCAACGCACAGGCCTTCAGCAGTCGTGGCGATACACCATCTGGACCCGCTGCTTTGCTGGCACGAAGTCTTTTCAACTCTCTGCTCACATGGGCTGCTGTAATTGTGGGTGGGGATGTCTCACCTATGCTGGTACCAGCAGAAGGATGGTTGGAGGATGCAGTACTTCGAGGTGATAGTGGGTTAGGGTGATCAAACCTATTAAAGAAGTTGTTCATTTGGTTTGCTCTCTCCACGTCTGTCTCGATGGCGGCACCCCGCTTCGAGCTGCATCCAGTGATAATCTTCATCCCATCCCACACTTCCTTCATGCTGTTGTTCTGCAACTTTTGCTCCAGCTTTCTCCTGTACTGCTCTTTCGCCGCCCTGAGTTGGACTCGGAGTTCCTTCTGCACGCGCTTGAGCTCATGCTGATCACCACCTTTAAAAGCCCTTTTCTTGTGGTTCAAAAGGCCCTTGATGTCACTTGTAACCCATGGCTTGTTGTTAGCATAGCAGCGTACTGTTCTTACTGGAACTACAATGTCCATACAGAAGTTGATGTAATCAGTTGTGCATTCAACAGCCTCTTCAATGTTCTCACTATGTGACCCCAGGAATATATCCCAGTCTGTAGTTCCAAAGCAGTCTCTCAGAGCCTGCTCTGCCTCAGGGGACCACTTCCTGAATGAGCGTGTGGTTGTAGGTAGCGCCCTCACTCTTGGTTTGTATTGAGGCTGTAGCAGAACCAGGTTATGATCTGCTTTCCCAAGCGCAGGCAGCGGGGTGGCGCTGTATGCGTCTTTAACGTTTGCATACAGTAGGTCGATAGTCCTGTTTCCCCGGGTGTTACAATCCACATACTGGGAGAAGGCAGGTAATGTTTTGTCCAGCGTTACATGGTTAAAGTCTCCAGCGATTAGCACAAGTGCCTCAGGGTGCTGCGTTTGTAACTTAGCAACTGCGGAATGGATGATGTCACTCGCTATCTCCGCATTCGCTTGAGGGGGGATGTAAACAATGACAACAATCACGTGTCCAAACTCTCTGGGCAAATAATACGGACGCAGACTTACGGCCAACAGTTCGATGTCCCTGCAGCAATTGGAGATTTTAATGTTTACATGTCCTGAGTTGCACCACTTTGTATTGACATAGAGAGCGAGTCCTCCACCTTTCTTCTTCCCGCAGGTACTTGCGTCTCTGTCCGCTCTAACTGTGCTAAACCCGGGTAGCTCCACGTTAGCATCTGGGATGGTAGTTGTTAGCCACGTTTCACTAAAACACAGCAAGCTGCATTCTCTGTAGGTTCTGACAGTTTTCACCAGCACAGCCAGTTCGTCAATCTTATTTGGTAGTGAGTTCACATTTCCCAGGATCACAGAAGGCACCGACGGTTTATAACGCCATTTTCTCTCAAGTTGTCTCGATTTAATCTTATCTTTTATCTTTGCGCCGGCTCGGCTGCCCCGATATCGTCTTCTTACCTCGTCAGGTAAATAAGCAACCACACCGGCATGTGCATTTCTTCTCAGTGCTTTAAGCTGACTACTTGGCAGCCAACAGTGGCATCATATCACCGAAATAAGTACCAAATTTCAGCCTTCTACCTATGAATAAGAAAGTTCAACATGGTGGACGTTGTTGACCGTTACGCGTAGAATTTTGAAATGAAACCTGCTTAACTTTTGTAAGTAAGCTGTAAAGAATGAGCCTGCCAAATTTCAGCCTTCTACCTACACGGGAAGTTGGAGAATTAGTGACATTGGAAACTTCAATATGGCGGCCGACAGTGGCATCATACCACTGAAATAAGTACGTACATCGGTTTTGGTTAGCGCAGGGAAGCCACCTACCAAATTTCGTGAAGATGGGGCCATAAATAAGAAAGTTCAACATGGCGGACATTGTGAAAATTAGTGACATTGGAAAGTTCAATATGGCGGCCAACAGTGGCGTCATACCATCGAAATAAGTACATACATCGGTTTCGGTTAGCGCAGGGAATCCGCCTACCAAATTTCGTGAAGATGGGGCCATAAATAAGAAAATTCAACATGGCGGACGTTGTCGACCGTTATCGACCTTTATGACCGTTACGTGTAGAATTTCGAAATGAAACCTGTTTAACTTTTGTAAGTAAGCTGTAAGGAATGAGCCTGCCAAATTTCAGCCTTCTACCTACACGGGAAGTTGGAGAATTAGTGACGTTGGAAAGTTCAATATGGCGGCTGACAGTGGTGTCATACCACCGAAATAAGTATGTACATTGGTTTCGGTTAGCGCAGGGAAGCCGCCTACCAAATTTCGTGAAGTTGGGGCCATGAATAAGAAAGTTCAACATGGCGGACATTGTTGACCGTTATGACCGTTACACGTAGAATTTCGAAATGAAACCTGCTTAACTTTTGTAAGTAAGGTGTAAGGAATGAGCCTGCCAAATTTCAGCCTTCTACCTACACGGGAAGTTGGAGAATTAGTGATGTTTGGAAAATTTAATATGGCGGCCGACAGTGGCGTCATACCGCCGAAATAAGTACGTACATCGATTTTGGTTAGCGCAGGGAAGCCACCTACCAAATTTCGTGAAGATGGGGTCAGCCTTCTACCTACACAGGAAGTTGGAAAATTAGTGACGTTGGAAAGTTCAAAATGGCGGCCGACAATGGCGTCATACCATCGAAATAAGTACATACATCGGTTTTGGTTAGCGCAGGGAAGCCGCCTACCAAATTTCGTGAAGATGGTGCCATAAATAAGAAAGTTCAACATGGCGGACGTTGTCGACCGTTATCGACCGTTATGACCGTTACGTGTAGAATTTCGAAATGAAACCTGCTTAACTTTTGTAAGTGAGCTGTAAGGAATAAGCCTGCCAAATTTCAGCCTTCTACCTACACGGGAAGTTGGAGAATTAGTGATGAGTCAGTGAGTGAGTGAGTGAGTGAGTGAGTGAGTGAGTGAGTGAGTGAGGGCTTTGCCTTTTATTAGTATAGATAAATATATATATGCCAGCAACACTCATATCAATGACAAAACAATTACATTAACAATCATGTTACGTTATTTTTAAAATTTTTCCTTTTCTTTTTCATAACTTCTTTAACACACTACTTCTCCGCTGCGAAGCGCGGGTATTCTGCTAGTATTATATATACACACACACACACATACATATATATTAGCGCTTCCCGATTCATTTTACCCTTGCACCCCCTGTGACGGACAATGCCGATTTCGCATCCCCTTGGTTTGAGAAGAAGTATGCAAAAATATGAGGTTAACGCAGAAAAACAGATCACCAATTGATGCTTTATGAATAATGGATACTTTATTCGCCATCAATAATTGTTTTGGTAAAGCCATACTCAGTGTAATCCTCCTTCCATTTTCTAATTTTTTCGCGACTAGCCATGATTAAATGAACAGTAAAAAAGTAAGAGCGAAGCGACGGTGACTTATTGAGGCAGGCAGACGAGAGCACAATAGCACGCGGGTTCGATGTAGTGCACGTCAAGTCGATCTAAAAAGCGATCAGATTCGAAAAAATATATCTTTTCAAGTTCTATTTGGATATAAGTAGGTTCTATTTAGTCGACAGAAATATCTTTGGTAGGAATGTAAGTTGAATTTAGTCTTTACATTTCTATGGTGAAGAAAAATTTATGCAATGATGACTAAATTTAACTTACATTCCTACCAAAGATATTTCTGTCGACTAAATAAAAATTACTTATATTTAAAATTTAAATAGAACTTGAACAGATACGATAGTTCATAATACCCACACAGCACTAAGTGCACGTAACAGCGGAAGTCATCCGTTTTAACAAGCAGCGTATTGCACTGATACGAAATAGCCTGCCCATTTAATTATTTAGGAATGGATAGATAAATTAAGATTTTGTACAAATAATGTTTTTCATTTTTCTTCCTCGATGGATTCTAGCACACCCCTGCAACAGCTACTCGCACCCCAAAGGTATATATATATATATATATATATATATATGTGTGTGTATATGTATGTGTGTATATACCTGTATGTAGATATGTATATATATATATATATATATGTATATATGTGGATGTATGTGTATATCTATATATGTATATATGTATGTGTATATATATATATATGTATATGTAGATATATATGTATATGTGTATATGTATATATATATGTTTATATATGTGTGTGTATGTGTATATATATATATATATATATGTGTATGTGTGTGTGTATGTATGTATGTGTGTATATATATGTATGTGTATGTATATGTATGTGTATATATGTATGTGTGTAGATATGTATATATATGTATATATGTATATATATGTAGATGTATGTGTGTATATATATATATATATATATATATGTATGTTGTGGTGTATGGCCGGCTCTTTATCCCGGCCAATATCCCCAAGCCACCAGGTGGAGCCCTCCCTGCAGTATGGAGGTCCCCCCGAAGACCAGCAGGGCATCATGGACATTGCAGTTTTTATACACAGCCCTGCTGGATGCCATGGGGGCCACTAGGAGACGCTGCAGGGGGGAACAACGGTTATTTACCCTATGCCCCGGAAGTACATCCGAGTCACATGGACAAGGGGAATGATGTGCTTCCGGGGTGAAGAAAAGAACTTTTTACCTGACCCGGAAGTGATTCAAGATCACATGGACTGGGGATTGGGAACACTTCCGGGTCAGGGAATATAAAAGGACTCTGGGAACTCCAGACGACGAGCTGAGCTGGGTGGTAGGAGGGCAACGGGTCTGGGAGTGGAGGAATTGTTTATTGTGATTATTGTTATTGTATTTATGAGTATAGTGGAGGAGAGGGTGCTTTGTGCACTGTGGCTTATGAATAAAGTCAACATTTGGACTTTTATATGGTGTCTGGCGTATTGGACCAGGGTTCAAGGGAGCCATACTGTCCCCTATCTGTCACAATGTGTATATATATATATATATATGTGTATATGTATATATGTACATATGTATGTATATGTATATATGTATATGTGTATATGTATATATATTGTCACAGATGACCGGGAACACTGCCCGGCTGGGATGCCTGGATAGTCCCCGAGTTGGGCAATACTTCTCCTCGGCCACGAGAGGGCAGCCGCCCGGGAATATTTGGGGGCCACAAGGACAGAGCTGGAATACTTATTTTGAGAGAACATGGCCACCGCCAGGGGGTGCTCGGACAATTAGAGAAGCTGGGATGGTAGCACTTCTGCCACACCAGGAAGTGCTGCCAGAAGTAATTCCAAGGTCACCCGGAGTGCTTCCAGGTGCTTTCCTGACACTTCCGCCACACCAGGAAATGACGTCAAGGGGAGCACCTGGGACTCATCCGGGTCATAATAAAAGGTGAAGCCTCCCACCAGTGGACGAGCCAGAGTTGGGAGGAAGAAGACGAAGCTTGTGAGGAGGAGAGAGGAGGTCAAGGAAAGAGAAAGAGAAAGAGAAGAGAAGAGAAGCAGAAAAGAAGGAGAGTTGGTGCTTGAAGACATTGTGGTGCAGAAAATATAAATAAAGAAGTGTGTTTTGGACATTCTGGTGTCGGTCTGTCTGTGTCTGGGGGTACACTTTCCACAATATGTTTATATATGTGTGTGTGTGTGTGTGTGTGTGTGTGTGTGTGTATATACGTATATATATGACAGCAACACTCATAACAGTGACAAAACAATTATATTGACAATCATGTTACGTTATTTTCAAAATGTGTCCTTTTCTTTTTCATTACTTCTTTAACACACTACTTCTCCGCTGCGAAGCGCGGGTATTTTGCTAGTTAAGCTATAAACCACAAAACATCAGTTTCTCAGCCCACATTTAACTCATTTAAAATTGCTCTTATTTTTCAAAAGATAACTCACACTTGCTCCAATAAACAAACTACTGTAATACAATTTATCTATAACATAATAACAACAGGATATATGCAAGTATATATAGATGTATATGTATATTATATAGTTATATAGACAAAGGCCAATATCAAACAACACAAAACATAGATTGGTGGTAGCTTAATTAGATCTCTTTTTCTCTGGAAGAAAAAGATACATACTGTAACTTATTAATTCTGATCTTTCCAATCATGTGGTCAAGATGAATAATTTTGTTAGTAAGTTATTATGTTTCTGGCACCTGCAGCATGATGGTTTCTTTGGTTTGTTCACAGCTTGTCTGATTTACCCTCCAGCACCTTTCCTCTGTGTATATGTGTTTGTGAGATGCTGCTCTGTACTTTTCTACTGAATCTATGAAGAGAAACATATAACTGCTAAATATGTATCATTCACAAAGGTTAATATTTTTCAGTTACTGTCATACTAATAATAAGAATAAATTAGCTGGATTTATCCTAACTACTGTGTGTGAACGATGGCCCGGACACAGACAGACGGACACCGGTTCTCCACCCAACACACTTTTATTTACTAATTATATTTACAGTTTAGTTCAGTGCACTTCCCAGTGCCTCCAGCACCGATCCCCCAATGTCCAGGCCTCACAGTCCAGATGCCTTTCTGGCCGCCTCCAGTCCTCTCTCCAGCTCCGTCTTTCTTCCACCTGACTTCCGCTACTGAAGGAAGGGAGGCGGCCCCTTATATAGGAACCCGGATGGGCTCCAGCTGCTTCCCGGCATTCCTCCGCAGACACGCCTCAGTGTGGCGGAAGTGCCGGCTACGCACCCGGAAGCCCTCTGGGTGTCCCCTGTCTTCTTCCCCCCAGCACTTCCTGGTGTGGCGGAAGTGCTGGGCTCCAGGGTTGTTCAGGCACCGGGGCGCCGCCTGGCGGTGGCCATGGGCCAATACAGGGTTGGGCTTCCAATCCCTCTACCCGTGGCCCCCAATACAACCAGGGCGGTCACCCCCTCGCGGTCTGGAGGAGGTACAAGCCCTCCTCCGGTCCTCCTGGGTGTCCCGGCTGGGCTCCACCCCCAGCCGGATGCCACATGTGTTACAACCAATAGTTCTTAGAATCATTGAGTAGTTCTATGGTACTGTAGTTTACCTTCGAGTTTTAACATACAATAGTCCTCTTTTGCTAGCTTACAATTTACATCTGCTGGGTAGTCAGTGCTCAATCAACTCTTGTCATTAGCAAGACAAGCGCAAGGCTTTACATATAGTGTCTTTTGCTTGAGTACCTTACTTTCCTTTAGCTAAGTTCGGACATGTGGTACCCTCTTTAACTCTGTTACAGGCAGTCTTTCACTCTTATAGTCCAGAATCAGGTTGCCCTTTCGGAGTTAAAGGGATCACTCCAGACTTTATTGCTGCCACCTCCTAGGCAACAGGGGTCTTGGAGGAGTAGAGTGATGATCAAACTGAGAACACTGAGCTTATAGAGAGCACATACTTAGTGCTTGCAAGGAGGGAAGGAGTGCTTCTTACCGTTGGTTACTTGGGTGCACATAAGCCCAACATTTTTGTTGGCAGTTGGTGGAAAATTTTGTTCATCAGGGTAGCCAATTGTTGAGTTATTGGTCTGTTCACTGACCAAGTGTTAAAATTGTGCATTCTGGTGATATCTCCGGATGTCTCTTTGCCTATGATTGATTAGTCTTATCAGATGAGACCCAGGAACTGCATTCCAAAGAGGCCCTGTGGAGAGAACTGACATTTGAGCTGAAGTTAAATGTCAAAGACAAGAGGGTCTGGCCCCTGCTTCTTAAAGGACATGTGTGCCAAAGTAAAGCAAAATGGGTAATGCCAGCCTATCATACATGGGGAAACTAAATTACTTAACTAACTCCGGGTAGAACATATACAATAATTTAAAATATAAAAAATCATGGTCAAAGTTATACTGATTGCTAATTTGAATGCTTATATGAGAGTTTAACTGCATTTTAAATCCTGCTTTAGTTAGGTCACCAACAACTGCAACTACAGTTTCTAAAAGCATCTCAGTAATTTAACATTATTATTAAAGGTTAAAATCTCTTTGACCAGTCGAGGTTTCTTTGCCAATATTCAAGGCAATATTGTTTTTTTTGCCAATGCATCACAATTATTCATGATTTATTTTTCATTACCAAAACACAAACCTTGCAGGTATGGTACCATTGTTATTTCTGACCATGCTCATGTTATTCTGGAACTCAAATTGCTACAGTATGTTTCACTGTTCAATTCTCAACTAGTAATTGAAACTGTTGTGGCAGATGTTTAAAGCCATATTTGATGGAAGAAGTAATTTCATGCAATATGTGTTTCAAAAAATAAATTAAACACTGTAAGGGCATTAGAAAATACTTAAATCTTGTCATGATATCCGTTTTTGTTTATGATTTTTTATAGTATTCATTGACATTTAAAAATAATTCAGATTGATTTTTTGGAGTTTTCAAGATCAAGGAGTGTATTGGTCACATTTATTTTTGCTTGAAATACATTATCCCATGACATCATTTTGTTTTTGTGATGGGTGTTGCCATTTTGTACTTTTGTGCAGATGCATTCTCATATCTTAAAATGTGATTAAAGAATTTCAAAAACTCAATTTCATTGTTGTGAATCCTTTTAGTTCCTGACTACAGTATTAGTCTTACATTTTGGCTTTGGTTACATGTTTAATTTTGTCTTTTGACCCTTCTTCTGCGTTCATGTTTAACTTTGGTCTCTTGGCTATTTTGTAAACATTTCTGACCTTCTAGTTTCCATTATGACAATTTTTTGTCTATCCATCTCCTAACTGTTAAATAAAATCTTAGACTGCTTTGTTTCCTTGCAGTCAGTACAGATATTTAAAAATTGATCATGTTTGTGCAAGATTACTCAATGCAGTGCTCTACAAAAAGTTGTCACTACAAACAGAATTTCATTTTCACCAAAAGAGAAATAGGTAACTCAGTCTTAAGTCATGCTGTTCTTTTTATGAATACAGATGAGAATAGTTGCAAAGAAAATAATGCAATTTCAAAGATTAACAATGCAGTTGGTTCTATTCACGTTAGTGAACTGAAATCTTATTGAAAGAAGACTATAAGACTTTATACACATCCGAATGAAATGAAATGATCATTGAAATAATTGATTTGTCCAAATGATTTACTGAAAATGGTGCAATTTCATGCACTGTGCTTAGAGTAGATGGACAAAACACTGAAGTTACAAATCCAAGACGATATAAATATCTTATAAAGCTGCACTCCCAGAAAGGTACCACACAACATTTTATAAACAGGGATCTTTTAAAGTAACTTTGGAAATGATACAATATGTTAAAGGATGCTAGAGAAGATAACATATTAAAACATACATAAACTCCTTTTTTCTCCACGTGGAAATTAATGCTGACTGTGGACTTTTTACTCCATGTTCTGTGAAAAAACATTTACTGCCATTTGAAGTGTGTTTTTTACTTTAGTGATATAAGCCTACAGTTTTCCAGATTTCTCCACGGTATGACCTTGATTACACTTAGTGAGACAATGTGAGTAAATGTAAGTTTGACATTCTTTCAGTGATTATTCTGTAGAAGAAAGACCGCAAATCACACTTAGCAGAAATGTAATGCCAATAATGGCAGAAGGAGAGGATTTTCAAAGTTGCATACCAAGGGAGAGAAGTAGCAATTTGCACCTGGGGAACTCCATTTCTCTAGTATTAGATGTAATTTTCAAAAAAAAAAAAACAAAGAAAAATATTTTTTTAATGGAATTTTAAAGTTATAACAAAAGGGAAATTTCCAGTGCTACTATTATAGAAAAGATAAGAGGTACAGGAGCATGAAATCCACAGTAATGAAATAATTAAAGTTCAAAAATGCAATGTCCATTGACATAATATTTTGCACTTCTAGTGTTAATTAAAAAACATCTTAGAGTGTGTATCCTTTAGTTTTTCTGCTGAACAAGAAAATCCATGGCCTGGTAATAAATCTATAGTAAAAAGAGCAAAGGAAGTGCGTCCTTCTTATAATATCGCAACATCAAGAAAACATACCCTGTTAGAGCCAGTCAATGCATTAGGCAACATAGGTGGCTGCCTAGTGCAGCACTAGCCAAGGGGCACCATTTATTTAAGTTAAGTGCTAAACTCTCCGGATGCCAAAGGGCGTGCAGTCCATAAAGTCTATAGCATGTACCCAGTGGGGCGCCGTGTATGTAACTCTGGACACCAAGGTGTTCCATAAACTCTTGCCCAGGTCTTCAAACAGGCTTCCACTTGCACTGTATATTATCAAATCTTCAACAACTATTTACTGCAGTATCTGAGCTTTAAGAGATCTTGTTATTTTTAGATGCAAAAAAAAAAAAAAAACTTTCAAGAGAGTTGAATAAAAATCTCTGTTCACAGTGTTGCACATATATAGGTTTGGATGCAATATATGTGCATGGATTAAATTATTACTTCAGTCCGGAAGTTTATGCTTGCATAAATAATGTAAATTAAGGCTGATTTACTCTAGAACTAGACAGGGCAGTCCATTATCAGCAATGCTTTTCACAGTTGCTATTGAACTCCTGGTTTTCCACCTCCACAAACAGCCAGAGATTAAGGGGATTATAATAAAAAGGACTTGAACAAAAAGCATCTCTTTATGCTGATGACATGGCTCTCTGGGTTACTGATACATATTCATCACTGCCACATGCTTTAAAATCGAATGGAGGAATTCTATCACATCCCTTTGTTCAGAATAAACTTGAGTATGAATGTACCAATCCCAGTGAATGGTCTTCATCTGATTGCTTCATAACAGTGTAAATATGTAGGAGTTATCATTGCAAGAGACGTAAATGCCTGTTCAGTTGGAAATCATCATACAAGAAGTAGTATTCGTGTCCTTTTTCATTTAAAATTGTTAAAATGAATATCCTTCCAAAATCCCTATAGTATTTACAAATCTTTTTATTTTTATTTTTATTTGATAGTTATTACTTCCTTCATTTGAACCGCAAAAAGGCCACATATAAAAAAGACAATTAAACAAACACCTAAGGACAGGCGGCATGGCACTACCAACAACAACAGCAATAACATTTATTTATATAGCACATTTTCACATAAACAGTGTAGCTCAAAGTTCTTTACCATTGGGTAGGATAAGGATGCTTATGTTAATCTGATCTGGCTTAATTTTAATATGGAACATTCATGTGTGTAAGTAGTATTGCTTAATTTTTATTAGTTCTGCGTCTAATTTATTGTAATGGGACTCATAAAAAATAATTTTATAAGTGTTAAGGAAGGAGTACACCAGGTAACTGATGTGTGTTATGTATATTAATATGTTCATTTTCTATCATTGTTTGGAAAGAGACATGTTGCATGTTGGTTGGACATGGAAGTAAGAATTTCACTGTACTTTGTCTACATGACAGTACAACTACTACTGCCCTTAAGTGAGCAAGTGTTCATTGTTCTTCTGCGATGAACTGGAACTTTTACGAGAGTTGTTTCCTGCCTTGCGTTTGAAGCTGCCTGGGTAAGTTTCAACCCCTCTGATGCTGATCTGATAAGGTTGGTTAGATAATAAACATAGTTACACATTTTTGGAAATTGAACAGTGCTTAATCAGGGTTCACATCCAATGTGCCCAGACTCTGAGGTAGATCTATTAATGAACAAATTGTGATAAATTAGAAGTAATTGTTGGTGTAGGTTTACTAATGGCTTACAAGGAACATCCTTCATTTCAGCAATTTAACAAAAATCACAGCAGCACTAGAGAGAGGCAGAGTGGGCAGACCTGGGGATTTTGGGGGTGGTTTCTTTCATATAGGTTCTACCTGCAGACTGTTGCGCTCTAGGCTTTTATA
This sequence comes from Polypterus bichir lapradei, assembly GCA_026402145.1. Lineage (NCBI taxonomy): Eukaryota > Metazoa > Chordata > Cladistia > Polypteriformes > Polypteridae > Polypterus > Polypterus bichir. Next base: position 107,881,036 of record JANRMT010062792.1, on the reverse strand, counting down.
ATCTATACTGTAGACAGGAAGCTCACTTTTAGTTCTGTTGGAGGCATTACATTTATTGTTATTTTCTGTAGCAATATGGGAGAAGTGGCTATTTAGTTGATTAACTTTTCCCCATGCATTTCAGTCATTGTTTTGTTGTATACCTTTAGGGCATTTTACTTTTGTAATCTTTGGCATTTTAAAATTTCCTGTTGTGATAAATGTTGAATAATTGGATTTTCTTATTGGTATTCATCTATAAATCAAGATGTTCTTGAAATAACACCATCTTTTATATATTTTCATTTTTTTACTCTCTGTAAGTATTTCCTTTGCCTTAAAAGCCTACTTTTCTAAATATGTTTCTTGGGTTATGTGTCTTTGGTGTGCACTGGTATATTTTCAGAGACCATTTCAGACTGCTGCACTGTGATCTGTACCCCTGAGAGGATCAATACTTCTTTTTCTTTTTTTTTTTTTTTGATTTTGTTTAGATTTTATTTCTATACTAGTCACCGTCCTAATATTTGTTACAAGTGTATGCATTTAGGATACAGTTAAAACTAAAGCAGGTTTTTAAAAAATTAATCCAGTTAAAAATACGATGGCTTGGATTATAAGAACAGGTAGACTGAACAACTTTATAAATATTTGGGAATAAAATAATGTCAGATGGCAACAAATCATAAGTAGAAGTCAACATAATGGAAAAATGTCTGTCATGTTGTCTCTTGCCAAACCATGCAACAACAACAACAACATTTATTTATAAAGCACATTTTCATACAAATAATGTAGCTCAAAGTGCTTTACATGATGAAGAAAGAGAAAAAAAGACAAAGTAAGAATTAAAAAAAGTCATTAACATAAAATAAAAGTAAGTTCTGATGGCCAGGGAGGACAGAAAAAAACAAAAAAAACTCCAGATGGCTGGAGAAAAAATAAAATCTGCAGGGGTTCCAGATCACGAGACAGCCCAGCCCCCTCTGGGCATTCTACCTAACATAAGTGATCAGTCCTCATTGTATTCAGGGTTCTCATGGAAGGACTTGATGATGAAAGTCACGTGGACTTCTGGCCTTTAATCCATCAATGTAGGGACATCACAGTGCTTTGATTAGGTGATGGTGGCGCAGGTCGCCACCACAGAAAACCAGGAAAAGAACAGAAGAGAGAGTAGGGGTTAGTACAGATTTTGGAGCCACCATGAATAGTAATGATAATTAATTGAATATACAGAGCATCAGGATTAAACTAAGATGAAGCTATGAGAAAGCCATGTTAAAGTAATGTGTTTTTAGCAGTTTTTTAAACTGTTCCACTGTATTAGCCTGGCAAATTCCTATTCGCAGACTATTCCAGATTTTAGATGCATAACAGCAGAAGGCTGCCTCACCGCTTCTTTAAGTTTAGCTCTTGGAATTCTAAGCAGACACTCATTTGAAGGTCTAAGGTTACGATTTGAAATATAAGGTGTCAGACATTCTGATATATAAGATGGAGCAAAATTATTTAAGGCTTTGTAAACCATAAGCAGTATTTTAAAGTCAATTTTGAATGACACAGGTAACCAGTGTAGTGACATCAAAACTGGAGAAATGTGCTTGGATTTTCTTTTCCTAGTTAGGATTCTAGCAGCTGCATTCTGCACTAGTTGCAAACGATTTATGTCTTTTTTGGGTAGTCATGAGAGGAGTGTGTTACAGTAATCTAGTCGACTGAAAACAAAAGTGTGAACTAATTTCTCAGCATCTTTCAATGATATAAGAAGTCTAACTTTTGCTATATTTCTTAAGTGAAAAAATGCAGTCCTAGTGATCTGAGTAATATGCGATTTAATATTCAGGTCACAGTCAACAGTTACCCCTAAATTCTTTACCTCCGTCTTGACTTTTAATCCTAATGCATCAAGTTTATTTCTAATAACCTCATTATATCCATTATTGCCAATCACTAAAATTTCTGTTTTCTCTTTATTTAGCTTGAGAAAATTACTATTCATCCATTTAGAAACACAAGTAAGACATTGTGTTAGTGATACAACAGAGTCGGAGTCATCAGGGGCTATTGACAAATACAGCTGCGTGTCATCAACATAGCTGTGGTAGCTCACGTTGTGCCCCGAGATAATCTGAACTAACAGAAGCATGTAAATCGAAAAGAGCAGCGGACCCAGGATAGAGCCTTGTGGAACACCATATAGAATATCATGTGTCTTTGAGTTATAATTACCACAACTAACAAAGAATTTTCTACCTGCTAGGTAGGATTCAAACCAATTTAAGACACTGCCAGGCAGGCCCACCCATTGACTAAGGCGATTTCTAAGAATACTGTGATCAATGGTATCAAATGCGGCACTCAGATCTAAGAGGATGAGAACAGATAAATGGCCACTGTCTGCATTTACCCGCAAGTCATTTACTACTTTAACGAGTGCAGTTGCTGTGCTGTGATTTCTTCTGAAACCCGAATGAAACTTATCAGGAATAGCATGTTTATTGAGGTGTTCATTTAGCTGCATAATGACTGCCTTCTCTAGAATTTTACTTAAGAAAGGCAGATTAGAAATGGGTCTAAAATTTTCAAAAGCAGAGGGGCCAAGATTATTTTTCTTGAGTAGGGGTTTAACTACAGCAGTCTTAAGACAGTCTGGGAAGACCCCCGCATCTAATGATGAGTTTACTATGTCTAGAATACTATCAATTAGCACGGCAGATACTTTTTTGAAAAAACTTATTGGTATTTGGTCAAGGACGCAGGTGGAGGGTCTCAGTTGAGAAATTATTTTATATAAATCAGGTAAATCTAGCCTGGTGAAAAAGTTTAAATTTTTTATAACAATTTACTGGGGCTTAAGAGGATCCGCAGTGTTGGGGAGATATACTATATTATTTCTTATGTCATTAATTTTTTGATTGAAAAATACAGCAATAGCCTCACAAGTTTCACTGGAAGTATTTTGGAGGCATTCCTTTGAGTTACCTGGGTTTAGCAGACGATCAATCATAGAGAATAAGACTCTGGGACTACTAGCATTGTTTTTTATAATTGTACAGAAATAGCAGTGCCTGTCAAGACGGACTGTGTTATTGTATTCTGTTATTTTAATCTTCAATATCTCATAGTGGATAGTTAGTTTAGTTTTTCTCCATTTAGGCTCCACTCTCCGGCATGTTCTCTTTAAATCATACACTATTCGGGTCTTCCATTGTATAACAATGCTAGAAGATTTTTTAACTGTCTTTTCAGGTGCAACTATGTCAGCAGCAGCTCTTATCTTAGTATTACATTTTTCTACCTTAATATTTGCATTATCCTCGCTATTGTAATTAGCACTATGAACGGACTGGTTGCTTAGAATGTTAGAATTTTTTTAACAACATGCTTCTCGTGAATGTTTTCTATCATTATTTCTATATTAAATAGTAAAAGAAAATGGTCTGATAGACCAATATCAATGATCTGCTTCACATCAACTTTTAGTCCTTTGGTAATTACTAAGTCTAACGTATGACCTGCTTTATGTGTAGGCTGACTAACGAGCTGTCTTAAATCAAGAGTCTAAGAGGTTCATGAATTCTTTTACTTTCGGGTCACACTGATTATCGATATGAAAGTTAAAGTCACCGACTATTAGGAACGTGTCATAGTTCTTAATTATAATTGACACCAAGTCTGAGAATTCCTCAAAGAAAGATGCATTGTATTTAGGAGGTCTATACATAGATAATACTAGAAACTGAGAAACTCCATGAATAACAATGGCAAGATACTCAAAGGATTAGAATTTGCCAAAACTGAATCTTTACACTATAACTGGCTGGAGTAAATGTTTGCTAAGCCACCGCCTTTCATTCCTTGGTGATCTGCGCGAGCAAAGCTGTAATTCAGAGGCGTAGATTCGATTAAAACTGCCGCACCATCTGAGCTAAGCCACGTTTCACTTAGTGTAATAAAATCAATTTTCCTATCACTAATAAGATTGTTGATGAAAAATGTCTTGTTGGTTAATGCGCTAACATTTAATAAAGCCATATTTAATGTTTTGGAGGAGCAGTGCTGAATTCTATGTGCGTTATGAGTACTTGAAATAGAAATAAAGTTATTTTTATTAGCGCCGCTCTGTGCATATTTTTTATTTTATCTATAATCTGTTTTTATAGATTTAATACATTGTTCATCAAAAGGTGTAATTGTAATTTAATTATTTGTGTTAATGTTGCACTGCCTAGATTTTTTACATTCATTGAGATTAGTTATCAGAGTAGTAATGCAGTGCACTTTTGCGGAAGACTTTGTTAAAGAATTATCATGTCCCAGCAAAGCATTACGGAAAGGGTCAGGAGTAGAAATAGACAGTCAAGAGAGACAAATCACCTTAGCAATGTTTTCAGAGAGTACCTGGGCACCGAATCTATTTGGATGCAGACTATCCAAAGAAACGCGGCCTCTCCCAGAAGAGGTCCAAGTTGTCTATGAACCCGATGTTTTGATTCTCGCAGAAGGACACAAGCACCGGGAAAACAAGAAACAAAAGATTTCTGATTAGGGCATGCGATGTTTAGATTTCGTACAATTGAATCACCAATTACGAATACATCACCCAGGGATGAGGGCAAACTGGGGGCGCGGAGAGGGTCGAACCGGTTCTGGGTCGAAATGCTCGCTTGTGCCGATGGAGGTGTTCTAACCTTAAACCCCCACCTGCATAGCTGAAACAATCTGAGGTCTTCATCAGGAACGTCGTCGCTCCGACGACCAGGCACAGGGGTGAAACTCACTTGGCTTTAGAGGTGAGCGGCACAGCGTGGAGTTGATGTTACTGAAATTCGATGTGTTACATCGATTTCAGATGATGGGGATGGTTTTTCCAGCAGCCAAGCCTTCAGATCCCTTAAGTACCTCTATCTGGACAGGAGTTTCTGGATCTGGTTGTCGAGAGCCTGGAGTTATTCGACGACAATGACGACGCGATTCATTACACTGTCAGCCATTGTCTGCTTCCGCTTCTGCTTTGTGCCCTCTGCCTCGTGCAACCACTCCTTCCACGTCAGTTGTCTTTACACACCGTATGACATACTTTAATCCTGGGCAATATTGAAAGTCCAAATAATCAATGTAAAAAGGAAAACTACAGAAACAAATACAAAAATCGTAAAAGCAGTATGAAAATGCTTTCAGTTGGTAGTCCTGATATGATTATAAAAACTATGTTATTTGTAAATGAAATTCATAGTATGTTCTAAATTGAAGAAAGTTTCAAACATATTTCCTCAGTTTAGGAGTTGACACTTCCAGCACTGTTTTAATTGCACTAATCGTTGTATTAATATTAATAATAAAATGTTTTATTTTTATAGCACCTTACCCATGCTCAAAGCACATAATTGATTCAAGGTTATGCTGTAGGTCAATAGCATGGTTGGCACAGGGAAGCAGAAACACCACCTTACCAAACTCAGTCCTGGCACTAAGTTGCAGTATTTATAATGCAAGAATAATGCCTGTGAATGGATTTTGCAGTGAAATAGATTGCTGGTAGGGCTGTCACAAACAGACTGCTAACACATACAGTAAATGTAAACAATTAATTTTGGATTTTTCTGTAAATAGATTATAATGTCTTTGTGACTTCCAGAATTTTCACAAGAAAGACTATTGTATCAATGTGGTCCTCTGTGAGACATGTTCTTGTTGGGCTGCAAATGACCTCTGATGGGCTAAATACAAACTATAAAACACTAAAAAGTTAAAACACCTTATATTATATAGTAAATGTGATGTAATATAATTTTAAAATTGCATGTAATAATAGAAAGTAACATGTTATGGAGGCACACTTCATAGTGAGAGTTTAAATATCGATTGAGTGCTAAAGAGTGTGGCTGCTGAATGTACAGCATACAATGTGTTAAATGTTTAACTGACTACAAATAGTGTTTTAACCTGTAGAAATTCAAATATCACATCCCTATTTCAAATGCAACAGTTTACAGGCTAATTATGATTAATGTCCCTTAATTTAGAAATGACATACCTACTTCTTAAAATTTGTATTGACTCACGTGATAGCCCTTCAAGTGTTTGGCTAAATCGGTTGTGTTGGTATTGTGCAGTTGTAAATCTTTTATATGGGCATGCATATATTTTGTGTTTTTTTCCAGATGGCACTCTGGCTACCCTCTTTGTCTATTAAGTGTTCTCGTGAAATTGCCATGTCAAAACCTGCGAATGGGTGGAAAAGGAGCAGTAACTTGAGCCACGCCCATCATGTTGAGCCTATAAGGCTCAATTTTCCAAATCCACAGCGAACCAGAAGTACATTCATAATGAATGTTTAAGAATTGATAAAAAGAAAAATGAGTATTGAAACTCTTTTAATAATGTTAAAATCAATACTTATGGATATTGTGATACTTTTGACAACCTTACTTTCAATGACCCCTATAATAATATGTCAAATAATCTATTTTGGGGAAAATTACTGGTTTTCCAATTACCAGTACTTTTTTCATAAACAATAATTAAAAGCATTCCTTTTGTAAGTTTTAAATTATATTAAACTCAATTTCCATTACATTGCAGTGTGGTTAAAGGCTGTTTGAGCAGCATTGGACACAAGGTTGGAACAAACCCAGGAAAGAATATCACTCATTTGTAAAGATGACTCAAACACTCACTCATACTTGCTAGAATTATGCTAATTTAAATTGCAAATTAATCCGAATACTCAGTTCTTCAGGATGCAATAAGACGATGAAGGAGTACCCCAAGAGAACCCAAGTGTGCATGGGATTAATATAGAAATGTTACACGTACAGTGACAAGAGACTTTTCCATTATAGTGCAACAAAGAGTTAAGAAGTGGGCTTCATTGTTAGCTTGAAAAATAGATGTATATCAAATGGCAAGGCACGCTTAAAGCTAAATAGTATTTACAGCTTTTATTGAAAGAGATAATGTAATTTTATTATTTAACATTTTTGCATAATTACTGTTTACAGTAGAACATCAAGAAAACTTCAATGCAAGGAATGCATTACACTATAATGTCTTCGAAAACTGCATTATATTAGCTGTCATGCATATAGCGTATTGTAAAATGCCACTGGGATAAAAACAAGGATGAGGAAAGTTGTCTTTTCCAGCAGAAGGATTTTTTTCTCCGATAACTTGAAGCATTTATTCAATGTCTTATGTTGCTCACTGATCTGTTTTTCTTGTTAGCTGATGGCTGTTTTAAAAGAGCATTTATGCAAACAAATCCGTCATTTAGCTTGCTGTATCAATTCAGTCTTTTTAAAACTTCTTACAAACAAAATAGAAATAATAAAAAATGAAAATAAATAATAAATACACTTGTGTTTTCATGAGAAATCAGGAATGTCACATATTACTTCTTCTGTACTGAGGGAAATTCTTTTTAATCATTTGTGCTTTTCATATTTATTGAATATTTCAATACCTTCTTTATGTTATTTTTGATTCTGTGCTTCTTTTGTCTTTAGGTAAGGTATCTGCTTTTTTCAGATTTTGTTGTATGTTTATTATATACTTTTGCATTTTTATCATGTAAAAACACCTCCTTCTTTCCAAGAACAGTAATCACTATTTCAGGTACTACAGAGAAGTTTTCTAAAGTGATCCTTGTCTTCTATTAGATTTGAATATTTCACCCAAAAAAAACATTGCTTTGTGTGGGTAAGCAGGAACACCTGTGAAGATTCAGATACAACAGCAAAATCATTGACAGTTAAAGTGAGAGGCAAGAATGCAAGAATCTGTATAAACTGTATAAAATATGTAATGCAATAACTACTGAGGATTTTTTTTTTTGGAAAACATAGGAATCTTTATTGGCATATTTCATTGACACCTCCAGCTTGTCGTCTTTTTAGAGCAGTGAGTTGTTATGTTTTGTCTGGAGCATACTGGATTATGTTGTGTTATTCTGAAAGGTTAAAGAAGAGTGCTGCTTCAAAGCAAACACAGAACAACCAGTCACGAGAAGAGGAGCAGCAGTGGGAGTCTGCTTGGAGCAATGAAGAATTTGTAGCAGCATACAAATCATTTTTAGTGACATTGGTACTGAAGAATACAATCACATTTAGCATCACTTTGCCTATAGGTGACGATCACAACTTAATTTTTGAAAAATACCAGTTTTTGCAGCATGTCTTGATCTTGGAATTAAAATGTTTTTCCTAAGTGTTGGCAAAGAAGATACCATATGTATCTCTTATGCTAAGTATCAAATTCAAATAGTAGATATAATACTACATTACCAATGTTATTGTCCTGAATTGTGGCAATATGGAGTCCCTGCTAATTTGTGGATTTGCATCAGCTCTCCATTTTTTAAATTTTATTTGGTACAGTTATTCTACACTCTATCTCTTTATGATTATCAACCAGTTGGGTTATTCCAAAACTAATAGCTCCAATTTTTCCTTAATAATATAACTACTATGCATTTATCTGAATGCTAAAGCCACCAAAGCTATGCCAAATGATCTCTGAATCGTTTTGTTCTCACTAAAGGCCAATCAGCTCTGCATTCTTATAGTACATCCTTACTACTCTACTTCTAAAAAACAGTAGATGACCTAACAATAAGATAACAAAAGCTTGATTGTATGTAAAAACACATTTGTTTGCACATAGCCACTTGTTTGCATACAGTTTCAAATGTTGGCATACTTTTGGAATAAAAGAAAAAGTTTCACGGGAAGCACTAATGCTTGGCAGTATGCATTTGACAAACAAAATAACATATTTCAATTGACTGGGCAGATAAAATAAATTAATTAGTAACTTTTTTTCCTTTCTCTGTGGAACGATTTTTAATTTTATAGTGATACTCACATTTTTCGACAGTTTATATTAATGTAAACATCTGTAAATGCAACCGGCAAGATGTGTGATTACAAAGGACATCAGCGTTAAACTTCATCTTCTATCTTAGTACCGCATTGTTCAGCTGGCAGTAAAAGAGACCCAAGAGGATGCTCTGATGCGAATGGCTTTCTCATTCAACGCTTCAGCCACCCTGATCATCATGTGGTTATTACAAAGCTCTCATGCCACGTCCGTAATAAGCACCCTTTTGCCTTCTTTCTTGCCTGTACGTTGGGGATAAAAAATGTGAGAGATGATCACAGCTAAATCTAGCAGGTTATAAAACACAACAACAGGCCACTTGTGGCTCCCTTGCTTTCACTGTGTAGAGAGTTGCTGTGTGAGTTAGCACATGTACACGTTTCAATTAAAGTGATAAAATATGTAACTATGAACTTTTGTGGGTTTTTACAGTAAGCTGTTTAGATAAAAATAAGAAATAAATTGATTAGTGAACTACTGTACACACCTTGGTGCAATTATAGTCTGTAACCGTGTCTAGTTTCTTTTTTCTCTCTGTGTTAACGCTGATGGTGGGATGCATGGTGCTGAGAAGGCAGATAGATACTCTTTCTTAGCTTGTACGTATAGAAAGTGAGCATGGCTTTCCCAGTCATCATCATGTCCATTGAAAAAAGTGCTGTTTATAAGGGCAGCAGTTCTTGTCCTATTTTGTACCAAGAAGATGCTTGCTTGCCAGGGAATGCAACTTATAAAAAATGGTCAAGGTTGACTATTGTATCTTTGCTGGTGAAAGGTTCAACCTGTTGCATCACCACATTCTCTGATAGTCATTCTTCTTGTGGATTCATTGAATCTTTTCCCCATGTATGGAAGAGTGTTTAACATATACTTGGTGTTCATATCAGTTGCTATCCAACAGCTAAAACAGCATGCCATTTTGTACTTATACTGGAAGTGCTGTGAAAAAAACATTGGAATGTAATTTCAGTTGAGTCTCAGTACTTTGTTTTAGCTAACTGAAATAACAGGAGTGCTAAAGTTTTTAGATTTCACCATTATTTTTTTTATTACATGTACTGAAAAAATATGAAGACGTGATATTTTTCTGTGACTATTTTCTGGAGGAGAGAGAGAGAGAGCAATTCACATTTAGGTAGCAGCGTACAATAACCTCCGTAAAGATGACTAGAGTGGATTTTTCAAGGTAAAACAATAGGCAAATGCATTCAAGTGTGTGCCAGAGGAGAGAGAGACAGTGATTCACACCTGGGTTCTGACATTCAGAGGCATTGCTAGTGGAAGCAATGGGAGGTTCTTCTTGTAAAAAGCAAAGAAAAATCAAATCAACCAATCAAATTATCACAATGGAATTTTAGAGTTACAAGAACAGGAGCCTTTGCAGTACAGCTGGTATGTCTAAATTTTTAAATTTGTATAGAACAAACTCTAGAGAGAGGTCATTTAATAAATAAAAACCTCTCTTGCAACTTTTTGATACCCACCCTCTGTGAATCCCTCCTGACCTTGGTACAAGAAGCTTCTTCAGTCTTAGTATTCAATTATTGAATTATAATTATTTTCAATTATTATTCATTTTATTTTGAGCCTGATTTTCTTAAATTTAATACTTTGACACTTTCGTATTATTGAATTTACCGTATGTCTTTGTTTATATCATAAAATCTCGATTGATTGAATTTTTTTTTTTTGTCAGAGTCCAATAATTGTGCTTGATTGATAATAAATTGGCCATATTGTTTGATAGGGATGCGTGTTTTTGCCCAGCAGTGGACTGGTGCCCTGTCCAGGGTTTGTTCCTGCCTTGCACCCTATGCTAGGTGGGACTGGTTCCAGCACCTTCTGTGACCCTGTTCAGGACTAAGCGAATTAGAAATTTACTGACTATAAATGTGCTATTTTAAGTATCTTTAATACTGATTGACTGATACTGCAGCTTTTGAAGTATCAATTATTGAGTCTGCTTTATATCATCTGTCCATCATTCATTTTAGATTTTTCTTCTTTGTGCGCATATTTTACCAGGAACTATTATGTATATTTTCCCTAGTATTTTTTTAGCATCTTAATTTAATTGCTTAACTCCTCTCCCTACTACTATATAAAGGACTAAGGTTCAGGATTGCAGCTGAAAACTATAATATTTCAGGTTGTCATAGTAACTTCCCATATCTTACTATCTTGTGCAGAACTGTCATTGTATTTTCTTTAACTTTTGACATCTTATGACTTCTGCAAACCTATCCTATTTTTGAGTCAACAAGGTATTCACAATGCAGAATCTTTTCACTACTGCTATTTGTTTATTGCCAGTGTTTAACTTTAATATGCCCAAATGCTCTGTTTGTTCTTCATATGATAAAAAAAAAAAAGATTTTGGGCACTCACTTATTGTCAGTGAGATGTGCACAATTTATGATATCTCAGATATTATTCTGTCAAATATATTTTTGTATTGGGCTCTATCCTGAAGGTGGACTTAGCCAGTTTGTATCTATTTATGTTTGCATTGGTTATTCAGTGTAAAGCAGTGTAAAGTTGTTCAGAGAAAGATTAATTTTAACTATCATTTTTATTTATTTCATTTCACTGTTATACAGAATTGCCACTGCTGTGTTAGGATATTATTAGAATTTCAGAACATTTTAACAACTGTGATGAGCACAGGCCATTGTGCTCGTTGCTGTCTGTATGGCCTTTATTCCCATTTCTTTGGGGTTTTTCCTCCAAGTACTCGGTTTTTCTTCTTTACCCCAAAGACATGTGTGAAGGGCTGATCAGTGACTCTAACTGATCCTGAGTACCACTTGTGAGTGGGAGGGTGAGTCTGTTATGTGCCCGGCACCAGATCTTTCCGTCTTGGTTTTTCCTTTGTCCCCAAACAAAGACTCGGTGTCCTGTACTGGAGTATGCAGATTTTGAAAATTGATGGATGGACATCAAGGTATCCTAAAAGCAGATAGATTTTGGTTACTTCTTGAAAGGGCCTAAGGATGAGGTTTTGTCATTTCCATTTAAAGTTAAAAGGCAGCTTTATGAGTGACTGTGGGTGTTGTGCGTATATGGGTTTTGCTGTTAATTTGCTTTTCTTACAGAGTTTATTATCGGGCCGCAGATACCTTGAACTTTGTATTAGGTAAAAGTGGGTTTATAAAATTTCAAGGTTTTCTTTTTTTTACTAGTATCTAAATTAGACTACAATAATAATAATGGATAGCAGAGATTAGTTCTTAACTTGCAACTTCTAAATGTACAAAAATAGTCAATGCTATAAAAATGGCTTCAGTTGGACAAAAGAGTTAAAATGTTTTTAGCACAAATGTTATGACTTTAATTGAAACTTAAATTGCAGCCATTCTTCCACCGCATCTTGGTTATGAAATAAACAACCTCATTTTGAGTGGATGATTAAAAAAACATTAAAAGCAGACAGTTGATTTAAAAGTTAATATTACTTGCAGACAGATGAATGAGTGGAGTCATAGATTATAAGTAGGTCATTTGCAAAGAGACTCTCCTATGGCTCAGACATGACTGATTAGCGTTCCATTTATCACATGCTCTGTCTTTGTATTTCACTAACTAATGAAGGCTGAGTGATTCTTTATGAAAGACTAATGTTTTCAGTAATTTATGTAACTGGTTATGCAAATTTATTATTGATGTGCTTTCTAGGTTTTTGGAGTTGGAAAGCAGTGGTCATCGAAATGAGATAAGATTGCACTACCGCACAAAAAACCAACAATCACATACGGAAGTGTTTCCCTACATTTTGGCAGACAAACAGTGGCACAAGCTATCAATTGCAATTAGTGCTTCTCACATCATTTTGCATGTTGACTGCAACAGGTAAGAAACACTTTATTTTAAGCCATTATAAAATTCTACAGGTTACTTTTTAAATATATTAGTATAACTGATCTTGTTTCACATGTAGGATAAAGTATTTCAGTGTTTCAGGAGAAATGTCTCTTTTTTCAGCAGTGAAATCTTGATGTTAAATGACAAAGAAACCTGTTCATTGTTAATAATTTTGGCATGATCTATTATAAACTTTAAAACAATGTTAAAAAAAAAACTGTACAGTATATTAAAATAATTTGTCAAATTATTTTAAAAAGCTGTTCTAACAAGGTTGTCCATTTCTTAAACCTAAAGATTTCCAAAACACATAACAAATAATGCAACGTATGAATTGTCTTTTGAGGTAGCTCTATTTGTGATATATGTATCTAGGGAGCTGAACAATATATTTTTGTATATTTCTTTCCACCCAAATCAAAGCAAATTACCCTGCTTATGACAACTGAAATTTGAAAATATTAATGTAACATGCTTGGTTTTGTGTCATTAGCTTTTAGGGTGACAATATATGAGAAGCATGACTGTTAGGGAGCACTCAAGTAACCAGAATGCGCCTTCTTTATATACATTTTCTGTCTCTGGCTTATGGGTACTGCCACCTGGAAGCTATAGTTTGGACAATGACAAAGAGAACATGGAAATGTCTTTATCTTGTTTTTTGCTTATCCAGTTATCAGAGGTGGTTTCTTTTTAACTGAAACAAAAAACCTATTTCATTGAAAACAGTTCATTTTTCACAGGTTGTCAGGTCCTTAAACAGGCATGTACCTTGGTTAAAAGAAAGGGATCCTAATCTTTTTAATCCAGATGATATGTCCTGACCCATCACTGGCTAAATGTCTTCTCTTATGAGGTCTGGAAGTTAAATGACTTGATTTTCTGCAGATTTTTTGCATTAAGGTTGGGTTCAGCTACTTGTTTGGAAAAGACAGTTATGAATTTTGACCTAATTGAGCGATGCAATCTTTTGAGGACTTCTAGATTTCTTCTGGGGCACAACTGTCTGCAGAAGTATCTGGATGAAAAGTTGCATACTGTATGAAAAGATAGTACAGACTGTTTTTAGGCATCTAGAATTTCTTATCTTATCCACCATGGTATTGTTGATGTGTCCAACGTGGTCCTCATAAGAAGGGGAAGCAAATTATGATAAATGATATTGTGATTCAGTAAGAAATACTCAATAAAATTAAGAAAAAAACATTAAATGGCACAAGATTTCACAGTTTAAAGAAATGTTTAATGAACAGCCACCCTCAAGGTTTTTGTAGTCCTTTAGTGGCAGAGTTTAACCCAATGGACTGAAATATAATGCATCTAAAAAGAATATGGATCACTTTTGATGAGCTCCATCATTAACATCTGTGGTCAACATGCCTTCAAGGAACAATAAAACTTAACCAGAAAGGATACTTTCTTTGTCAGTTTCACAAGATCAGATTGTCACAGAAAGCAATGACAATTCTGTAGGTTCATTAATAAAAGTATTTTGACCTTCCCTATCATAGTTTGTTATACACCATTTTTATAATCATTTTTTGCCATCCCAGCACTGTGGATTAAGTGTAATTTTGCATGCTAATGATGTGTCCTAAGTGTGTTGTCATTATATTGTCCATTTGAGAATTAGTCTTATCTTTATGTTGTATGTTTACGTTAATGTTTTATTAATATGAGCTTCACCAAATCCGATTCCATACAACTAGTTTGTGTTCTTACTTACTTATTAAAATATGCAAAACATAAATGTTATCTTAAGACTCACTGACAACATCTAACTTCATGCTCCTTTTCAGAATTTATGAGAGAGTAATCGAAGCACCTTCAATGGATATACCCAATGGGACTACTTTTTGGTTAGGTCAAAGAAACAATGCCCATGGTGCCTTTAAGGTATGTTTTTAAATATCTGTTAATCTCATCATTGTGAATAAATTCTTTAAATATTATAGATGACCTTCCTTCTCTTTATTTTCTGTAATTATCGATGAGATAATTTTAAAGATTTAAATTAAGAATTTACAAGATTTAAGTAATGCGTATTTATTATTGGCTAGTTTAAGGTAATTTAAATATATTCTAAATTTATGTTTACTTTCATATTGTTATTCAGCCAAATTTGTAATTATCTGGATTTCGGTGTGAGACAAAATGCAGAGAAATTATTAAGCTTATGTTCCAAAATGAAAAGATCTTTATTTACTTTTGATTTTATTGATTTGATTTACTTTATTAATCCCCGAGGGAAAATGGTCTTTTCACATTACCTTTGTAGGTCAGAGTGCAGGGTCAGCCATTTACACTGCCCCCCTAGAGCAATTTCAGGTTAAGGGCCTTGTTCAAGAACTCAACGGAGTTGGATCCTAATCCTGGGTTGACTAAAAACCTAATTTTTGCACAGTTGAAGTAGTCCAGTTTTTCAGTGCTGCCGTGATGGAACAGAAGATCTTTTCTTGCATGGGACTAGTGGACGTGACAGAGTTTTCAATGGAGTCAGATCAGGATCACAGTGTTTCAGTGTTATTGACTTTTGGATTGTGAATAAAACAGACAGACAGACCCCCTCCTCTATCCACTTTATTTTATTTTTGGCAGACTTACATTCTTGAATACTGCCATTTGTTTAAATGGTAAAACACAATACAGTGAAAAAATAGCAAATACCGTAATGTATTCCAGAGGAAATCCATCATTCTCAACACTCAGCCCCCACCAGACTCAGAAAGTGGTTTGTATTATAAAATAAAACTGCAAATAAAACAAAATAGTTCAATATAGCCCCAACATTCTTACTTTACAAATACATTTTCGAGATATTTTTTTTTATTATTTTGAGTTGAATAAGCGGAAAAAAAACAATCAGGAATCATGGAAAACCAAATTTTACTAACAGTAGGCAACAACAACCAACCCATGGTTCCTGTATCCTAAAATAGCCTTGTAAAAGGGACCCATATACAATTAAAATTCACTGATGCTTGTGTAGACAAGTGAGAGAAGCTACACAGACATAGCAAGATCTTGTCCTAGGTACATTTTAGACACATTTTTTTTAGGTGCTTGCAAAAAATTAACAATTTTTAGTTGAATTATTGCATGCTCGGATAATTGAAAGGATGAATGGATAAATTCTCCACCAACATTCAGAGTCAGAGACTACATCAGTGAATATGAATGCAGTTGTTTTGTAAGTTAAGATTCCTGTTTTCTTATCATAATTGTAAGAAGAATTTCACCAACCCTGAATCTATTCAGCCTAGACTGATCTCTACTTTTTATGTAGATCTGCATGCAAAATACAATATTTGCCCATAAGAAGGTGAGATGTGAGAGCACATCTCTTCCTCTTAATATCATGGTTGTGACTATCAACATTCCAGCATACAAAATGTATCAATTGATCAGAATTATACTGTTTCTGTCTTCTAGGAAATATATTTTCTAAAAATACTCATAGATAAAGGGAGATCATTTGAAATTTAGCTTTATCTCCAATCCTTGCAACCACAACCAGTAACTTATATAGTAATGGTATATGGAAAAAAGACAAAAATTAACAACTTGCTGTTGTTCCTTACTCAGTTTGGGTTAAATCCAAGACTGCCTCTGATATAATCTTTCAGTTACATGTGTCAATTTCCTTTCAGTTTTTTAGAGTTTTAATATTCTGTAAATAAACTAGTCAACCCAAATGTATTAGCCCTATTCTCCCTCATATATGTGTCACAGAATTGTCCATATTTGATTGTCAGGATGTGTGCCCTGTGATGGACAGATATGTTATCTGAAGTTGGTTCCTGCCATTATAGGCAGAAGTTTTCTGTGCATGTGTAATAGAATAAGTAGGTTCAGAAGGTGAATAGCTTGATGGGTAATTTTCAGTAAATGTCAAGTCAAGTCAAGTTGGGGAGCATGCACTGGTACAGTGCGTTGCCGCACCCACTACATGACGAAACAATTCGGGATCCTGGTTTGCAACCCCCTAGGCAGACACGCGGTCCAGTCCCACCCTCCAGAAATGACCCTCTATCTTCCACAGCCAGGTGTTACGTGGGCGATCCCTTGGCCTGGTCCAGCCACTCGGGTCCCCAACAATGAGGATCTTACGAGCTGCATCCCCCCCATGGAAACGTGCCACGTGGTCGTAGTACCATAACTGACGCTCCCTTACAATGCAAGTAATGTGCCTCATTCGGGACTCCATGAGCAACCACTCATTCGACACAAAGTCAAACTAACGGTATCCAAGGATTTTCTGGAGAGACACACTACCAAAGGAGTCCAGTCTTTGTCTCAGTTCACTGGATAGCGTCCATGTCTCGCAACTATATAGCAAGACAGGAAGCACCAGGACTCTAAAGACTTGGACCTTCAACCTTTTGCATAGATATCGGGAGTGCCACACACCCCTTTTCAGTGACCTCATGACCCCCCATGCTATACCAATCCGCCTACTGACTTCATAGAAAGAGTTGCAAGAGACATGAAAGACACCTCCAAGGTAAATAAACCTCTCAACAAGGTTGACACTCTCTCCACAGACAGACACACTGCTAATGGCTGTGCCCAAGATGTCATTAAAGGCCTGAATCTTGGTTTTTATCCAGGACACTCGCAAGCCCAGACACTCAGACTCCTCGCTCAGTCTCTCGAGCGCCCCGATCAGAGCCTCCATTGGCTCCGCTCTGCACAGCACTCACAGCACCAGTGTACAGGCCAGCCATGATATTCAGCAACCTCGAGGGGATCCCGCAAACCCTCAAGATGTCCCACAGCGCATTAAAAAGGTTAATGAGATGCCATATAAAAAATTGCCATTACAGCATCCATACGTGTAGTGGTCTCAGTCTTTAAGATTTTTTCTGGAAGAGAACACACTATTACTTGAAAGAAAAAAATTTTACCGTCTTATTGGTGCTGTTAAGAATGTAAGCTATTGTCAATGCATTATTTGCACCAATCTGTTTCCATTCAAATTATTTTGTTGAAATCTATACTAATAAACGGCAAAGCCCTCACTGACTCACTCACTCACTCACTCACTGACTGACTGACTGACTCACTCATCACTAATTCTCCAACTTCCCGTGTAGGTAGAAGGCTGAAATTTGGCAGGCTTATTCCTTACAGCTTCCTTACAAAAGTTGGGCAGGTTTCATTTCGAAATTCTACACGTAATGGTCATAACTGGAAGCTGTTTTTTCTCCATTTACTGTAATGGAGTTCAGCTGGAGGGGCGGAGTTTCGTATGACATCATCACGCCTCTCACGTAATCACGCATTACGTAGAAAGCCAGGAAGAGCTACAAAACGCGCTTTAGAAAACATGCATTATATAATTAAGAAGGCAGCGAAACAATTAGAAGCGAGCGAGTGACATATAAAACCATATTCAGCGGCTCACATGAACTGACGCAGTGCGCAGACAAAAAGTAACAGTTCCAAAGAGTGCTGAACAAAAACCAAATTACACTGCTACGCTCAAATAGATAAACCACACACCATGGCGCGATAGTAAAGCATTCGCCTGTAGCGCCCACGTCTGAGGTTCGATTCCCGAGAGGGGATGCACTAATAATGTACGCGCGCTTCTCGATTTATTTTAACCTCGCATCCCCTTAGTTTGAGACGTATGAAAACGCATGCGGTTAACGCAGAAAGACAGATCACCTATTCACCTATTGAAGCTTCATGAATAATGAATACTTTATTCGCGATCAATGATTGTTTTGGTAAAGCCATACTCAGTGTATTCATTAGATGAATGGTAAAAATGTAAGAGCGAGGGGACGGTAACTTACTGAAGCACACAGGCAAAACCACAATAGCACGCGGGCTCGATGTACTGACTTGCGCGATCACATTCCAAAAAATATTTCTTTTCAAGTTCTATTTAGTCCATATGAGTCAAACTCAAGGCCCACGGGCCACATCCGGCCCGGCGTGTAATTATATCCGGCCCGCGAGATCATTTTATATACTGTATTATTGTTATTAATGGCCCGGGTATATGAAGCGCTGGTAACACAATAAACTACAGATCCCATAATGCAGCGCTTCATATACCCGGGC
>JANRMT010062792.1:107842587-107862138 GCA_026402145.1 Polypterus bichir lapradei | reverse complement strand
GAGCCCGGGTATATGAAGCGCTGGTAACACAATAAACTACAGATCCCATAATGCAGCGCTTCAGCTGCCTTGCCGAACACTTACCGCGTTAATCAAGTCTAGCTTTTGACGCTGCAAGTTATTGCGAAGCTAGCCCACACGATGCCGAAGAGAAAAGTTGATTCTTAAAATAGAGCCTTTAAAAACCGATGGGAGGCTGAGTATATGTTTACTGACATTGCCGGTAAACCCGTGTGTCTCATTTGTGGAGCTAATGTGGCTGTAATTACAGAATTTAATCTTTACAACGACTGACAAACACAGAATGTAACTTGAACACAACACATCGTACAAATACGACCCTGATTGAAACAAATAATGATAATCGAATCCTTGATCACAGCAACACTCACAAAGCAATTACTGTATATTGACAATCATGTTACGTTATTTTTAAAATGTTCCCTTTTCTTTTTCATAGCTTCTTTAACACACTACGTCTCCGCTGCGAATATATATATATATATATATATATACCCTGATCTACATACTCTCAAATAAATAAGCCACACACAGTGGCGTAATTGTAGAGGCTTCGCCTCTATCGCCTACATCTGAGGTTCGATTCCCGAGAGGGGATGTACTGAGTATGTACGCGTGCTTCTCGGTTCATTTTAATCTCGCATTTCCTTGGTTTGAGACGTATGAAAAAATATGCGGTTAACGCAGAATCATGTTACGTTATTTTTAAAATCTTTCCTATTCTTAGCACAAGCACAGCTGAGAAGCTTCGATGCATGTACTCCATAACAAAAAATAACGCATTTAATCACACTTTCAATTCCAAGCAAAGGGGAACTTTTGTCAATGCATGATTTCCTGGTACATCGATTACACTGATGCACACATCACAGCTACAAAAATGTTACACTCGGAATGAAGCGCGTTCCTGATCGGAGGAAAATTTAATTTCAAAAAACTACCCGAGCGAAGCCTTGATAAAAGCATGGTTTTGTGCACAGTGAAAAGCAAGCAAAATTAGATGCTTACAGAAAGCGGACTTTGTGGCTCTTACTGGGGATCATTGGACTTCCGTGACCGTTAGTAATTCTAATTACATCTAATTACAAAATGTTCAATGATCACACTGTTTTAGCCTAATGTACAAAATAATTTTGGCTAAGGTTACTCAGAGTTTAAAGATTAAGTTGGTCAAATTACCTTTTATGTTTCTGACTTATTTTTTTAAGAAGAAAAACTGCACTTTATGTTGAAATTTTGGTTATTATTATTTAAAGACAATACCATTCTGAAAATGTACTTAAAGTACTTAAACTACCACTTTATTTTTAAGTCTGCCCAATTTTAACCAGGGATGATATTTTTGTTTCTGTTTTGAATTCAAATGCAATTTAAAAGCATTTTTTTTTTCAGAAATTAAAAGAGCTTGAGTTTACAATATTCATGTCCATGTCTATTATTTGATTCTGTCGCCCACTAAAACCCTTTTAAATTAAAAAAACACATTTGCGATTTGGGGCAAATTTACGTGTACGATTACATACGATTAATCAAGATTAATTATTACACAGCCTCTAATTAATTGGATTCATTTTTTTAATCGAGTCCCACCCCTAATATATATATGTAGATATATATGTAGATTTGTATATATATATATATGTGTATATACAGTATATATGTAGATATGTATATGTGTATATATGCATATATGTGTTTGTGTGTATATATATGTGTATATATGTATATATATGTGTGTGTGTATATATATATATGTGTATATATGTATATATATTTATATGTATATATATATATATATATATATATGATGTGTATATATATATGTTTATATATATGTGTGTGTGTGTGAGTGTATCATGTTACGTTATTATTAAAATGTTTCCTTTTCTTTTTAGTTCTCTGCTGCCAAACGCGGGTATTTTGCTATGTATATATATATATATATATATAGATAGAGAGAGAGAGAGAGATGACAACAACACTCATATCAATGACAAAACAATTACATTAACAATCATGTTACGTTATTTTTAAAATATTTCCTTTTCTTTTTCATAACTTCTTTAACACACTACTTCTCCGCTGCGAAGCGCGGATATTCTGCTAGTAACTAATATAATTGGAGGTTCAATAGATTATTGTTATTATCATTTACTCAGCCTTTACGAGAACATAAGTCTTTAGAAATTGTGAATCATTCCTGCAGGCTGGCTGCAGTGTAACAAGTAAGAAATTACCATGTGCTCAGCCAGCATTTCCCCACTGGAATGATGGAATGCTCATTTATTATTTATCACATTTATTATACAGTTCACATCATAAATACATCAGTGTGTGTCAGGGCACTTTGGAGACTACTCTGCCTGAAAAAAAAAAAAAAAATCTGTTTATGGTCGCATTTGACTAGGTCTGTTGCTTTAGAAGGTGGTAGAATGTAAAACCTGTCAAATTTTTGCAAATGACATGCTCACATTCATGGTAATGGGTGCTTGTAGTTTATCACAGCCATGGAATACTACTGAATTATGCGTTTTTCTCCCCTTTTAAAAGACCTGTGTGTTGCCTAGGTGTATTAGTTACAATTTGACAATGATAATAATTATATTTGTTATTGGCTTCCATTCTAGTAGAGCCCTGGAGAAGGGTGCTAAGGTTTAATTGGTTTGATTGATTTCAAAAGCCTTTGAACTAGGTTGAGGTTTCACCCATTTCATCATGTATGCTTTGATTTCTCGAAGGTGTAACATTAATGAGGACTAGGGAGATAGCAGAAGGGAGCTGATAAAATGGGGATTGAATGAAATGCTGAAGGAAAAGAACATGGGATGCCAAGTGCACTCTAATTCATTTACTTCATTCTGCTAGGGAATGGGTTTGGGTTAAGTACAGAACTGGCAACTTTTGATCCATTACAGGGGGTGAAAGGTACTCCGATTAATCTTTAAATATTAGTTATTTCTTGAAAGCAATAACTATAAATATGAAATGTATTAATTTTTCATTTTCTTGCATGGTTTTTTAGGGTCTTGCGAGGAATCGGGACCCTGTCTAGTTATACAGTATATGTTATCTTGCACATGATGCTGCTAGCGTAGATTCTGTCCCTTACAAACCTGAAATGAATTAAGCAGGTTTGAGAATGTTATATTTACTTTTTGATGTTGAGGTCAGTGTGAGTCAGAGCTCATTGGAGAAACATTGGGGACAACAAAAATCAATAGATACATTTATAATATAATGAAGAAATATACATTTGTATACACTAAAAATTGTAATAACGTAAACACTGAAAACTAGGGATTACAAATTCCCTCATTTTCAAGTATTGAAAAACTCTGTTAGGAGCATTTGGCCTTTGTAGAAAATTTGAGAGTACTCAAAAGTATTAATATATTATATGCAAAAATGTACTTTCAAATGTGAATTGTAGCAAAAAAATTTATTTTGCTGAATTATAAAGAGACGATCAAAGATAACCATAACTGAATGAATGCTTAGTATTATTGTATTAGTAACTCTGAGGCTAAGGATCTGTGCTGGTAACTGGACGGTTGCCGGTTCAAATCTCTTTTACTGCCAAAGGGGATCCTGTTCTGCTGGGCCCTTGAGCAAGGCCCTTAACCTGCAGTTGCTACAGGGGTGCTGTGCAATGACCGATCCTCCTCTCTGACCCCAAGGGGTCTGCAAAAACTAACAAATTCCTACTACAAGAACTTAGAATAAAGAACAAAAAAAAAACATAGAAAAGTAGCAAGAAGTGAAGTATAGTGAACTGAATGGTTTAGACCAAGGTAAAACATTTCAGAGAAATCCTACTACTCTAACGCAAGTAATTGGTTACTCACAGGATATTTAATCCTGCCAGCAAGAACAGGGTGAAAGGCAGGAACAAACTCTGGACAGGACACCAGACAATTGCAGAGTGAACACACACACACACACATCCACACACCAAAGGCACAATAAGGTCAATTTAGCATTACCAATTCACATAACCTGTCTGTGGACTGAGGGAAGAAGACTGGAGCACCCGGAGGAAACCGACACAGGGCTGTGGGGGGTGGGGAATGGAGGGGACATGCAAACAAGCACCTGGGACATAAACCATGATGTGCTTGCAACGAAGCAGCAGCACCACCATGGAGTGGCCACAGTGGGTGCTTGATTTAATTCTAGCCACTTTTGTAATTAGTAACAAATACTTGATGCCAAAAGAGCACAGTTCTCTTGCTTTAATTTTAATTATTTTGTTTATTATTATTCATAGTCCTTAATTTTTCAGTTTTTAATAACCAGCAGTCAAATATTAAAGAAAAACAAACTGAGCCAACAAATGACCGTTTATCTCAAAGATCTCACAGTCTGTTTCCTCTGCCATAAATTTCTTAATCAGGAGTTGATTGTTGTTTTATTCTGTAGCTTAATACTCTTATTCTGCCATACATTTCAAAACTATATACTGTATGTGTATATATATATATATATATATATATATATATATATTTATTTTTTTTTTTTCCAGTTTTCTGGGAATATCATTAAAATATATGGTAGACCAGACTAGATCATTATTTTTATTGTATGATGGACACATAATGTATGTACATATGAGATCAAGACAGCTGGTCATTTGTCAGCTTGCTATGCATCTTATTATTTATTGTTTAGCTGCTAGAAAAACTTGAAGTACCTTAAAAGGCAAGTGGCTTAAAAATAACATAAAGATGTATTCAGTTAGCAGCGGTAATTGATTACTAATTATGAAAATGGCTGGAAAGAAAACTTGCAGCCACTGTGGCTCTTCGGGATTGTTTTGTAATCCATGTGGTCCCCATAAAATATTAGACATCTTTAGTTTTTTTTTCAATAATGAATCAAAATATGCCATCTCTATGAAGTGTATGATCTTTTAATATTTTATACTAACAAGGTAATCAAAATAAAACACTTGACTATCAATTAAATACTTAGCAATTACATAAGGTACAATTGCTAAAGTTATTTATGTGGGCTTTAGAAAATGAAGTATGTGCACTGGAGTTTTTTTTTCCATGAAATTCTTAATGGCATACACCGGATTGTTAATAGCAATATGTTATTATGTATTATTTTCTGAGAGAAATAAAAAAGACCACAGAAACACCTTGATCATTGTTTAATTATGAAAGTAAGTCGACCTTTTGATTTTTTTTAAATGAGGATTGATCTTCATCTCCACATTAAAGAAATGTGTTCAGTTTCATGTTTTCTAGTATATTACCATCTCAATTAAATTGGCACAGAGTATTCTAAAGAACAAAATTCCCATAACCTTTTCTGTTGGGTAGCTGACTCGTAGATTAATAGACAAACTCCAAGAATTCAGGTGGACTAATCTCAGCACTTATGAGAAAGTCACGCAACAAATTCTCTTTAGAGGTGCTGTGATTAAGTCTATAATGAGTAAGTGTATTTCCTTTCAGGCAGCTGGAAAACTAATATCCTTTTTTATTATTGTTGACTTTTGACAGCTTTTTCAGCATTTTTTTTCTTCTGTTTCACTTGGGATAAAGTATTATTAACCCAAGGTGTAATGCTGAAAGGATTTTCTGAACAACCAATGTTGCTTTTTGTTGATAACGTACTATATATAAAAATGTTAGGCTTAATCTTACCTCTTTTATGCAGTGGGTGCATTTTTGAAAGTGAAAAATTGCTGAAATTACGAGTATGTGATATTGTAAAATATTATATAATAATATAAACTTCATGAAATATTAGGCATTATTGGATAAAATTTAGATACTTCATTCATTTTTCTGAAAAATAAACTTGCTTTAATGAAAACGTGAAATACATAGTGTAACAAAGGCACTAAATGGGCGTCAACCTGACACAGACAGACATGGGAGGCACATTTATAAAAGAAATGAACTTTTATTTTCTTAGTCTGTGGGCTACGTCTTCCCTGTACCCACAGACACAACACAGTCCCACACTAACCACAAACTCAAATAAACACCAGTCAAAATCTCTCTCTTCTTTTTCTCCTCCACTCCTCTCTGGCAAGCTTAGTCCCTCTCCTCCTGACTCTGGCTTCCGGGAGTAGTGTCTGCTTGTCCCTTATATTGGTCACCCAGAAGTGCTCCAGGTGTTCGTTGACCCACTTCTGGAAGCACTTCTGGGTGTGGAGGAAGAACTGCCCACACAGGCTCAGGGACAATTGCAGCACATCCTGGCAGCACCCCCGGATCCCAACAGGGCTGTAACGAACTCCAATTCCCATGAAGCCCTGTGGGAGTCTGAGATATCGATGCCATCCAGGGGGTTTGCCATCTAGAATTCCGGGAGAGATGATGCTGTGTCCACACTTGCTCCCCCCGGTCCTTCCAAGGCAGAGGCGTCCTGGCTGGGCAGGGGCCTTGGCCATCCATGACAATAGGTAACTGAAGAAAAATTATTATTATGGCTCTTTAAGAAGGTTGTTTTTGTTCCTAGAAAATGCATGACATAAAAACAACAAACAACTCATTTATATTAGTACATATATTATCAGGCATATTTAATAAGTTAAATAAATACTCCACCTAAAGTGTGTTTTATATGTTACTCACCACAAGTAGTTTGTAGTGATAGTCAAGAAAAGTTTTTAATCTCATAATCGACAGATCAGTCATCCACTCTTATGCTCAAAACATGTAAAACTCATACATTTTTTGCTAAAATATTGTCAAATAGATACTTCTGGAGTAATCAGCACACATCACAACAGGAAATATATTCCCATAATATTGCCCTTCTTTATTTGTCAAAGCATATGACTGAATAACAGAAACGTGAATTATGCAACATGAGTCACATGAGGTTTTTTATTTTTATCCATGGACATTTTTCACATCGTTTGCCACTGTATAGCAATGGTCACTATTGAATTCTTTTTAATAAACTTTTTTCTTTCCAACTGTGAACTTCTCGGCCATTACTACAAACTACATGGGGTAAGTAACATATAAAAAAATAATTTTTGGGTGGAATTTTCTTTTATTTAACTAATCATGTCGTTCCCAAGTCCTCCATTCCAGTCTGATTTTATAATAAGGAAACTGCATTATAGTTTGTTTAAGGAGTGACTTAAGCTTAATTTTAGTGGAATCTCCATGTGATCAGTTCCTGTAGGATCTGGTCTAGCAGATAGACAGCAATGAAGATAAATGGCTGTGGACTGTCTCTCTATGGTCACTTTCTTTTGAGCCTTCCTTATAAAGAGTTAAATAATTAATCAATGGACAGGTTCAGTTGCAGGTGACAGTTTCTCCAGAGTGTCATAAGTGGTGACATACCCAAAGCAAAAATTAGCAGAAGACTGGCCAAATTTGGAAAGGTCACTTGTCATCATCTTATGTGAATTCCTGTAAGATTCCTCACAAATGTCAAAATCCTTAATGGTTTCATGTTTCTGCTATTAATCCTGAATTAGAATACTCAGAAAAGTAGAATCCCCAACTCCATCATCACTTAAAACTTGACTTGTTGGTAAGGTTTTTCAGTTGCAGTTTTTGTGAACCATTGTTATTCACTGCTTTATAGTTTATTTTATTCTGAAAAATTACTATGGAAAGTGTTTGTTCTATAAACAGTATCATTCTGTAATCGAACATTCATATGAAAATGTCACAATAGGTCAAGAAAGGTGGCATTATGAGCCAGATAGGAATAGATTGTGATATTCTTAAAAATGTTTGTTTAATTAATCAATCATCTTTTGACCACTCTTCTTTTCATTTCATTCAGTTTGTATATAAAGGCAAAAAAATCAAGTTAGCAAATTGATATTTCCCTGCCTATTATTTGCCAGATGTGCTGTGCTGTAACCAGTAATACCTAACAAGGAACTTTAAAAAGAAACAAAAAAGTTGTTTTCAGAATGAGAAAAAATATAATTAGCTTCCATACATGTTTGGTTTCAAAACTAGCCATGTCCTCCAGTGGTCAAATGTGTCACAAAAAATATAAACTAAAAAGAGGGGAATGTACTGTATGCCTTAATGAGTTACCCTTCCTCCAGGCTATCAAATGGTCACGGGGGATACATTTTATTTTTAGCACTATCTTATTTATGCCTTCCACAGCAGTAGCTATCTGAGAAGTTTGCCAGCTTTACCTTTTGAAGGAGTCAGATAAGGGGTCATCTGGGTCCATTATCCCCCTCCAATATTCCTAGAAAGGTCTGCTCTTTGATCTCATCTTCAAACTCTGAAGGGAATTCCTCCCCCTTGTCTTAATTAGTACAGGAAAAAGATAACCAAGAAAGTATGGGCAAATGCCCTGATGTCTCATCTCATCCATTTAAAAGAGCTCCCTTGTGCAAGGTGCAGTTGCAGTCAGTGTTGTGATAAAGTTCTTTCCTGTATTTAAACGGCTTGTTTGTACCAACAGTCATACTGTAGGTTATAATGTTTTAACTGGAATAGTGTTAACCTTGTCAATTCAATTTATGATTTTAAACACTTCAATTTGGGTTGTGTCATAATTTTCCCCCAGATGTGTACTGGATCAGCTCTTTGAAAATTTAGCTAATCCTCAGGGAAAGGTTATTTAATTTTAGCCGTAATGCTGCAAAATGTCTTATTAGAAATTCTTGAATATTTTCAGACCTTCTTTATTAAGTTTAATGTAGCTAGCAAACAAGGAAAAATAAACGAATGGAAAAAAAATCAACAATCTTACATCAATATTAAATTTTAATTAAAAGCATGGGAGCACAGTTCAGATACTACCAGAAAGATGGTCTTATAAATATTCACAGCAGTGGCTGATTCATCTTTCATTGGATGCCTGATGTTTCATCTGTGGAACAGATTACATGCAGTGTTAAACTAACATAGCAGCTATGAGAGAATGAGTAGGAAGTCAAGTTTTTCAGTCTGTTTGGATGTGTTAGTTTTAATAAATTGTTCACAATTTCATTGATTTTTATTCTTGTTAGCATTATCACTGTTTAGAAATTGATTACAAGAATAAAAGAATCCTTCAATATCATAGCTACATGATATTAAGTTTAATAAGTATAATCCTTTGTGATACAGCATTTTAAAATTTGTCGGATATACCAAGCTCCTGCTGGCATTTATCATTGTTGCTGTTTAGCTATTTATTTGTTTACTGTGTGATCTATTTACCCAGTTGATATTATACTGTAATCTTGTCAGCTCCTTGTGATTGTGTGTGCTATGAATGGTACTACAGTATATAAAATAAAGATTGATTGAAAAAAAAATCTGTATAAAAGTGAGACTGGTTGAAATGATTTTCATGCTAAATTGCTCTATTTTTTTCTCCTAGGGTATAATGCAAGATGTTCAATTACTTATTATGCCTCAAGGATATATCTCACAGTGTCCAGACCTAAATCGCAGTAAGTTTTGTTTTTGATGTAGCTTGTTGTAGCTTGGTGGTTGCTGCAGGAAGTTATCATCAAAGGACTGACAATATTTAGTGATATTGTTTTTACAATATACAAACCATATACAAATACTATATATTTTTTCTTTTATTTATTTAACTTTAGCATGCCCAACATGCAATGACTTCCATGGACTTGTACAAAAGATAATGGAGCTGCAGGATATCTTGGCAAAAACATCAGCAAAGGTAATGTTTTCATTTTGAAATTTATAACATTTATTTTCCTGGGGCTTCCATATTATAATATACTGAATCAAAGATAGCATAACATTCTTTTTTTTTTTGTTCAGTTTCAATCATTTAAAGATCTATTGGGTTCCTTTTCATTTCTGTTACATCTCTCATAGCTTTCCTACTAGACTTGTCTCAGAGTGTACCCTGCAATTAGATTGTTTCAACAGCACCATTACTACACCATACTTTAAATTTATGATTAATTCTTTCTAACTCATGTTGTTTCTCATGATGTTTGCTTCAATGCTATTAACAGTTAAAACTGCTCTTTTGTAATTCTTCAATATTTTCTCACCTTTTTCCAGTCCAGTTGTATGTAATGTTTTACTGCATTGTCTCTAAATTCATTAGTGCATTTTTTATAATTACAATTTTCTTGATGTACCAATTTGTTTGTTACCCAATATAAGACTAATTTCCAGTATTTTTTTTAACATACACTGCTTATTTTCTTTCTTTATCATTTTCTCCTTTGTCTTCCCTCCTGGTTTATAATAGACCAGGGGTCCTCAATCACGGTCCTGGAGGGCCGCAGTGGCTGCAGGTTTTTGCTCCAACCCAATTGCTTAATAAGAAGCTCTTATTGCTCAAGTAACACTTCTGCTTCACTTTACTTGTCTTGCTCGTTAAGATTTTGAACCCTTATTGCTTATTTTAGTCTTAAATAGCTGTGTTTTTGGTTTTTAATTGCACCTAATTACCAATAAAATGCAAATGACAAAAGAGACCAGCATTTCTCCATTTAGCTTGTTACCATTTACACCTGTGTTTATCATGCACTATTGGGTTTAATTAAATACTTGGAAGGAAAGTGAAGAGAAAAAAATAAAGGACTAGATTTACTTATTATCCATTTTAGCCTTCAGATCATTTGGATGATATCCTTAGACCTTAGAAAGGGGAAGAAAATATAGGATATGAGAATTACCTGACATAGCAGAGTTAAAGCACTAATAAGCAATAAAATGAAATTATTGGCAAGAATTGCTTTCTAATTAAGCAACCAGGTTAGAACAAAAACCTGCAGCCACTGCGGCCCTCCAGGACTGTGATTGAGGACCCCTGTAATAGACTGAGTGTCCATTATTCCCTTCCATTGTTTTGCCACCCTCTTCTAAACTTCTTGGACTGCTCTACTACCCCATAGTATCTGTGCATGGATCCATCAGACAAACTGTGCACTCTTTGCAATTTATATATTGTTAAATGTATTACCATCCACCCTAAGTACACTTTTTATGTATTTTTCAGCTATCACTTTCTATAATTTTCCTTATCTCATGTGAATAGTTAACTGCATGCTTAAATGCTTCTTGTCGACTATCCTTTTTTATTTTTTCCAAGCCACACCATAATCTTTATATTATTTACCTGATAGTCAGAAATCCACCACTAAAAGACACACGATTAAAAATGTGTGATAAAAGGAAAATGATGTGTGCCTTCTTTTTGTTAGTCTTCCTTTATTACTCATATACCTGTATTTTAATGTACAATACCATTATACCTGCTGGACCAAATAAAAAATGAAAGATTTACTTGATTGAAAATGCAAAGTTGATTGAACAATTTTACAGGGTAAAAAATTTTCTCTATTTTGAGTATTACAACCCTGTTCTGCACAATGCAGTAGAGTAACTTTTTAACATTATCAAGGTCTAATGTATTACCCAAGAAGAGCAACAGACAGAGACATCAACACAGGGGAGCGAGACCCAAGCAAGGTGTCAGCATTAATTTCACTCCAGGATTCTACATTAGTGACCATCCCTGTCAGTGAGAGTCAGGCCTGACAATGTAAGAGAAAGTGTAAATCCAGAGAGAGAAGGCAATAGGCCATAAGACCCCCTGGCCAACAGAAGACATGACTGGGTTACAAGATTGAAAATCTGTGACAGGACAGCTCATTCAGTGTGAGATCAGAAGGGGCCAGCAGGAGGTCCATACTCTGTCATTAATTCTACAGTATAGGAGAAGAATGGCATTTCTGCTTATATGACATGGGTGCAGAAGACAAGAAATTTTGTGTTTTTTAAGTAAAAGTATGGCTATTCTGACACAAGATAAGTGACCATAGACAGAAATCCTCCTCATGGCTATGAGGTAAGTGGAGGGCTCCAGACAGATGAGCCAGGATTGAAAGAGACAGGAAGTTAAAAGGGGAGCTGTTCTGTGTTTGAGTGAAACTACAAGGCAGGAAGGAACCCAAAACCAAATTGAGAGAGTTCTAGACAGACAACTCTGTCGCTTTTCCACATTTTTCCACGTAGTTTTGTTTTTAGAGACATTTCTTCATTTCTAGTTTGATGAATGTGATATAGGGCCCAGCTATATGCAGAGATGCAAACATTTGCAAAGGGTACAGGACATGTTTGGGTCATTTGGAGCCTACTATTAAGCATAGTTAATCTGGCAATGTCCTTGGCCTGCCCAGTGACACTCCTGTTTAAAAGCACCTTTGTAGGTTTGGCTGATAAGCAGCAGCATGGAGATTTATTGTAATGTGCAGATGAGCTGGGACACTTGGAGTCACCAGAGGAACGTAACAGGACAGCCTCGGTTGTTTCAGGTGCTGGACCTCTGGTAAGACGATGCAGGTTAGAATTATGATGAAAAAAGTGCAGAAGAATGGTAATGTGGATTAAACATGGGTAAGTGCAATAGGCAGTTCATGTGCTAAGGAGGGATGAATTAATTTGTATATTTAGACCAAGAGCACTAGTCAGGCTTTGGTTTTAAACCTCTTGTTGTACCATTCCTTGTGATATTATTTTTTAATAAAACATACATTTATCTACTTCTTGGCTTGTTTGGTTTATTTAACGTTCAGGGGACTGCATTCGAACATCCCCTCCAGGCTGCAATGGATAAATATGTTACAATTGGAAAGATACCTTCCAAGGTCTTTCATCTGCAGACCATTTTTTACTTGTACTCTGTGCAAAGAATTGGAGCACAGACCAGCCCTGAAATTGAGCTTGACATTTATCTGCTTTTCACTGCATTCTGCAATTAGGAATAAAATGAGTACCAGCTCCACGTACATACTATATATGGAACTGGAACACACAGATACTCTCAGATACACAAGATCAGAGCAATACTGCTTGCTATTTTCAGAGTGGATTAAAGTTAACATCTCAGATGGGGGAATAGCTATCCTTTCATGGGTTTCAGGATAGATTAAGAAGGCCCTACTGTCTCATAAAAACCTATTTATTTGATATTACTTAATTTATAATAGTTACTTCCATCCATCCATCCATTATCCAACTTACTGTATCCTAACTACAGGATCACGGGGGTCTACCGGAGCCAATCCCAGCCAACATAGGGCACAAGGCAGGAAACAAACCCACTGTGGTGGGCGCCAGCCCACCACAGTAATAGTTACTTATTAAATACTTAAATTACAAATTAAAATTGCAATAATGAGCAGTGAAGCACTCAGTCACTAGCTTTTCCCAGACTTCAGTTAAACGCATTGAAACCAAGCTAGCTTTAAATCACACAAGCTGCATATTAATGCAGTGACTGAAATATGAGCTTTTCAAAGATGCCTCTTGCACCACTGTATAATGAGAGGTTTTTTTCTTTAATGTTTACATTTCATTTTACATCCTAAATGGTGATGCTTGGGGATCAAAGAAAGGTGTGAAGTTGTAAAGTTTACAATTATTTTAATCAATGAGGCCACCCCTTCAAGGTAGTGACAAGTAGCTTTGCTAAAATCCTATAATGTCACCAAAACATTCGTTGATTTCTTAAACCTGAGGGTTTTTTTTATAGGATTGCAGATAGCTTACCCTAGTAGCCTCAGGCACAAGGCATCAACCACCCTTGGTGGGCCTCCGAGTCATTTAAGATTTAATGATTAACCTAACATTCATGTTTTTCAGGTTAGGAGAAAACCCATGCAAATAGGAGGTGAAAATGAAACTTCTACTCAGTAGACAGTAATTGGGATTTAAACTCTTTAAGGCGTAAGTTAGCAGTGCTTACCATTGTATCAGCAGGGAACGAAACCTTCCTCATATATTCCTATTCCTACTGCTGGTGTATACCCTCTAGACAAAAACCTATAACCTTGCACTTTGCAGTTTAGCCATAGATCTTTTAAACAAATCACTAAACTGTTTCCTTTACTTCCCAACTGGCATCCACTGCACAGGTGTTACAGTGTCATTATATTTTCAAATTTAAATCAAATTTATTGGCATTTGTACACATCTTACTTGTATGTCTCAAAATGACTAGAGACAGTGGTATTGTTAATGAATACAATACAATACATTAAATATAATGTGAGCCTTTCTATAGAAGAAAGTCTTGTCAGGTACAGAATGTTCATACAGTAATCACAATGAATGGCTTTTGAGTAGCCTTATGACCTAAGAGTAATCATTGTCCCAGAATCCAGTGGTGTGAGTACCTAATTGTATTTTATTGTTTAGTAGAATAGAGTTGGGAGAAATGTTTCGAGGATGTTGGAAATTTTATAATAATGAAGTTTGACATTAAATGGCAGCAGCTATGTAGTATACACAGCACTGTTCAAAACCCTTATGGCAACCTGGAAATGTATTTATAAAGCTTGTTGTCTGGACAGGAAGTACTTGCTTACTTAATTGTGAAAACAATATATAACATTTGAATAAATGTAAAATACAAATCATAAGACTTTTTCACAGAACTGTAAGTTTCAGACAGAAAGGAGCTGTGTGGCAGTAGTATTCTTTTGTGACTTTACCAACAACTGCAGTGCATTGTGGCCCTAAGATGAGCGGGTGCTGCACTAGGATGTCAAACGGTCAGCTTCTTTAGGAAACCTCTGTAAGGTGGTGAGCACGAAAAGAGACATCTGAGCTTTTTAAGATGTGTGGTGCTTGCTTTAGGTTGTTAATTATAGTGGTTTTAAAGGTGCTTATCCTCTCCACTGCTTCCCACTCTGTTGGAAACAGGACTGCAGTCATGTTCCTGAAATTTATGACCAGCCTCTTGGTTTGGCTGAACTTAAAGAGTGAGATTGTTGCTTTGGCACTGCTTTGTCAGCAAGTAAACCTTTTTTTGTGTAAGTCGTTTCATTGTTGTTGCTGATCAGGCCTGTAATGCGGTTTCAGTCGCAAATTTAATATTGAAGTTTAGGTTGTCTGGTCACACTGTTATAAATGTATCCCATTTTTACAAAAATAACATTGTTGTAAAATATTTCTACAAAAAATAAATACAGAATGTTAACCTTTCTGTGGATCATAGGACACATTCAGTAGTTTGACATGTTAGTGTAACTGTTACTAGATGAATGTTGCCATCACTGCACATTTAACAGGCTCATATATTGGTTATGTATAAAATAAAACATTTCCCTATTTTGCATAGTAGCATAATTCTTATGCCATGTCCTTCCTGGAATAAAGAGGTAGGGGAGAGGTAGATGTCTCTTTCAACACTCACCTTAAATTGTGTGACTATATTTGCATCGATTAAGCATAGTAAATAGATTGCAAATGGAAATAGAACTCAGAAGAAATAGTAGTAGAAGTAGAATTTACAGTTTTTCTATGTGGAATGCATTTAATAAAAATCTGTATAATGTATAGTTCTGCTGTAATACCCCAAAATTATATTTTTTATATGTTACTTAACCTATGTATTTTATAGTGATGGTGGAGAAAAATTTTTAATCTTATTTTTTCATGCAGAATGGATAGAAACAATATTTAATACAAGCTAATTGTGACCAGTGTTGTACAATGGCAAACAATATCCATGGAAAAAAGAAAAAAAAACCCTCATATTACTTGTGTTGCATAATACATATGTTAGATATCCAGTTGCATGCTTGAAAAGGGCAAAACACGTGCATTTTTCTTTTTTTCAAAAAAAAAAAAAACAAAAAAAGCTCCATGCTAATGGAAAGGTCATCACATGACATTTCTTTTACACTGTTTGCTCATGCACTCATGTCTGCTGCTTATGATCTTGAGTAATTTCTTTTCTCTCATTAATAAAGGAAGCTTTATCCAATTAACATCCAATGTACCCTGAAGCTGTTCCAGTCAACAGCGACTTGAATGCTACCTGTCTCTTATTCTCATCTCCTTATTTTCCTAATGCTTTGGGGCAAAATTATTTCCTCCTGTAATGTATTCTGTAACCTTTCTAGTGATCTATTGTTTGCTTATGTAAATTTTTGGAGCTGACTTGAGTAATTTTTGAATATGTGAAGACTGTAAAGACTGAATAAGTAAAACTAGGCTGTTATACACTAGTTGTTTTCACTGGCTTCTTCAGTTACTGTAGCTCTTATTTCATGTTCTAGCTCATCTAAATCATTGTGACCTTTTCAAGTGGTACACATTACTAATTAACACAATGCCTAGTTAGGTACATGAAATACTTTTTGGAATGAATGCATGCAAACTGACAAACCCTTAAGGCCTGAAGATGTGATATTTCTATAATGCTTTACTTGATGTAACATTAAGAATCTGTTGAGAATACAACTGTGGCATCTGGTCAGTGGGTGGGTATATGCGAGGATTTGAACATTGTCTGCCCTGAACAGACAGCATTTAGCTTTGGTAGCGAATCCTTTTCTAATATGATTATTCATTTAGATAATGAAAATGTTAATATTTATAACCCTATTCTCCTATTTTTTGAATGTCAACACAGCTGTCTCGAGCCGAAGAGAAGATGAATAGCCTGGATCAGTGCTTTTGTGAAAGGACATGTAAGGCAAAAGGAGTTGTCTACAGAGAGCTTGAATCCTGGACAGATGGCTGTAAGAATTGCACATGCATGGTATGTCTCTTCTGTTTAGCTGGGGATGCTGGTCTTCAATAACCTCTTTGTGTAAATTTTTAATTGACAGGCCTAATACTGCATCACACACTCATTAAGCATTCCCTTAGGGTAATAAGACAAATTAGTCAAAATCCCAGTTTTGAGCACATGCACGCATTAGACATGATGTAAATTAAAAAAAAAAAAAAACTCTTCACATTGGTAAATGAATATGACATACTAGAATGCAGTCTAAAACCAAAAGTATTATACTGTATGTGTGTGTGTGTACACAGTTCATATACAGTATGTGTATATATAATCCATGCATGTATATAATACTGCATGTGCATACTTTATATACCATATATATAAATATATTTAATATATATGTTTATATGTTCATTATTGCTACTTGTACAAAGTATGGTTAAATTATCATTTGCATCACCACTATCCAGTGCCATGATTAAAGATTGTAACATCATTGCCTTTAAAACTTATACTTTGATTACCATGCAGCAAATTAGTGTACACATTTTCACAAAAAGATATGATTCTACAACTTTTTTCTGCATAATAAAATTCTGCTATGTCTTACTAATAAAATCACAGGAAAGATACATTTCTTAATTTTTGTCAATTATTCATAACATTCTATACATTCAATATAATGATTATTAAACAACTATGTATTCTATTGATATATTAAAATACTCTGTAGTCTATTGATAATGCATATTATTTTGGGGTAGTATACAGTATATGGCATATAGTCTAAGTCAATCCTTGAATTCCAACTTTCAGTGTGACGCTGTACAAATAAATTTACCTACCATTGCTCCAATTGTAAATATACATTTAAACAACCATAGGATAATACCTCTGTAAATTGTGAAAGCTGTGTTTTCTGAATTGCAATTGTGTTACTATTGAAAGTGCTGTAGTAGACAAAGGTTGGTTATTTGCTTAATATATAAAGAAAAAAGTCATAATAGATGAGGAGCAATTCAAATTACAATACTGATGCTTAATTACACTGCTAGCCATTAAAGTTGCAAAAACTCGTCATATTAATCTGAAACTTGCGGAATGGATAGGTCATGGTAGAGTGTCAAAACAATCACAAGCACAGCAAATATGCAAATGATGCATGTAAGTTACGCTTCCTGAAGTTTCCCAAAGTGGGTATAAAAGGTGCTGGCAAAGTGAACCTCGCTGATCGCCTGCTGCAGTTAGTGTACTTTTAGGGACCAAACGTGCTGGAGAAGAAGATGGCAGCCATACATCCTGCTTTCGGACATTAAGTGAGTAAGAACTGCGGGAATGAGGGAAGGAAGAATTTAATTTTGGGACATTGGTGTGTATGCTGGATGGAATGCGAATACAGTGACGTGTGTATGTGAGCAGTGAGTCTGACTGACTGAAGTGAGGGGTCTGGAGCACCCCAGCACACAATCTAATGGGATGGCATCTCATGCATGTGGCAGTGATGGATGAACAGCGAAATCAAAGACCCTAGCCCAAGAGTCTACATTAATGAGTGTCCACACACATTGGTTGACACCATATGCAGCAATGAGTACTTATGATTATTGTGTGTTCCACAAGTGTGAACAAACTGTATATCTAATCATATATGTCATGTATAGGTGGTAAGCTGTCATATATTGTTTAGATATCTCATCCCTTTGTTCGTCTTGCAATTTTAATAGCCAGCAGTATATTTTGTAACCCACTCTCTTGAGAACTCTCAGCCTTAACATACAAAGCAGAAGTGAAGACTCAGCTCTTTTCTTGCACTTTTGATAGATTATTTTGACCCGTGATGGTGATGAGAGAACCCCATCGAGTTTGCTTCATCTAAGATTGACAAAATCATGAAAATGTTTGTGAAGTTCACTGAACTCTACAAACTGCCTTAAAGTCAATGAGGAAAGGGGAGCTGAATTAGTTTTGAGTGGATTATAATGATGAAATTATCCTTTTAGTGTCCCTGAGGGCTAGGGAAGTGTCTGCTGACTATGATGGACCAATTATTGTCACCAAAATCGTGGCCTGAACTGTGAGGTAGCAATGCTTACCACTGTGCCACTGTGCCTCATATAACAAAAGATGCAGACAGAGCAAATACCGAAAACAGAATACAAGAAATGGCCACAAATAATCAAATAAGTAAATAAAATATGCATCATTACACTCCTAGAGTTCCAGTCTTGGGGCACACATTGGCCATGTCATGTCGTAGCACAGGGTGCAGCTGGAGCATCTTTTTTGGGTTCTGCTCTTTCTATGCAGATGCTTTGCACTTTTTTCTTCCATCAAAAGCAAACAAATGTCTTGTGCATAGTAATAAGCCTTTTGTTATTATTTTACAGGGTCTCATTCTGATTTGAGAAGGTGAAGGGGATTTCTTTAAGGCATGTTTTGAATGGTAACTCCAGTATGTGGTTCGTTATTATGCTTGCAAATTAGCCATGCCAGTGAGCTCACAGGGATCTCTTTTATAAAGTATATCTAGTGCGGCAGTAGTCATCATGGTCAGCTAATGTATCCCTCAAATTAAAATACTACAAGCTTGTTTTTTTTTTTTTTTTTTAACATGCATGGAAATCCAGCCATATACTTCAGCAGACCTGCAACAGTCTTAAAGGAGGAAGGCATGAAAGTATTTTACATGGCTGCTACAGCTTGGTAAAGTCATGCTGGCCTCACAAAGCATAATGGGGTGCTCATGGGGTTAGTTGCCTAAGCCTGCTGAACTGCAAATTTTCAGGAAAATTTTTGGCGAACACGGTCAATGGTGAACACAGCATATTTATTGTGAAAAACGGTTTGGCAGGTTTCGGCTTATCAACATTAACCCCTTAAGCAGAAAAACTAAATATACTGGAAAATCTCTTCTTTTACATATATGTTATTTTTATCTGACTCTAAACTGTTTTTGTTTTTAAAGGATTAAAGTTATAGCCCATTTGTATGTAACTCATGTTATCCTCTTAATGTTGCAGGTGGTCACTTGAGGTATATAAAGAGAACATTTGGTAGAATAAAGGCCCACAC
>JANRMT010062792.1:107826532-107842487 GCA_026402145.1 Polypterus bichir lapradei | reverse complement strand
ATATATATATATATATATGCAACAAATGAATGAGGGAAAAAAAATTAAATCTCTTTCTCCTAAGAGAATTTTTCTTACATATCAAGTGTTTATAGCAAACAAAAGCAAAGGTAGGGAAATCAATAAAGACAAATCAATAGCAAACAAATAAAATGTAATGAATGCACTCAGGATAGAACTCTGGACAAAGTGTGCATCGGTCCCAGAAAGCCAATCAATCAAACATTATTTTTTACCACACCAACTAGTCTCAGGATATTTAAAAATGTCAATCAGTAAAGCAAACATGGATTACCTTCACAGGGCCCTTTTGTAAACAGTTGCAATGTCTTTGTGTGCATATGGCTATCTGATACACAGAGTATGTGCATTTACACTCCTTACTGATGCATAATAGAATGCAATGATAGAAGTATAACAGATAGAACCAGGATGAAGGTACAGATTTAGTGCTAAGGTTCTTAAATGCAACTTTTCATGGTGTTTTGCAATAGAATGCTTTTTAATATGTCCTCCAGAGGGTTAAAGGGTGGCATATGAAATGATTAGATGGTATTGGTCTGCTTCAGTGATACTCTATTAAATATGTTACTGAATCCAAAACGAAACACCAGTGATCTTGTTTCACAGGTAATGTGCCTACCAAACTCTGAATAACATCCATCCATTTTCTGAACTTGTTTTGTAATCAACTAATAAATCTAAATTGTGTATCTTTGGGTTATGCAAGGCAACTGGATTACTTGCAAACAGAACATAGAAATGTCACTTCCTGTTTCTGGAGAGCAACTAAATACATCCATTCATTCATCCATTTTCCAATCTGCTATTTCCTAACACAGGGTCAAGGGGGTCTGCTGGAGCCAATCCCAGCCAGCACAGGGTGCAAGGCAGGAACAAACCCTGAGCAGGTGCCAACCCACAGCAGGGTACACACACACACACACACACCAAGCACACACTAGGGACAATTTAGGATTGCCAATGCACCTAACCTGCATGTCTTTGGACTGTGTGAGGAAACCGGAGAACCCACGCAGACACGTTTAAATGCTGTGAAAAAATATATTTGCAACAATAGATCACTATGCTTATGTTTAATGGAAAAACTTTCTTAAAAATATTGTTTGCTTTGCTGTGAGAGCTTACTATTGTAGTTAGCTATTGAACAATCATTTGACCATTTTACTATCAGTTCCACTGAGAATTACAAAGATGACAGGGTAAGGCATTGTTTTCCAAAATCAATAATCATTTCCATTGTTTTATTTTTAATTAAAAGTACCGAGTTTGTATGCACTCGATGTGAAATAAATTAATCTCCTGTCTGTAAAACTGCATAGCATAACTGAAATGGAGTTGCATATCCTGTAATTTGAAGAAAAATAAAATTCCTTATCTGAATATGATAAAGTGCTCACAAGAAGCTCATAAATGAGTAAAGATGGTGCCATTCTTAGGACTTTCAAGTGTATTTAGTCTAAGGAACCTTGCAATGTTTAGACATTTCTGTCACTTCATCTGTTATGTATTATTGTGTGTTTGTGTTTTATAGTTATTTTCTATGTCTACATATTTATTTACTCCTTTTAAATAAGCCTCCATTCCAAGTGTTTTTTGGGTGAAGTATCAGGAGGTGGGGCCATATTAACATGACTTCTGCTGGGTCCTCCATATACCTTTATCTGGAGGCCAGAGCGGGAGATCGAGCTAGTGTTTCATTTGAGTTTGGATTTGGAGTCTTTTCATGAGTATTACTATTTCTTGTTTTGCTGTTTTTTCTCACTTCTTGCTTCATTTTGAGGATTTTGATTTAATATTGTGTAATTGGACTTGTTTGCTATAGGGTTATCTTTTGGTAACTCCTTTTTATCTATTTTTACTGTTTTAAGCATCTTTGCTTTATTTTCAAATTTGTTAATAAATATTCTGCATTTATTTAGATTCTTTCTGGCATTTCTGTTTACATGCCAGATGTTTGTGGATTTTCCCTCCCTTGTAGGGCAGTTTGATGTATTTTAAATGTTTCTCTATATTTTAAAATGTTAAGCCAGTTTTCCTCACTTTGGAAGTAGTGTAAAGCCTGCGGATAGTTATCTGGGGTTAGTTGGACTGGATGTGCCTCATCTGGACTGGTTAATGAAGGTACTGACCTGTCTTTATTCGTCTTTTAGGAGGACTTACACTATTTTCGTCATGATTGTTGCGCGGTATCACAACACCACTTACCTTTTAATTTATGAAAATAGCAGTAAATAACTGGAGTTATGATAAGATGCCTATAAGACATTTATTGAGGGTTAGGGTATGGTAGGTTAGGGTTAGCAGTATTTGTAACTACTTCTTATTTAACAAAACTAATAATTTTATTTCCTTGTGTTAACAATTTAAAGTGTGACTAATAGTCCAGTGTGTAAAAGGCTTTGATCTAAGGCAACACAGAAGTGGTACCATTATGTAGGTGTCATGTTTCAGCCAGGGTTCCTGCTCTGTTTGTGGTACAAATGTATGCTTATTTGTTTTTTTTATTCCTTTGTTTTTGCTAATATTGTTGGTCATTTAATTTCTATGTAGTTGTGTATTATTATGTTTTGTGTGGTTTGAGGGTGGGTGCCAAGTGGTGGGGCAGCCTGTCCATCAACATGCCCAATGAAAGCTTGGAAATCCCACAGTCCCTTGTGATTCATTCTGAAAGCATTGGTGGTGGTGGTGAGTTTTTCCTGGTGATTATTGTTATTGTCCTTTTGTGAATTTCTTGATATTTTCACCTCTGTGCCCTGTTTTTCGATTACTCTTTCAAATACGTATTGGGACTGTGTGTGCTTGAATTGAATATTTGGAAGACATTTGTGTTTTTGTGCTCTTCAAAGCTTGTTTTACATAGTCCTTTGAATAGTAAATATTATTAGTTATGAAGATATTACAGTATGTTTGTTCAACTAGCGGGGGTTTTGACCGAATTTCCCCCTTTAGTGTGCATTTTGAGCAATTATTGGGACTTTTGTGCTTAGAAACTCTTGAGTTCAAAACAGCAGATATATTTAATGAATTTGGGACAGGGGTCTCAAATGATGGCTACAGGTTTTTATTGCAGATTTCATAAAGAGTAACCGGATCTTGCTGTTTATGCACCATGGCATTTCATTAGATGCCTATCTCAATTTTCTGTCTATAGCCTCAAAATGGTAATACTGCTAAATGCTGCTTGAAAATAGAAAAGAAAATGTATGACCTGGAGGTGTGGGCACAAAAGGGGCTGACAGGGTTAGGAACACACAAAAGTTTCTGAAAAATCTGAGGAACTGAAAATAATGATTGTAAAAAACCAAATACACAAAAACAAAAATTAAAATCAAAATAACAAACAAAAGGTCCTAGCCCTAAAGAGCAGTGAAAGTATAGAGATCATTATACAGATGCCAACGTTTCTGCACCACAGTCCTTTAGATGTTGGACAAGAGGACACAATATGTCATGTAATCTGCAATAGTCCCAAAATGCCACTGGCCATCTATGAAGCAGAATATAATGTGTTGTCAGAATACTGATAATAATTCAGGAGGTTCAAAAATGAATGTTAGAAGTTTATGACTCAAAGAACAGTGAAGAGATATGTTTCAATGTGCAGGTAACATTCCGTTACAACGAATATCTTTACAATGAAATTTTCATTACAACAAAGTATTTCTATGGTCCTGACAGTTTCCCCATATGACCCGTGTCTATAGAAATCTCGTTACTACGAAATATATTCAGCAGATACTTTCATTACAATGAAGTGCCCAAAAGATCTTGAAATACCTGAATGAATCATCCACAGAGCAGTTAGTTCTGTGGTCGCAGTTCAGTTATACACAACAATCCCCAAACAGAAACACTGTAGTTTTTTTTTTCTTTCTTCGAACTTTCATCATACTATTTTTTTGCTGTTTTTGTTTTCTATGGTTTTCAGTGATACCTGTTGCTTATTACTTGTCAACATTTGAAAAACATCCACTGGAATTTAATTCATTGTCACCCTCCTGTAGAAACGGCAGACACGAAAAAATGATAACAGGTCATATAAAAAAAGAGGTTGCCAGTAAATTTGGAATTTCACCATCGACACCGTCAACTTTCTTGACACACCAAGCAAGAAGAAAAATCTCGGGTTGGAAACGTATGCGAACTGCTGCATTTGAAGACGTCGAAAAAGTAATTTTTAATGTGGTTCAGTGATGCTCATTTAAGAAACATTCCTATTAATGTGGCACTCATTCAAGAAAATGAGAGGTTTCTAAACTCTCTCGGGACCTCCCCCAACTGGACAACACACCGAAGAGCGTCCCGAAGTGCGATCACCACGTCTGTGGAAGATTGTTTATCCATTGCCGGAGCTACAGCAGGCTCACACCTCTTCTGCGGCTCTTCACCGAAGCAAACAGAAAAGATCTCAATGGGTGATGCAAGGAACATTTTAAAAACAAGGAACAGTATTACTTGGCCACTAACCTAACCACAACCCTGCCTGACTGCTGTGACTGTGTATAGGAGAGTTGCAGATCAAGCTACAATAAATAACCCTGCTGTTCCTGTTTCAAGCTGAATAAAACTGGTTTTGCTAAAGTACTGAGACTAAGCCTCGTGTTTTGGGGTGCAAGACAGGGACTTATAGCGCGACCCCGATCTTTTAGGATTTGCTTCTGTGGCGCTTCACTGCAGCACTGTAAGCCTGCTGTTGCACTGCCCCAGCAACGGACAAACTATTGTACAGATGCGGCAATCGTGCTTCAGGACGTACTTCAGCTGTCATCCCATTGGGTGAGGAGTGAGGGGGATCTCAAAAGAGTTCAGAAACCTCACAATATGAAGAAGAAGAAAAGGATGACTCAGCTTCTGATTGATAACTGTGCTGCCTACAACATGCTTCCACATTTAGATAATGTTCACGTTGAATTCCTCCTACCCAGTCGTACAGCAGTGCTTTAGCCTTTGGATTTGGACATCATTCTCGCACCCTGAAAGTATATTATCACAAGGAAATGCTGAGAAAAATTCTTGTCAGCATAAGTTGTAAACAGGAGGAGATTAAAATTAATGTGAAAGAAGCTATTGAAATGATTGTAAACGCCTGGACGCAAGTTAAAGA
Organism: Polypterus bichir lapradei; assembly: GCA_026402145.1. Classification (NCBI taxonomy): domain Eukaryota; kingdom Metazoa; phylum Chordata; class Cladistia; order Polypteriformes; family Polypteridae; genus Polypterus; species Polypterus bichir. Next base: position 107,837,359 of record JANRMT010062792.1, on the reverse strand, counting down.
AAGCACTATAGTGACAAATACAGAATCTCATTACTATGAAATTTTCATTACAACGAAATATTTTTTAGGTCCCTGGCAGTTCGTTGTAATGGAATTTTACCTGTGTAATCAAATTTAATAATTTGGTAAAAGTCTACACATATAAACCTTCACTTTCTCTGTTTATGGTTTGGACCTATTTTCTAAAACAATTTCAATAACCAGAAACACATTCACTAATAAGTTTGCTAGCTTTAACCTAACTACAAACTTAAAAGTAGTAATCTTACAGTAAAGCAAATGTACTTATGTTTTAATTCTGCTCTCACAGGGGATGCAGGCAATGCTTTTTCCTGATTTTCCTCTGGGTCCTCAGGGAGTTTCTTTGGAACATATGGCAGGATATTAAACATGCATTGTCTTTCATTGTCCAGATGACTTAAACTCTCTGTTGAAATTTGTCATAACTTGTGGTTGCTATAGCCATAGGGGTTTCATACTCAAGAGATTCTTTTGTAAGCATAAAAATATGTCTGATGGGCAGATGCTGATCAATTGAATGCTTACAGTAGGTCATTCGGTTGGACATGATGTTTTTAGGTCTCCTTTGCTCATGCACCTCGCTGTTCTTTAGCAAGACTAAACACTATGCAGCACTCATATTCAACATCATTATGTGTTGGTCTTCTGGTACACTTTGTTATGATTGGTGTTCATTATTAATTTTTTTAAAAAATATTTTTGAACCTGTTTCGCTCTTCTTGCTACAAACATTTAGACTTCTGGAGTCACATAACTCAATTCTGTTATTTTTTTTTGCTAGAAAGTTGTTATGAAATGTTTACGTTGTTTTCCAGCTCCATCTTGGTTTCATACACACTGCCATTTTGTTGAGTTGATGTGTTGCTAGACAGTCAACTTGGAATTATGGGCAATCTTCTATTGGGATTGAAGGTATAAAGGTCATTATAAACACTACCTATTCATCTGAGTTTGAAGATACATCAAACGAAGTCTCTCTGTGCTGTTATTTGTGCCCTTGTTTTTAGTGGTTACACATTTTTTAACTAGTGTTTGCTATTTTGATGAAAAATAGTGATAATAACAATCTTTTGCTTGGTTTTGTTTTCTCCTGGTATTCAACATTTGCCTCTTTGTCTTGGCAGTCCAACCTTTTGGTTGTTAAATGGCCCAAGGTGTTCTCCATCAGGGTTGGCAATGGTTGAGTTATGGCTTTTGTGCCTACTGGTCAAGTGTGGTAAATGGTACAGCACTGAGACATTTCTAAGCCAGTACCAATGTTGTTGAACTATGATTAATGGAGTCTTGTCCGATTCACACTGAAAAAGTGCATTCAGAAAAGAGGCTTGGTTCAAGATCTCTGAAACTTGCAGTTTGGATGAATCGACTTTTGATGGGAAGGGTCAGGAAAAAAAGCAAATTTTCTACGGATTGCTGCTGAATGTTGCATATGTCATGTATAGAAAAGAAGGCAATGCCACTTTGTCCAACATTAGTAAATTCATGCTGTCTATGGCTTAAGCAAAATGACCAAAATGTACATTATTATTGTATCATAAGGTACACAAAAAGTGCATTTCTAGCCTGCCTCCTTAGTAAGCTTATTCTTTGGCAAATTGCTTTTATGGCAGTAGAATATTTGCATGCATGTTAATTTAATTGGTGACTTTAAATTGGCCATGTGAGTGAGTGTGGGTGTTTCTAAATGTGCCCAGGGCTAATATAGACTCTGTTCCTCATGAACCTTAACTGACAAAACTGGGTAAGGAATGGATGGCTGGTGGCACTAGTGTGACTGATAAATCAATTGCTCCTGTGTACTGCATTTTGTGATTTTTCAAGTGTGCTTGTTTCCTAGAATCATTTACCTTTTCAAAATGGTTTAGATTTGATTAAAAAAAACAAAAAACAGAGACAAACCTTTTTTATATGAAGACTTTGTGAATTTCTCTCTTACTGCTTGCATTTCAAACCAATACTCCTGGGACCTTTCATTTCCTCTAGGGAATGTAAACAAGAGGATCATAAAGCTAAAGTTTCTTTTAAAAACAAGAATAATTTTCTAATTTGGGAATTGTGGCATATTCAGTACTGGATTTGACACACTGGCATTCAAATAGCTAGGTTAAAGTAGCAGATCAACCACTGAGTTTTGTTATTTGATTTTTTTGTTATTTATCTTATGACAATGCATTAGCACATTAGATCTAATTCACTTTATAAATAAGCAACCTACTAAATTTCTCTGATTAATGCGATTCAGACATAATACCCAGCATTTACATATGCTTTTCCTACATTAGGCAAACTTTAGAAATGCTTTTCTACAAAAACTCCTATGTGTTTTAATTATTTTCAGATTAAAAAATAGTATTCATTCCATTAGGTTAAATATTATTTACACATACTATGCATGCATACATACAGCACACATGGTAGCATACCCATTGTCCTTTCTTTTTCATAAATTATATTTTGTATTGGGTTATCAAATTTTGTCAAACAGACAGTAAAAATGAAACATGAACTGCAATCTCAAAAGTATATACAAAAATATTTACACTCTCATTGTCAAATATAAGTAATAATGAGCATCAGCTGTTTCTATGACAATCTCCCAGAATTCATCTGGGGTGTGCTTGTATGTGACATCACCAAAGCAAAATTATAAAGCTGTTCCCTGGTTTTTCAGTTTTACCGATAGAAAACTCACTTTGCGATTCTCGAAAAGCTATCTTTTGTTTTATTGGTTACTGAATCTGTACTCTTGTCAATGACTGTGAATCTTTTGTTTTGGTTTTGTTGTTAGCGTTTTTCAATCTCTGGTTTTGACCTCAGCCTTCTTTTTGACTCATGGATCCTGTGTTGTCTCTTGGGAGCCAGTAAATGTTTATTTTTCTGGTTCAGCTCCTTTTTAAACTGCTAGCTGTCCACCAGTTACAGAAAAACAGTGTGTAATGTATTTTCCTTTCTGCATCCAGACTTGCAATTTCCATGTGAAATTGATTGATTGTGCACCCGTACATTATAGTTTACATTCTAGAAATATTTTGTAACTCTTAATTTTTTGTTGCTTTGCAAGTGTCTGCCAGCTTCTGTTCTAAATTCTTTTGTTTACTTGTGTATTCAGTTATTTTAGATAAAGTGGTAGACTTAAATATTTTCTCCTCTTTCTCAATGAAAAAAGCAAACGCATTTTTGTCATCTATGGTACAGGTCAAATTCTTTCTAATGCACGATACAACTGCCTATATTGCTGGCATAAAACCACAGTTTAAGTCATCTTCTTTACTGAGTTGATCTAAAATCAAAATGTACAGATAGTTTTCCAACATAGGTTTAATTAATTTTTATACAAAATGTTGACTATAATGTTAACTAATGACTATATTGTTATTTCATTTCAGAATGGTACAATTCAGTGTGACACTCTTATCTGCCCTTCTTTGAAATGTTCTCCTGATTCTGCACCAGCATATGTGAAAGGCTCTTGCTGCAAAGAATGCCAATGTAAGCATTCCTTTAATTTTCTGTTCTTACACTTTAGAATACCTTCTAGTAATATCTGATAGGTAGGTAAGGGAAGACTCAGAGCGTCCCTTTGTAAGAAACTCATTTTCATTCCTCCACTCACATAGCCTGTGAATGTCTGACATGCTGATTAAACTCACTTTTATGAAGCTGCTAAGGATTTCACAGTTGAAATATGGACTTAATTCACAATTGCATTTTCAAGTTCAAATATATCAAAAGCATTATAATACTTTCAGAATGAAAATATAAAACAGCTTGTTTTTCATGTATCTTGTATTTATTGAAGACATTTGCATATCAAAATGCTAGCCATGGGGACTGTTATGAAAATTGTTCTGATACCTCCAGCTACTGTGAAACACAGAAATAATGTCTTCTGTGCTTTACAGATAGCTTGTTTTACTACTGGATTACCAGGTTGTGACCAAAGAACAGATGCCATAAGGAAATACATTTATAATCTTTTCACTAACTTATAAAAATTCATTAAAATTATATATGCAGATACTTTGTGCCATATTCAAAGCTTTATGAAACAGATTGATAATAAGCATATATAGTACTATATTCTTTGAAGTCTGTAGTATCCATAAAATCACATTTGCACAACTTTGAACCATTAATCGCATTTAACCACTTGAGTTGCAATTGGAAGGACATAGAAGGTTTATAATGTAGGGAGGAGGCTCCAACATGAAAGCAATGCCTGTGTTTGGAAATGAGTGTGTATATTATTAATATACTGGATCGTTGACCATTCAGGCATGCTAAAAGGAACAAATGCCTCCTAGCCATCACTCCATGCAAGTGAACTCTTGACTTATTAATGACAATTATAATAATCAAAAAATGTAGTATTGTCCTGTAGTTTTTCAGCTTTTTAAATTGTAATTTTGAGAAGGGTGTTCATAAGCAGAGCAACACAACAAATTAAAAAGTTTGATGTGAATTACAAAGTATAAACAGTCTTCCTTTTCAATAGTCAATGAAGCACCCTATTTTAGAAGAAGACAGTTCCACAGCTCTACCATTCAGATTCTGAGGGCACTTTTCTATGATTTTAGGACACCAGATCACAACAACATGTGGTATAAGACAGGAGTAAAACACGGATGGAAAGTCATATGTGAGCACATTCGTGTTTTCTGTTTAGCTTAGAGTTGACACTTGGTCTAAGGGCTTGTTTATACTTCACTCTCAGAATGTGTACCCACATGCATCATGGCTGCCACGTGTTCCCAGCATTCATTTGACGCGTCCTCAGAAATTAATGTGACGCGTACACAAGTTGCAGTACCAGCAAAAAGTTGGGGGCACAGTGTGATAAAAGTCGGAATGTGACATCAGAGTCTCTCTTTACTATCTATATGTGACAGAAAGCCACTTTGAGGATCCTCTGGGACCGATGTGCGTGCTTTAATGTTTGATGAATGGTTCGATGTGGTGAAGCAAAATGCTGACATACAAATGCATTCATGGTGCTTTTATATTCAAGCATCACATATTCCCCAACGTAAAATCACAATAAATTTTAAAAGTCTCACATACCGTCTTTTGTGCTGTCTTTTTTTTTTTTTTGCACCTTCACAACAGCATTAGAACGTACGGCAGCATATTTGAGCCTTAGAGAAAAAAATTAAGGACATGGTGAAAAGGTCTATTTTGTGATTACAGTGGAAAGTTTGGCTTTAATCTTGAAATGTCCACATTAGCCTTGTAGTTTACTTTATCATTAAAGTAGACCATTGTAAACTTCATCTTAAAACGGACCAGTTTTTAATCACTATGTGCTTCTGGGGCTTCCTCCTGACTTAACAGTAGCAGCAAACAGCAACAGATCACCACACAGAAAACATTAAATGTATGATATTCCAGCTCTCTGCACATTTAGAATCCTTAGATTTATACTTGATATCACTTTCATGATGAAATGTATTAAAATATGTATATTACATTTTACAGATAAATTGTTAATTGTATGTGAGTGGTTGTATTCACCTTGCGATGAGCTGATGCCCCATCCAGGGATTGTTTCTGACTCATGCCAAATGCTAGCTGGAATCGGTGCATCCCTGGATTGATGGATTTAATCATCAAACATCCATCCTTTTCAGAATTGTTGTGGCAATGTGTCCTCAGAATTTAATGGCCGTTTCAGGCAATTCACAACACAGCCGAACCTGTTCTCACTTTGATATCTCACACTGCCACTTGGTGGAATCTTCCAGATTTACGTAAAGTACACACGCAAGTATAAACAGCAAAACACTTGCATAGCAGTAGCGTCCACTGGAGCACCTGTCATGTCGTGTGAAGTATAAACCTGGCCTAACAGTATTTCTGTAATGTCAGAGGAAACACAGAACTTACGTGCATCAATATGAGATGCAGGATGACAAGGCCATTTGAGTTGTGAGGCAACCATGCTACCTATTATGCCCACTGTATTGTCCAAAGTAAAATGCTGACATGAGAGAAGCTAGTAGAACAAGCGAATGCCATAAAGTTTTCAGTTTATCCAGATTGCTTGTCTAGATAATGACTAAAGTTGTTATCATATCTCGTCAAGCTATCCACGATGTCTGCTTCAAGAATTCCAGATTCTGACTGACCATTTGTATAAAGATGTACTGTATGTTCAGAATTTAATTTTGAATACTCTTTTAATTTCCAGGTATGTCCATAAGTATGTGATTCAGTATGCAACTAAAAGAATTATACAGCTTTACAGATGCCTTTGAGAATGTATTCTTTTTAAGATAACCTGACATTCCTGTTTTACTGTGGCAGTCCTGATTTCAGACTGTGCATCCCGACAAATAATTTAAAAATATTAATGTGTCCTGGTTTTAACAGGCTGTCCGTCTAATAAAGTTTTATCCTGCAGCACTACTGATGCAGACAATTTTAAAGTCTCTTTATATTCAGTGTGCACTCCTGCCCTTTGATTTATATACATAATAAGCGTGCTGAAAACTAATTCTGTTCTGCAATAATACATTATTTGTGAATAAACTATAATTCTGTAAATACTTTCACTTTTAATACATAGTATTCATTTTGCCATTCCTTACAATATGACCTTCTTCTTTCGGCTGCTCCCGTTAGGGGTTGCCACAGCGGATCATCTTCTTCCATATCTTTCTGTCCTCTGCATCTTGTTCTGTTACACCCATCACCTGCATGTCCTCTCTCACCACATCCATAAACCTTCGCTTAGGCCTTTCTCTTTTACTCTTCCCTGGCAGCTCTATCCTTAGCATCCTTCTCCCAATATACCCAGCATCTCTCCTCTGCACATGACCAAACCAACACAATCTCGCATCTCTGACTTTGTCTCCCCTGTCCAACATGAGCTGACCCTACTCATTTCTAATCCTATTCATCCTTGTCACACCAAGCGCAAATCTTAACATCTGTAACTCTGCCACCTCCAGCTCTGTCTCCAACCCACATAACATAGCTGCTCTCGCTACCGTCCTGTAGACCTTCCCTTTCACTCTTGCTGATTAAACAGGTACTGTGACAGCTCAAATACTCACACCATGTTTTCCAAATTTTGTTTCAAATATGACAGTGTAGCACTATATTTAACAGTAGGCTTAAAAATAATTGTTTCAGATATTCCAGAAATGTCCTTTATTTCATTAATGATAACTATATTGATAATTGTTGCAATGTAGTACAGAGTTTATCACTGCTACCTCAGAGATCCTTTGTTCTGGGGTCCTGAGCTTTTCTATGTGAGTTTTTCTTTCCTTACTCTAGTTTTGCTCCTATATACGTTAGGATGGTTGGCCATTCCCTGCAGAGTATAGGTGTATGTGCATGAGTCAATCATGCAACAAACTGGTGTCCTGTCCAAGTGTTATTCCTGCATTACTGCTGATTTTCCCAGGATAGGCTTTAGCGATCTGCTTCCCTGAATCAGTATAAGAGAATGTTGTGTTATTTATATAAAAAAGAGAATGCCATGGTGGAGCTATTTACTGTCACACAGTTTCAGGTACTGGGTTTGAGGCCATATCCAGACACTGGACGTTTTCTTTACTATTACTGAACCAGTTGCTGAAAGTGATACTAGTCCACAACCTCATCAGTTGTCTGATTGGTGTGCCACAACTGACACACCTAAATTTTATTATCCTCTTAATATTGACTGTTTTAGACTCTTCCAGGTTCATTTTGCAAAAGATTTAAAATGATGTTGCTGTGAAAAGGACTAGGATCTTGTATTTAAAGCTTTCATTTAACCACGGATATAATAAAGAATTCCTTCAACATCAGTTACGGCTTTGTCTCATTGGCTCTTCCTGGCTGTTTTTGTGAAAATCTTTCAGCTTCAGCCTTCCAGGACACCTTCCATCTGAAGTAAAAACATATGTGACTGTAAAGACATAACAAAGTTAGTTATATGTTAAGATGTTAGAACTGACTCTGTGTTAGAAAGAATGTGTTCATGAGATTGAAAATGATTTATTTTGGACACCTAACCAAGGATTGCTATAGTGAGCAGTGTGTTATGCACAAATCATACATTACAGGAAGCAATAATAAACTTGAAAAACATCGAAAAATGCATTACTTAGAACAGGGGTACTCAATTACAGTTCTGGAGGTCCACAGTAGCTGCAGGTATTCATTCTAAAGCCAGTTACATAATTATAAGCCAGGTCTGACAGATAATGAAACGTGGAATTTAATTATATGGATTTTTAGTGTTTCCTTTTTGTTTTCTGAGAACATTATCCAAATGTTTTGTGGTCCTTTCCTTCTCTTTCATTTATTTCAATGCATTGTATTAACACAGATACTTCATGATGCATATACACATGCTTAAATGTAGAAGCATGTTAGCTGGAGAGCTGAAGTTCCTTTGTCATTTGCACCTCATTATTAACTTGTGGCTGGTTAAGAGAACAGGCAATAATTAAAACCTTAATACAGCAATTTAAAACAAGCAAGTTAACTAAAACTAAGTCCAAAAAATATTGCTTTATTTGTAAATTAAAGCGAAAACCTGAAACAAGCACCATAATTAAGTACCTCTGACTTAAAGAGTAACGTTGAAAATTATGCAATAGTTAAAAAAAATACCAAGATTATTGTGCATAATTAAATTGTTTTATATCACAAGTACAATATTCACTTCTGTTTCTTTTGGCTGCTCCCGTTAGGGGTCGCCACAGCCAATCATCTTGTTCCATATCTTCCTCTATTCTGCATCTTGCTTTGTTACACCCAGCACCTGCATGTTTTCTCTCACCACATCCATAAACCTCCTCTTAGGCCTTCCTCTTACCTGGCAGCTCTATCCTTAGCATCCTTTTCCCAATATACGCAGCATCTCTCCTCTGTACATTTTCAAGTGAACGCAATCTCGCCTCTCTGACTTTGTCTCCAAACCATCCAACCTGAGCTTAACATCAAATGTAATATTGACTTTTATACAAATAATTTAAAAATTGTAAAAACATGACATGAATTTTGGTACTTTTCTATTATCATGACACAAATTGTGACGCAAATCGTATTAATGTGATGCAAATCGGTGGGGCCTCCCTACTCACCTGGCGTGTCGGACAAACTTTCAGCAATTTTGAGGCATAGTCCCTCGCCTCCATTTTGTGTCCTCTCCTGACGACTGACGTCCCATGCGCAAACTTCCTGCATATAGTTGTTCCAGTCAACTATTGTTCCCTTTGCCATGTCTAATTGGTTTTCACACCATTTCACTGACGTTAGCTCCTCACATTATGAATAAATTAACTGAACCACAGTCGTGAATGGTAATCAGGAATTTTCCAGCCAGTTCCCTTGTTGAATGGTGACACTTGTACGGTAAGTTTTCCTGAACACCTCCACTATAATTTCATTGGGTGGTTTTGGGGACACTGCCTTTCCATAGGAAAGGACATGGCTGTCTCCTCGCGGGTTAGTAGTTCCCAAATTTTCATTGTTCCAGGGTACACTGCACTATCATAGAAATAACACGAAAAGATTGGTGGCAAGGAATTAACTGTCAACATGGCATGCTGCACATGCATGACTCTCCGTGGAAGACAGTGGGTGTGGTAGCACCACCGATTTGCATGACGATAATAGAAAAGTTAGGTGAAAAGTTATTTTTGCATAAAATGTGTGCAGTCATTCAGAATTACAAGAATGATAAAGTTCTTAAGGTCATTTTGAGTATGTGACAGAGTTAGAATCTGTAGCCTACTTCCACTTTTAATTGGTGTGAAAAAAGTGTAAAAAGTCACCATTGTGTGAGATGTATCTTACATTCTTACCCCTGGCAAAGAGAACTAAAAGGACTGAATTAGACAAGTCTTGAACACTCTAACAATGTATCATAAAATGTCAATTGGTTGTTAAAACTAATATAAATGTGCATTTGTGTTGCTGTTTTTCCCTGTTCTAGCAATATGTGTATTTAATGGAAAGACATATTTTGAAGGCGAAAGACAGGCAATGCACACTTCTGGAAATTGTCTCCTTTATGAGTGCTGGGTAAGTAATTTCTACTAAACATATTTGCCAATGAAATTTTAATTAAATGAAGTATTTTAGCAAATAGTGGCAATTAAAATACATGCAGTTTATTAATGTAGTGCTAAATCTTTCTTTTTCCTATAAAATAATTCCAAACAAATTAAAATATATATTGTTTTTTCTACTACTTTGTCTTAAATTGACATAATTCTTAAAGAAGGCTTTCAAAAGGGGAGACACAATGAAGCTTTACCACTGCCAGACATATCATGTTAGGGATCTCCCAAACAAAATATCCAGTATTCTGTTTCATTGTGAGAATTCAGGTCCTTCTCTCTGGTTTGATAAATCAATAGCCTCTAGGGGACTGAATCCCCCAGTTTATGTAATTAGTGTGATAAGCTGCCAAGCTGGCAAGAGGTTGCTGGGGCTAACATCACTGTGCAGGGGGAAAAAACATTGGGTAGTGTCTGTTATAAAAAAAAAAATTGGAGCCTACATTGGTCAGTGGAGAGTCCCTCCAATTTGTAGTGTGGTAAACAGCCAATAGGAAATAGTGTTTGCTTAATTTTTAAACGGTAATGTGAAATTAAGTACTCTATTAGACCTGAAATCTAAAAAAAATTGAAAACAAAAGTAAAAAAGCTAACACTTGACTGGTGAAATGGAAGGAGTACTTGCCAAGAGCATCAGTGAGCAGTCCGAGGGTTATCACATAGACAAAGCAGCACCTAATAGGGAATTATGGGGAATAGATAGATAGATAGATAGATAGATAGATAGATAGATAGATAGATA
>JANRMT010062792.1:107674168-107819719 GCA_026402145.1 Polypterus bichir lapradei | reverse complement strand
ATCTATCTATCTATCTATCTATCTATCTATCTATCTATCTATCTATCGTAAAAGGAACAGTCTTTATAAATATTATGTGGATGACACTAAGAAACTAAAGATGCATGAATAAAAACATGTATTCTCCAAACAGTAAGCAGATGTAGTTAAAATAAATATACAATAAAATGTACAGTATTATTTTAAAAACTCTATAAAATAAATCAGTGGATATAATGCTCACCATCTATAATGCACATCCTGAGTACAGTATGCTGTTTTGGTCACCATGCTACAAAAAAGACATAGCAGCTCTGGAAATTTGCAACTTTTCAGTCCTCAGGTCTTTCTCCTTTCTGAAGTGATTGCTGAAATATGCCTAATAAGGGTTCATAGATGATGTCTTTCATTTCTTTAAATAGAATTGGTAATATCCCATCAGGTCAAGGGGTTTTATTAGTGTTCGATGTATTGAGGGCTTAAAGCACATCTGACTCTTTCTATTTTAAAATCTGTGAACTCAGGATATGTTTTTATTTCTGCATGAGGCATGTTTATCCCTTTATAAATACTTGAGTGAAACATTTGTTCAATTCATTTGCTATTTCCTTTTCATTTTTCTCCCTAAGGTCCCAAACATTTCTTAAATTCTCTTTTATCATCTTGTTAGTGGAGAAGTACTGAAAACATTGGTTGCTGTTCATTTTTGGCTTCTCTAGCAATTTTTATTTCAGTTTCTTTTTCGACATATTGAATGTTATTTTTGCTCTCTTGCTGTATTCCTCTATTTTGGAATTATCAGCCTTTGTTTCATTTTCTTATAAAGTAATCTTTTAAGTTTTACTTTTTTAATTATACTCCTATTTACCCATTTTGACTGATTTTTAATGTTTTTGTTTTATTACATTTCAGAATAAACTTGTTTTGAGCCTGGATCAGGAGATCTCTAAAGTAAACCAACTGTCGTTTATAGTTTCTGAGTTTTTGCTTTCCCATTTGATGTTTTGTACATAAAGTATTGCCCCCGGAATCCAAACGCCCCAGATCTTGAACAACTTGGAATCTGAACAAAAAATTTAAGCAAATTTTGCCCCGGAATCCAAACGCTGTTTTGGAATCCGAACGCCCAGCACATTGTTCGTGTGTGTTTGTGCGTACGTTTACCCAGCACTCAGGCCACCCACATACTTTGTCATTCAGTTCATTGTTGGAAGCTGTCGTGAAAGCATCTTGTGTGATTTTTGCTGCTATTTTCGCTAATTTTATGCTTTTGTGCCTGTTTTGTGTTATTTTTTTATATAATAACAACTTAGTGTATTCACCATGGGTCCTAAAAAGTGTAGTGAAGAAAATAAGAGTAAGAGGAAAGCTGTTAGAGCTACAATTTTTAATTTTATTAATTTACATTTTTATTCAAATATTATTATTATTTGTTAATATTTTTCCTTAAAATCCAGTGTATGTACTGTTAAAATCATTTTGAAAATTTGAGTTTGTAGGACCCAGGAATGGATTAATCCAGTTTCAATTATTTTCAAGGGGAAAAATTGTCTTGGAACTCGAATGATTTGGAACTTAAATGGAGTTCTGTAACAGATTAAGTTCGGATTCCAAGGTATCACTGTACTTCCTCATTCCCATAAAGTTGGCATTCCACAAGTTACATGACTTCATTTTGGTGTAAATTATGTACAGTAGAGCTTCTACATGTGTCCTAGAGCTATATGTTCTTAATGTCAGCTTCTTTAGCCTTTAACAGAGAAGCATCACCAACCCAGTCTTTAACTGGGGAATTAAAAAGGTTAACATATAAAAAGGCAAAAGGAGCTCTAACGTAACAGAGGGGCTGCTGTTAGGAAAGGTAAAGTCTGAATAGGCAAGTCAATGTAAGTAGGACAAAATAGGAATAATAAACATGTAGAAGATATCATAATTTCAAGGCTTAACGGCAGCAGGCCAGTTCTTGATTTTCTTAGTCAATTATCTGTTAATCCAAGATGCAGATAATGCGATATGTGATGAATTGTAAACTGAATATACCAAGTTATTACTGATGACAGATTTGGGCAGGCTACCGATGTGAAGCCAGGAGAAGCTTAGCAGCAAGGCTGATTAAATGGTTAAAGTTTTGCTGGTATGAAGTGAGACATAAGAAAAACAATTCTAAAAGGATTAGAGTTTAAGGCAGTTGCAGAATATTACCAGAAAAGAAAGACAACAAGAAATGAGAAAAAAACAACATGGCAGAGCCCAACCTTGTGGAATAAAGTGTCCGGGACACAAAACTGACGAAGAGAATCAGGTTCAAGACTCCCCATGTTGTGCAGAGTCTGTGAAAGAATTTTTTTTGAGATGAAGGCTCAGTAATAGTATTTCAGGTCTGGTAGAGACACTCACCCCACCCCCATATAAATACATAGCTCAAATTAGTTTTGGATGTTTGGAACTTTTACCATCCCAATAAAAATTTATAAATAAGGTATCCACCTTCTGATCTACTAATTAGATGAGGGAGGGAATGAATCATGGAACTTAAAAAATTTAAGTTGGAAGCTACATTCATTTTAGTATTAGCAAGGTGATATTGAAAGGATAAGATAATATTGGCTGAGCAGCAGATAGAAAGACTGACCTCATTAAATATGTGATGATAATTAGAGGAAGCTATTGCACTAATTCATGCAAAAATGTCCACCCCAAGGTATCAGATGCCATTAATGACTAGAATTAATAGAGGTAATAATGTGTGGTGGGATATATTATAAAGTGACAAGTGGGAGGATTTGGTCCAGTTAGTTTATAACTAGAGAGGTTTTCATGTCTTAAAAAAGTATAAATAATAGGGGAGTCCGAAAAAGAAACATTATCAAAGTAATGGAGAATATCAACAAAAGAAAGAAAATTCTAAGAGAAGAATGACAATTAGATATTGGAGTCACTAACTGAGAGTGTGTGTTATTGCAAGCGGTTCAAATCATAGCTTAAAGAAGTAAGGGGAAAGTGGGCATACTTCTGTGGCACCTTTTTTAATGGAGAAAGGTGGGAGAGTGAAGAATTTGTGTGGACAAGAAAATGAGTATAAAATTCTGATTAAGTTCATAAATATACATTCTTTCCTTCATCTACCACAATTAAGACTAATTCATGTGAGTGTTAATGAGGTAGAGACTTCAACATAGCATAAGGTCCTTACCTTATTTTAACAGCAGTGACAGTCGTATTTACTCCTGAATTCAGATGACCAGGCCAAGTGGCTTCATTGATCTTTTTATAAAGGGAGAGGGGGGCTAGATAACTGCTTCCAAAATGAGGAGATTAACTGTGATTGAAGCTTATCCAATGCCAGAGCCTTATGTGCAGGTATGGAGGCCACCACTAGGTTGTTAAGGTGAAGGGGGAGATTCAAGAGAGATGCTTTATTAACAATGAAAGGTGGGAGAGGCAGATTTCAGACATCAGTAATTTTACTGGTAAAATGATTATGAATATCTTCTTTAGTAATTTCATTCTGCTTTGACATTAATGGCAGGGATTGCGGAAAACATGTAAAACTTTCTTTGTGTTAATACACCCAATTTACTAGGCTTTGTACCCCAATGTATTGTATAATAAAAGGCTCTTTTGTGGTGGATTAGATACTCAAATCTAACCTTAACAGTCTGTAGCTCATGAGCCCTATTAACCAACATGGGCATGTTCTTTCTACACGTGAAAGTCTATATAGATAGATAGATAGATAGATAGATACTTTATTAATCCCAAGGGGAAATTCACATAATCCAGCAGCAGTATACTAATACAAAGAAACAATATTAAATTAAATAGTAATAAAAATGAAAAAAAAAAAAATGTCTATACAAGTATTATAGTTCAAAGATTGCTCTGTGTTTAACAAAGACACGGTGAGAGGACCATGCCATAAAAAAAGTCCTGGTTAAAACATTTAACTGCCTTCCAAACTGCACTAAAATCACCTAGTTAAATAAAAGGAATTTAATTATATAAAAGGGAGATGTTAAATTGCTCTGACATCTTTTAAAAAATATCTGGATTGTGAGTTTGGACAATTTAAGTATTAGATAACTAAACCGAGCTGATGAGATGAATGGTGTTGGTATAATTTCTTTTTTCATACATTTTAAAAGTAATGGAAAAAACAATGCTGTTTAGTAATACTCTGTGATTGAATGGTACTGCACACTGGGCTATTTTCGCGTCTGAAGTTGTTCATAAAAGCTGTGGCACATCATGATTACTATTAGTAGGTTTTGGCAGATTTGCAAATGTAAAGATTTAAATCACAATAAATGAAACACTGGTGTTTAATACTGAGTTTGCATTTTATAATAATTAAAAATAACTAAAATCCTACAATCCTAAAATCCTATATTGTTCATTATTTTTTGTCATTAAAGTAATTAACTATTTAGTGCTCTTTTTTCTCTTTAATGTTTCTACAGAGTTTTCACAGCCAATAAGTGGACATAGCTACAAATAACAATACATTCTAGATTGTAATAGTTAATTTAATACCATTTGGAAATTAAAAGGCGTTCATTTTAAGAAAACAAGCCCACTGCTGTTTACACACATTAATACAATTTTAAGCATTTCTAAATATGTACATTAAAGGTACAATCCTGAAATAAACATATATTATGATGTGTGGGTCATAGACCTGAACAAGAGTGAAGGAGGTGAATCCAGGCTTTATTGATGTCTTAAACTTATCCAAGCAGGAGCTGTCTCTTCAACACACACAAAAACCCAGCCTGCACACAACAACGCTGATGTCATTCTATATTCATTTCCTTCTCAGATTAAAAGTGTAGACAGACTTCCAGCACAAGTGAGAAGACAGACAGTAAGCACACGGCCAAGTCAATGGCTGGTTTTGAAGTGTTCCTCACATCAACCATCGGGCTACAAATGCATTACGCAGCAAGCCTGTGAACTTGCAGTGGCACTGATGGCAGACAAGCAGTCCCTACCAGTGTTAACAGAGTTTCGGCACACAGTGCAGTTGGGGAATTATCAGGATCTCAAAAATCTCACAACATACTTTGTGAGAAGAGAACCATCCAAGAATAAATTATAGCAGGATATGTAGAATACAAGTCCAAGGAAGTTATACTTAAGCTTTATAATGCACTGGTGATGTCTCACCTGGAGTGTTGTGTTCAGTTTTGCTCTCCTGGCTACAAAAAAGGACATAGCAGAGCTAGAAAAGGTCCAGAGAAGAGCGACCAGGCTGATTCCTTTAAAAAGACAGACCTCTTTAACTTGTTTGCCCACGTTCTAAAATAATTTGCAGTTTAATTCACACAAACTGAGAATGCTTATTTTATAATCTGCATGATAATTACAAAACTAGCTATTTAATAATAATAGTAATAATAATAATACATTTTATTTATATAGCACCTGTCCCATGCTCAAGGTGCTTCAGGGAGTCTCAGAAAGAAACTGCAGGCATATGTACCATTGGATACAGATATTTCCTAAATAGAACATTAAAACAGATAGATACAGGATATACAAAGGCATTAAATAGAATAAAACTCAATAGAACATTAAAGCAGATAGATACAGGATATACAAAGGCATTAAATAGAATAAAACTCAATGAACCAGACTAAAATACTAGATTTATTACTAAAGGAAAGCCTAGCAAATGACATCATTTGTAGTATAACACCCACACAAATTATACTGAGCATCTGAACAGAGAGAAAGATTGAAAGAAAGGGCAGAATGACAGGTGCAGTCAAAAGCCTCCCTGAACAGATGAGTTTTAGGTTGTTTTTTTTTTAAAGAATGAATTGAGTCAGCTGATCTAATTAATTTAGGGAGGTTGTTCCAGAGTCTGGGTGCTATATAGCTGAAGGCTCTGTCACCCACCCACATTGTGCAGGCTAGTGTGGGGCACAACAAGATTGCTAGAATCTGAGGACCTTAGTGGGGGAACAGAGGCATAGTGTTGGAGAAGGGCACTGATGTAGTTCGGTGCAAGGCCATTTAAAGCTTTGTAGGTTAATAATAGAATTTTATATTCAATCCTATAAGACACAGGGAGCCAGTGGCAGTGAAGATGGGTGTTATGTGCTTGCTGTATTTATTTATTCATCTATCTTATTAAGGGTTGCTGTAAGCTGGATGTGGGAGGAAAAGCTTGGTCTGTCCCTGCATCCTTTAACCTACTTAATCTAGTTCAGGTTACAGGGAGTTGGTGCCTACTCTGGCAGCACTGGACACAAGACAAGAGCCAACCCTGGACTTTGTTCCAGTCAATTGCAGGGCACATTCATGCCCACATCCACACTTACTCATAAAAAGCCAATACACAGTCAACTGTTAACCTAACACACTTACCTTTGGATTGTGTGAGTAAAATTGGAGACACATGTAGACTCAGGATTGCAGTAAATACCGAAAAGACAGTGCCCAGATAAGAAATCCATGGCAGGAGGGTTTTGAAGCAGTATTGCTAACCACTGTACCACTCTGCTGGCTGATTGCCATAAAGTATGATGTTTTTTCTGTCTTCTAGTACAAGATTTGCCCTTATCGTAAATATGAATTGATTATAGTTTATCACTAAAATTAACAAATCACTGAATATTATATACAAAAAAACAATGTATTTAATATGGTATATTGTTTTAAATTTACTACAGTCAAAAAATTGAAATAGAATTAGAATGGTTTCTTCTCTTGTGCACAGTTAAAACAATGTGCCCCTGGGAGATCAGCATTTATAATTTATCAAGGCAAGTTCTGTATATTTTCAACAGCTTCTGAAATCTTGATTTGTGGTTTCTGAGAGCTTGACAATATTTTATTCCCAAATTCTAAGTTTAGAATGCTAGATGTGAATATTTAAGTTCATAGTTTTATAACTAAATGCTTTCATCTCTCACATTAGAAAGTGAGAGAGAGAGAGAGATAGAGATGAAGAGCAAGAGAAACTGGGTCACACAACTTAACTGACAGCACTGAAAAGGTTTGCATGTTTGCTGAAATATAGGTTTGTGTGAACAAAAGCATAATCATCTCTACGTCTGAGTGAGTATGCCTGTGTTTTACAACATAATTTAGTAAAAAACCTCTGATGTCAGGGATCTCTATTTATGTTGTAAGCAAAGGGGAAATCTGTTACAAATGAAAAACATGAAGCGCAGGCACATCCAAAAATGTTGTGACTTTGAAGGATAATGCAAAATAATATTTTTTAAAAGTAAAAATATTTCATTTGCATGAATACTAAAATACAACTAAAAATATACATCCAGAATAGTATCAACTATAGAGTAAGCATTACAGTATACTCTAAAGCAGTGGTTCTCAAGGTCAGTCATGGGAGACCCCTGTAGCTGCAATTTTTTGTCCCAACCAATTTCACAATCAGTGAGTCATTTTTGTCTTTAATTGACCTGATTGTGTAATTGCTGTAGATGAAGATTTCATTCTGAAAAGTCTAATAGTCTGAAATTTACATTTATAAGAAATGTTTGTATTTTGTCCATATTTTTCAGCGCTTCAATCTATTTTGTCATGTTCTTTTTAACTTAGTTTTTCTCTGCAGTTTTTTTCTTTTAATTGTATCTGAATACTGAGAAGTAGAACAGATGACCAGTGTAAATAACAGTGGATACTAAAGAGCAGCATTTGATTCAGTGTTGCCCACTTGTATGCCTGCTAGTAAATGATGCCTTAAAATAACAAGTAACAAGAATGCCTCCTTACCCATTTAACATATACTAGCCGTCCCCCATGGCTTTGCCCACATAGAAGTAAAACAGGACAGCTAGGAGGGCCCTGCCTGTCTCCCTACTCCAGACGTCATGCTTCCCCCTCCCCTCGGTCTGCTGCCTCTGTCTTGGATTAGTGCAAATATATTGCTCCTACAAGCGAACAATGATTCTTAGCACAATGAGAGAAGTCACAAAATCTACCGGAATGTTCAAGCAAATTCTAGAAAAAAGCCTGATCTAAATCCGTTAAGTAGTTCTCTTATTCGCTAGCTAAGCGGATGTAAGGTACACGCCCTGAGGCTGGCACGTGAGTGAAGAGGGTTCCACCCCACTCCCCTCAGCCCGCTGCATCTCTCTCAGATTCACGCAAATAAATCAGTACTGCAAGGAAACTATGATACTTAGTGTGATGAGAGAAGTCGCAAAATCAACCGGAATGTTCAAGCAAATTATTGAAAAAAAGCCAATCTAAATCTGTTAAGTAGTTCTCTCGTGAAAAGCGGACACACATACAGAGAGACAGACGTTGGATTTTATATATATAGAGATAACTTATTGCTTTATTAAGTAAAGAGTTAGCCTAACCACTCAGGTAGCAAGTCTATAGGGTGGTCCAGATCTAATTATGTAATTTTCATTACGCTATAACTTATTAAGTTTATTAAATAGAAAATCACCCGAAAAATTCCAGACCATCGAGAAGTGTGCGAACTGATGACATGAAGAATTGTCTTTGCGCCGAACTGGAATCGTCCCCACATAAATCAAAGTCATCCAGACGATCTAGATCTGGACCACCCTGTATATGGACCTAAAATGTGTTTTATATGGGTCAAAATATGGGTCTCAACCAGCCATATGGAACTCATCAAATTGTGCATCCAAGGATTGCATGGGGCTCATATGAATTAGTACACTATTATTGATTGCCTGGTACTGGTGTGCTGAACGTGAGCAAAAACCTAAAACACATTTGGGGCCCACACATGCTTGCTACCTGGGAAATCTGAAATTTCAGGATTGATATAAAATTATTTAGAAACTGAAAAGTAACAGCTTATTTTAGGCAGAAGTTCAAATAAAAGAAGAGGTTGGTTGGGACAAACACCTGGGTCACCGGAAGCATCTCCCAGAACTGGACTTGAGAACCACTGAATCATTAACTAAGTATTCAGAGTCATTTAAAAATACTATTTAGTGGCCAAAGTTGCTCATAATTGTGACAAAAATTAGCAGAGTACAAGGCTTCAATGATCATTACCAACATGTTTGCCAAGAACTCAAGTTAGGAAGCACCATGATAATGTTTTACATGGAACTCAAAACAAAGGGCAGCATCAGCAAAGGGTAACTCTGGGGGGAAGAAGAGACACCTGAATTTTGATTTCCATTGTTCATAGCACTACACAAAACAACAAGCTGGAAACTTCAACTGAAGACATGAGCCAACGATTGAGGACCCTGCAGAGCAAAATGTTATGCAGTAGTGGAACTGCAGGGCTCAAGCCATTTATTACATCCATCAATGCACTTTTGTAGTACAACGGTGAAAGAAACATAGGAAACAATGTGAAATAAATGTGAAATATAAGACACACTGTATATGTAATTTTGTATAAAACATTTTGCTTCAGTTATATACTTATTGTTTAATTCTTTTATGGAATGCTTGAATTCTTAGATATTTTGTGATAATGGAAGGAACCATCCTGAAAGAGCTATGCTGAAATAATCACTTTGACTGTCTCCAATATATCTGTTCTGTTGCTCATGGGAAAATTCAATAATTCAATAATAATTTGGAAAGAATATAGTTAGGCATAGCCTCTGAAAAATCCACACATTTCTTAGCTATGCATGATCAGGACTGTGATATTGTGTGTACAAAATATACTACCAGAAACCCATACTATACCTTTTCTTATGCAGTCTATGTGTGTTGCCTTTCTAAATACCACTAAGAACATCTCACAAGGAATTACTAAAAAAATGGTGTATTTACAAATTAGATAGTGGTGCTATTATTCAGTTTTAATAAACATTAGTACTGTGGCATAAAAAAAAGAATACAAATTTATATCATGCTGATATTAAAATTAACTGCTGAACGCCTTTTTTGTCATTTATAGGACAGAGTTATGCGGCATATATCCTATCCCAGCTGCCCAGAATTGAATTGCTCCCCATTTCACCAGATAACACTCAGCAACAGCTGCTGTAAGGCTTGTAAAGGTAATCTTCATTTCACTTAATAGTATATTTTACTGATTACTGGAGGATAAGTGTGTTAGCATAGTAATATTTTTCTAGCAAACTCCATACTGAGAAGTTGCACTTTGTCACATAGATTAGATTCTCAAACATTTCTGAATCTAGAGCTGGGTCAAGAAATATGTGAAGAAAGTTGGTTTAAGGTTTTCATTCAATAATCTATTACCTATTGTATCTGCTTTCATCTTCATTAATCAGAAAAATCAAACATTGTTTAAGTTTTGAGTTGTCTTTTCATGTGAAATAGTAGGTGGATGCCATTTCAAAGTTCCCTATGGTTGCCCATATTTGCTCTGGGTTCTCTGGTATCATTTCATTTTCCAAAGGTATACCCAGACAGTGTCTTAGATAATGCATTCAATTATGTAGGAAGGGCATGTGTACCTTATAACATGGCCACACAGTGAATTTAAGCTGAGTGTAACAATAGGATTGTTAAGCCTTAAGATAATGTGCCCACACGGAGGGTTTTGGGAGACACACCGGGAGAAGCATAGAATAGGGAAGCCCGTGTGACTGTTCTGGCTTTAACAATTGTGAAATAAACAGACATAAACTGGAAGCGTGAGTCTGTTCCTTTTAATAAACTCGAGAGAGAAACATGGTGGCAGCGTAGGTGACGGAACTGCGCCGAAAGTCACGCTAACACGACAGGGAAATGGAGGGTCTGAGACCGCCGCCAACATTAAGCCTCGATGCTAAAGACCTGGCAAAGTCATGGAGAACATGGAAGGAGGAGTTCAGATTATACTGTACACGGAACTTGCAATGCCGGAGACAGAGGAAAACACTAAAGTCAGATTATTCCGTTATCTTATTGGAGAGAGCAGCAGAGAATTGTGTTAGGCGCTGACCGATGATGTAAGACCTGATGAGTTAACCATGAGCTTGATGATACGTAAATTTGATGAACATTGCAACCCGAAAATAAATGAAACTGTAGAGAGGTACAGATTTTTTTCAAGAAATCAGGCAAGGGGAGAAAATATAGACAACTACTAATTGCACATGCAATTCCAGGGAGATTAAACGTTCCCTCATATGTGACCGAATTGTGTGGAACCAGTGATGCAAGTCTGCGACAAAGATTACTGAGAGAAGACAAATTGACTTTAGAGAGGTGCATACAAATATGCAAAGCCACAGAACTGTCGAAGGAGAACAGCAGAACAATTGAGGGCAATGCAGAAGTAATACACACAGTGAAACAGGCATCAAAAGAAAGAGGACAGCGACACACTTATACGTTTTGTGGGAAAACACATGAGAGGAGCAAAAAGAATTGCCCAGCCTTTGGAAAAATCTGTAAAAAGTGCGGATAAGTCAATCACTTTGCAAAAGTATGCAAAACAGAGATTAACACTGGAAAAAGACAGGTGCACGTGGTGGATGAACAGAGAAATGACGACTGTGAGGATATTCTGAGCATCACAGCAATACGGAAATCTACCGAAAAACATAAACCAAATAGAAGAAGAAGAAACAGCTTTATGCAGGCATGCTACTAGGCGAGAACCTGGTAAAATTTCAGATAGACTGTGGTACAACCTGCAACATCATCCCAATAAAATAGATTAAATCCAGATACACAGACTGAAGACTCAGGCAAGATTTTACTAATGTATAATAAATCAAAATTGAAGCCAGTGGGGAAATGCAGAATCAAAATTAGAAATCCAAGGAACCAGAAACTATATAGATTAGAGTTTAAAGTAGTAGATGAGACAGTTAAAACACCACTATTGGGCAGAAAGGCAAGTGAAGCCATGAAACTCATCCGGGTTGAATATGGTAACATTTATGCTGTAGACAGTATAGTGGTGAGTAAGAGACCAGAAGAGAACAAATGGTAACTGGATAAAATTAAGAAAGAATATCAAGATGTTTTTACAGGAGTCGGTGAGCTAGACGGAAACTACAAATTAGAGGTTGATGAAACAGTGAAGTCGGTGAAACTGCCGACGCGACGAGTACCAGTCGCCATGATGGCACCCCTCAAGGAGGAATTTCAGAACCTGGAAAAAAGTAATATCATTGCACCAGTGGAACACAGCACAGGCTGGATAAGCAGCATGGTCATGGTGAAAAAACCAAATGGTAAATTAAGACTGTGTATTGATCCAAAGCCATTGAATAAAGCCCTGAAACAAAGTCACTTCCCACTTCCCACTATTAAAGACATCCTCCCAGATTTATCAAAAGCGAAAGTGTTTACTGTCTGTGATGTCAAGCACGGGTTTTGGCATGTAAAACTGGACGAAAACTCAAGCTACCTCACCACATTTTCGACTCCTTTTGGGAGATACCGATGGCTGCGAATGCCAATGGGGATAAGTCCAGCACCAGAAGTTTTTCAGAGAAAGCTGACGAAGGCCCTAGAGGGTCTACAAGGTGTGTACCTGATAGCAGATGATGTGCTAATCACAGGTGAGGGGGAGACAATAGACCAGGCAGTACGGGACCATGATAGAAATTTCAAAAAGTTCTTAGATAGGTGCCGGGAGAGAAATATCAAACTGAATGCAGACAAGTTCAGACTCAGGAGGCAGGAAGTTGCCTATATGGGACATCTGTTAACAGCAGAAGGACTGAAAGTTGACCCGGGAAAAGTCAAGGCAATCACAGAAATTCCACAACCAACAGATGTGAAAGGAGTACAACGGATAGTGGGCATGGTGAATTACCTATCAAAATTCTATCATCATCTCTCAGATGACTGTGAAGTTTTACGGTAACTGACACACAAAGACACAGTATTTGAATGGACTGCAGTTCACGAAGATACATACAGACGGCTGAGAGAGAACATTGCCAGAGCACCAGAGCTCAAGTATTATGACCCAGTAAAGGAACTGACACTTCAGTGTGACACATCAGAAACTGGTTTAGGTGCTGCTTTGACACAAGAGGGCAGGCCAGTTGCATACGCCAGCAGAGCACTAACCCAGACAGAGAGGGGCTATGCACAAATAGAGAAAGAGTGCATGGCCATAGTTTTCGGCATGGAAAAATTCCATCAGTATACATATGGCCGACAGGTAACCGTGCAGAACGACCACAAGCCACTGGAGAATATTCTCAAGAAACCTTTACTTAGTGCTCCAAAACGTCTGCAAAGAATGGTACTACGGCTCCAGTATTATTGCATAACAGTTACTTATGTTCCAGGCAGAGAGATGCTGTTGGCAGACACATTAAGTAGAGCATACTTACCAGAGGGCACACAGGGAATGTTGGAAAAGGAATGTTGGAAAAGGATGTCGAACATCTGAACATGATCAACTTTGCACCCATTTTAGGGGAGACAATGGAGACGATTAGGCAGACTACAAAAGGAGATGGTTGTCTACAGATGCTGATAAGAACTATGCAAACAGGCTGGCCACAGACGAAGAAAGATACACCAAACCATATCAGGCAGTACTACTCAATGCAGGATGAGCTCAGTGAGCAAGATGGAATAGTATTCCGGGGAGAACGAGTGGTAATTCCACGTGACATCAGAGGAGAGATTATTCGCAGAATTCACTCCTCTCATCTTGGCACGGATGGATGCCTCAGGCGGGCAAGGGAATGTGTTTATTGGCCAGATATGACAGAACAGATAAAAAACTATATTGGAAAATGTGAGACATGCAGGTCGTTGGGCACAAGACAACAAAAAGAGACACTATGCTCACATGAAATACCGGATAAGCCGTTGGTCAAAAGTTGGGACAGACATTTTTACATGCAACGACAGAGAGTATCTGATAACAGTAGACTACTACTCTAACTTCTGGGAAATCGACTATTTGCCAGACACCAAATCGGGCACAGTTATCAGGAAGCTGAAGGCACACTTTGTGAGACAAGGCATACCCAACACAGTAATTTTAGATAATGGCTCACAATACTCATCTGAAAAATTCAAAAGATTTAGCCAGTTATGGGAATTTAATCACATAACCTCTTCCCCAGGCTACCCACAGAGTAACGGCAAGGCAGAGTCAGCAGTCAAAACAGCAAAACGGCTGATGGAGAAGGCCAAAGCAGCAGGTGAGGATCCTTACTTAGCTATGTTGGATCACAGAAACACACCAAGACAAGGCCTACAGGCAAGTCCTTCTCAAATGCTTCTGAGCAGGAGGACAAGAACACTACTTCCGACAAAACAGAGTCTTCTACATCCAAGAGTGCCATAGACAGCACAAGGACTGAAAAACAACCAAGAACGACATGCCAGATACTACAACAGAACAGCAAAGGACATGGACATGCTGAAGCCAGGTGACAGGGTGAGAGTTCAGCCATTCAAACCATACAGGGTGTGGAGGCGAGCGAGAGTCATTAAGCCAGTCGATCAGAGATCTTACAGGGTGGAGCTGGATGTGGGAGGCGTGCTGAGGAGAAACAGACGACACCTCAGGAAAGACAAGGACCCGCCACTAGATGTCACTAGAGCACAAAGCACGAAAACACACATATCACCAGACACAACCTCAAGGACAGCAGGAATCAAACCTGTAATCACGGAGACTGCTCAAGAAGTGCCTCAAGGAAACGCAGGACCAAATGACACTATCTTTACTAGAATAGGCCGGAGAGTGATTAAACCATTTTACTTAAGAGACTATACTCAGTAAGCCAGTGAAATTGAGTATATAGTGGTTGAAGGACTGTACAGATGTATATGATGTTCTGGGTTTGCAATATATGTAGTAATGTGTAAACGTTTAACTGTATGTTACCCATGTTATTATAGTCAAAAAGGGAAAAAAAAAGGAAAAGGGATGTAGCAATAGGATTGTTAAGCCTTAAGATAATGTGCCCACACGGAGGGTTTTGGGAGACGCACCGGGAGAAGCATAGAATAGGGAAGCCTGTGTGACTGTTCTGGCTTTAACGACTGTGAAATAAACAGACATAAACTGGAAGCGTTAGTCTGTGCCTTTTAATAATCTCAAGAGAGAAACACTGAGGCTACTGTGAAACATGCACAGTGTTTGATTAACTAAAAGTTTTCACCGTAATGCTTTCCTAGTTACACTAAAAAATAATAATTGAGAGTAACCAGTGTACCATATACCAAGGACACTGCAAATGCATAAATATAATAAGACAGGTCTTTAACAGCTGTCACTGTGTTGCACAGTGACATTATTGTCACCAGACTGCACTCCAATTATGTAATTAGTATGTGTCATATGTATGAGGCACTGGTGAAGTGCAAAATTCATGTCTCCCCCCAAACCAACAGCAGAGGCTGATCTCTGTTGAAGTCAACTGAACTTTTCTGGAGACTTCACATAGCCAAATTGTTGCAATTCAGGAGAAATATGGTTGTGTTAACATAATGATAATAATACTATGGCATTTTAAGACTGCAGTGTTCTATTTATTTATTTCTCTTCAATTATTGCATATCTTTATTTCTGCTGGGGTTTGGGGCTGGCAGATTGCTTGGCACATAATCAATTTAAGCAATTTATGGCTTTGTTGGTGTTTTTCCATAATAGTTGATTTATACCATCTAAAAGCTCTTAATATTGATACACACAGAGGACTAATCATGAAACTTTAACATATAATGACTGAATTTTTTTTACTCAATTGGACCTCATGCCAACTTGTTTTTCACCTGCCTGTTCAGTTCCCCCTTCATCCCATAGTGAGGTGACAGCAAAACAGCAATTAATTGCAAAGAATTCTCTGACCCTTTGCTAGAGATGACAACAGATTAATCTGTCACTTTCTGTTTGATATCATTAAAAATAATTGCTAATATGAAGGAATTTGGTTTATTTACTGGACTTAGAGTTATTAATGTAATTAGACATCATTCTGACCCTATCTTCCTGGGCCTAATAATATTGGCTTCCTTTTCACCTATTTTCATCAGCATCTTCTCAAGTTTGACATAGCATAGTTCCTGCGTCAAATCTGCTTAATATTACCATTAGAGATGAATCTCTTCAAGATCCTAGATACAATTATTACTAATCCAGTAGTAACATTTTCATTTTTATGAAGAAAGGGCATAAATCTGCACAATCCTTTATCACACTCAGTCAAAAGTAGGCATGGAATGCTTAAATTAAACTGTATTCAAGATGTCCACACTCTGAGTGAAACAGCACACCATGGTGATTGTCTCTCTTTACACTAACTACTGTTTCTGGACTGTTTTGGACCACCCAGCATTACAGACAAAGTAGTGTGCTACAGTACCAGACAAAAAAAAAAAACAAAAATCAGAATGTTCAAGGGAAATAGTTTCATAATGCAGGTGCACCTGTAAAGACCAAAGCCAAATTACAAATAACATGTCTGATTGACTGTGCAATTCCTTTTTAGGTTAGTGCATTCCCAATTTTTTCACTTTCAGAATGAAACAATTTCACAACTGTTAAACAACTATTATTGAGTTATCTTTTCTTTTATTTACCTTTGTCATCTGACTCTTGGTTCTCTTGGACTCTAAACTACCAGTGTGCTAACACCAGATAGTAAATCTCTCAGGCAGTGGTTGTGTCTTTGACATCCCAACAACATTTTATATAAAATAGATTTTTTTGAAGGTGAGAGATGTTATGTAGGCGGGCATTGCTGCTGCAGCATGCAAAGGGATTCGTTATTGGTTGCCTGGCAACAACTTGGAGTGGGGCTAAGCCGTGCCACCCAATGTAATTTAAAGTGTAGTAAAAGTTTGGCTTCTGGAAGGAAAAACCATATCTGTGTTTGTTCTTTCTCTTCTTTGGTATGCTACCTCACTGGATCTTCTCTTTGATCATCATAGATTGCTCAATGGTTGGAGGAGGACATTAGTTTATCACTGCCTCAGGGCTTGGTATTGGTAACATAGATTAGTAATATATAGAGTATATTGTCTTTATTATAAACCCTTAATTTTTTCTTGCATTATCTGTATGAACTGTACTATATACTGTGCACTCCATCATGATTCAAACATTATGTAAGATAACCATACATAAAAGAAAAGGAAACAGCTTTTCTTAGTCCCATTTCCTATTATTAATATCACATGGAGATCAGATATGATTTTTCCCTGTGGATTAATTTCTGAAAATGCTCAGGCAGGTACTGTATCAAGAGACTTCATTATTCTATGATGCATATTCGTGGACGACAAGCAGGTATGTGATAAGAAGCCTGCTTCGAGGACTGAACATGATTAATCTTTCTCTGCATGATTTCAAATACCTTAAGAATACCAAATCAAAGTAATCATTAGATCTGCTCTTACAGCTTGTTAGCTGTACCTAAGCATTTGTTGAAAACCATTAACAACACCAAAAATAAGGTGTCAGCCGTCAATTTCAAGTGGCATTTTCACATAAATCTCTCTTAGACTGATTTTTCTTGTCTTTTCTGTTAAGCTTCAATGAGAGTAGTGTGCTTTGAATCAGAATTTCATCAGTGTGGCTGTTACTATTGGTTTCTGGTTTTCAAATTTGAACATATTATTTGTCTTTTTAGTGATCTTGCTGAAGGAGTTCCCAAAGCTGAATGATTGAAACGTTTAAAAATAGTGGTATAAAAAAGTTAGATTACATAAAATATTTATATTTGAGATGCAACAAAATTCAAGATGCAACACAAATTAAACCTGGCAGCAACACTGGAGGTACTTTTACCGACTCTCAAAAATGTTTGCCTCCTTCTAAAACAAAAGCACTCTGTCAGAAACTCTCTTTTTCCCACCTCTCTGTTGTACCTCCATCTCTCATTACTGTACCTATTCATCTTACCAACGGTACATTTTTGTCCTTGTTTTCATCCTACTATCTGTATGATTAATGAACAGGTCCTAGGTGGTATTTTTCTGTCCCGATTAGCAGTAACATCAGGGTCTCAAATTAATGCAAAAAAATTAAAATTTTTCTGTTGGGTGCTGCCATATACTGGCCTCCGACAATAATCTTTTTTTGACAATGTTTCAAATTATGTCTGCTTATCCAACTATACTGTATACATGTCATTGTTTTAATGACCCTTTTGACTCCTTATTTACATAGATGACAAACATTAAAAATGAAGATATCTGTTTTAGTTGACTAAAAACTCTCAAGGAACAGATAAATAACAGGAACCAACAGAGATGGAGAAAGGTTAACCAAAGTTTGGCAACTTAACTATGTCTTTCTGTACATGTTTGATTTGCCTTATCTCCTGGAGCAATTCACTCACTTACAAACAACCAAAAATACTTCAAGGCACACAATTGTCAGGAACACATATTTGGGTTACAGGACACAGTATATGAAAACTACCAAGTGACTGAACATACATCAGGCTAGATGGACACTGTTCTTTAGCAGCTCTTCAATTCTGCAATCTTCTATAAACCCGAAAA
Organism: Polypterus bichir lapradei; assembly: GCA_026402145.1. Lineage (NCBI taxonomy): Eukaryota > Metazoa > Chordata > Cladistia > Polypteriformes > Polypteridae > Polypterus > Polypterus bichir. Next base: position 107,801,359 of record JANRMT010062792.1, on the reverse strand, counting down.
TAAGAACATCAAACACCAACCTTCAGAGTTCTACATCTCTAAAATTAAACATGAGAACAGATAACATTATTCCTATTAAAAAGTTTAACTGTATTCAAACTGATTGTCATTATGATGAAAAGGGTTCAAGTGAATCAAACACCACCAGATGAGTTACCAGCTAAGTTCCATTCGTTTCAGAATTGGCATGTAGTGATGTGTTAAACTAGGGTCATGATTCTCCAGTTTAATGTCACCCAGGAATATTAAGTACCATAGAGTTTATTTAGGGCTATATCTGGTGGCCTACTATTAAGTCTGAGGTAGATGGCTGTGAGATATATAATAGATCAAAATGTAACAAATTACCCTGTAAGACTACTGCATCCTGTTGTCCCAGTGAGTCATCCATGGAGAGATATCACTGATATGCCACCTTCTCAATGACATACTACTACTACTGTTTTAGCAGAAGTTGACATGTTTTCCTACGCTGCTCATTTAAATGTGTTCAAAAACCTTCCATCAGCAGAAGAACTGGTAAAGATCATTCTAAAGAAAATGCTTTGAGTTCAGAGATATTCTGGATTAGATCCATTTGTTTGTGTCTCACTTTAGGTGACACCTTTGTTCATAAGTGAATTTGACTTCCAGGTGTCATCCTGAGAATAACAGACAGTCCTAAAAGACAAATCAAAATTTGAAGAAGTAAGAGTGATAATATTTTTGAACAGTTTTCTGATTGGAACGAAATCCTACCCCTACTCACAATATAGTAGGACTTTCCCCAGTCACAGTTAAAGAACATAATACCCTTTTCAATGCCAATATGGTCCATGTGTTATCAGTTCACTCTAATTATTCTGTTAGCCCGAATCCTTTACAATTCCTGGACAATTTCAAGCCAGTTTAACATGTTTAGAATCTGTTTATCACTAAATTCCATGTCAAAGACTTTGTGGAAAGAAAGTATAAAGTTCCAACATTCTGCTGTATCATAATATAGGACACAAGGTATGGATCACAACATAGGATATACTATTAAGTGTTCCATTCTGCAGAATAGCTCTAAAGTTCATTAGATAATAAAAAATAGGACCCATCAGTTCAACCTTGCATTGTTCATGAATACTGATTTCTTTTTGGATTGTTTATGAAGCATATTTTACTCTCATTTGTTCAGCTGAGTTAGGTTTTGTTATAATGGTAAATAAATAAAATAATATTAAACAAACTTGCATTGTCAAGTAATTTTAAAACCCATATATCTTTTCAAGTGTTTCATTTAAAGCACATTAACACTAATCTGTATTCTCATCCAGTCAGTGCTCCATTACCAGTGATAGTTTTTGGAGAGCCCGAATGTGAAATACAAATCATTGTTGACTCCCATGGTTTGGATTCTACAGTTCAGTACTTCATACATTGGAAAGGTTATGGCCCAAGAAGCCACTCACAGCATTCCTGCAAGGGAAAGAAATGCTCTGTGCCTGTTTTGACAGCTTCACCATAGATTTATGAAAAAACACTGGTGAACATGTTTGTAGTCCATTCCTCATAAGGGGGCCGTTGGCAGAAAAGTACATTTCATGGCGTTTGCTAGGCAACATTCTCTGAATAAATGCAGCGTGAACTGGCAGCTCACTTGGGGTTCCTTAGCACAATAAGTTCCAAAGTGACTCAAAAATGCCCACTACAGGGAGGGAAGTCATCACACCTTGGTTAGTTACAAAAAAAGGGTAAATGGACATCAGAAGACTAAATAATCAACAATGTTAAGATAAAAAATTAACAGAACAGACCTAAATGTGAAATTTGAACCCTACATGTGTGGGAACAATAATAATGCCATCATTGTTTAGCCGTCTCTTTGTAGCAATATTTATATAGGTATTATAATTTTCCTAAACTTTGCCTGGTGATCTTTTTTCTTAGGATACAAGATAGTGAATATAACAGATGTTCATGTTCTAGCAACATCAACATGTTATTGTATTTTCCGAGTAACCATCTTTCAAAAATTAACAAAAAAGAAAAATTTGGACATGAGCGTCAGTAGGCTTTGCACACTAGGAACCAAGCAACTATAACTATTCTATCAAGTTTCAGTAATTATTTTCCGCTTTGATGCAGATCTTTCTGATCATCTGATAGGTTATTACAAAAGCAAGTGACGGGAAGAATTCATAATTAATTGCAGAATTACAGTATTTGAGGGTTCCTGTTTCTGTTGCTTGATTTGGCTCAAATACTAATCAGCACATTGTCATCTCATAACAGGCTTAAATTTTGAGTTTGGTATTTTTCTGTCCAGCTGTTTTAGCTCCAGATCATCCTGAAGGAACAGTGACACAGAGACACACACAAACACATACAAACAGACACATACCCATCATCAAGGGAACAATGTATCAGGGGACATTAAAATGTTCAATACTTTGAAAACCAGAGATCAAATTTTCAACAAACCCCCACCAATAGATGATAGGTTATGATGGGAGAGGGTGCAAAGCAAAAAATAGTGCATTCCTTTGGTAAAGTGAGGTCCGCGGCAGATTGGTGTCTTTTAAATAAAATATCGCTAGACTCATCTTCAGGTGGGGGCGTGGTAGCAGGGTAAGAGCAGTGTGCGATGCGGGAGCGAATGGCCCTGCACTTAGTGCACAGGTGCAGGATCACCGCAGCTGTGCCACATCCCCATTTTAAAAGGGGAGCACGAGTGCAGGAAGGGGAAAGAATCAAAGGAATCAACATGTCAGGAATCGATCGGGAGGAAAAAGAAAAACAGGAGAGAGAATCGAAAAGAAAGGAGATTAAAATGATGGAGAGAGAAGGCAGGCGTGACAGAGAGCCAATACGAATAGATGAGACAGATGGAAGGCAGGCAAGGCGGACAGTCCTCATCGACTGATGGTCACTCCAGCTGAGTGACCTGGAAGCTGGAGTGACTGACGCACGCTGCTTGGTTGGAGTGACTCACCACAGAGAGGCAGCATGGCTGCAGGGGAAGGAGAGGCTCAGAGTGGAGCTATGGATTGCGGGGGTGTGAGCCAGGTAGCGGGAGTCAGAGGTTCGTGGTTTGTGCCCTGTCTGGAGCCCGAGACGGCTACAGAGGTCCGAGCCTAGGAGCAGTATTAAAGGTGGACTGAACTGCCAGATTGATGCCTCCTTGGCTGCAAGGACCCATTTATGTTAAGCTAAGGAGATATCCGTTTCTAGAGGAGTGCACCAGTGTTCTTGCTGTTAAAGACAGCTGCCTGCCTGTGTTTTAACCTTGTTTTAACAGAATATGTATTTATTTCTCTCCTGTTTTTATGGATTATTTATTAGACATTTGATGCACTGCACAATTTTGGATACTATTTTTTTTTTAATAAAAGCACTGAGCACCTTGTCACCGTCACCTTGCATTGTGTGTGTTTTGTCCTCTCCTGCCAAGCTTATCTGGTTACAATATCAATGATGTCAGTTTCAAGAGGCTGCCAGAGAACAGTGGGAACATGGAGCCGACCCGCACTGTCAAAATTCCATGGAAAAAACAGCGTGTGAAATATAAAAGTAATGTTGAATATGAAAGCCAAACATACTGTAGCTAGACTTTGACATCCAATACAATTTTGTTCTAGTTAAGCAGCAGTTCTTACAAGACTTTCTTCTACCTCATGACTCCCACATAACCACATTGACTTTTAAAGTGGATCTCCACTAATCAGTATTACTAACTTTATGTGTACATTTTTTGGGCTCATGTTAAGGTACACCCCTAAAAATACTAGTTCTTTTAATGGCAGTGTATGGTTCTTAACTGGGTTGTGTGGTTCCCGGTTCTTTTGATATAAAGTTGGTTCTTTGTGCTTTGAGAAACAAACCTGAAATCTTTAATGTATGGTAGGCTGTAGGATGCTAACAGATTAAGAAAACCCCAACTAAACCTGTGTTACTGGATGTATGCAGCAAGAGTCCTTTTAAAATCATGACCCATTGATATTTCATAAATCTGCTACCATCTATTCATCCATTTAACTGTATGAAGCCTGTTACAGATCTAAATAAATAAAGGTTCTTTTTGGAACCTTCATGTGGATGGACTTTTGGAAATCAAAAATGGTTCCCCTATGGCATCACTCTGAAGAACCATTCTGACTCCTTTATTCTCAAGAGTATTGGCATATAGTATGTCTCAGCAATTTCAGATTTGATTTCTAAGCTGGGTAAACATCAGCAACAAAATACTTTTTCTTTGTGATAATATGAAGTTGCAAGTTAGCATTTCCCATGAAACGGAATAGTGTGATAGTATGTACTTATTTATTAAGTGCATATAATCTATGTGTTCATTTGTTCCTCAGTAAGAATCATATTTAAATTATTTCATCTTTATTTAGTCAGAGAAAGCATTTTTTAATGTGAAAATTTCCTTTTTTTGTTTATGTATTGTAATTAATTATGTGTTAATTATTTGCTGATAACTGGTGTTTATTATAAATGAGTATTACAAGATTTTCAGTCTTTTGTGACTTTTTTTAATTGACCAGATTCACACTATGCAAAATAGAAATAATCATCCTTTAATTACCTGTCTAAATTAACCCACAAAAAAAGTAATTATAAGCACCAATGGAAATGGTCGCGTGACTGAATCTGTGAAAACTTTCAAGGGGACACCCTCAATGCCCCACCTCGCTGCTAGACTAGATTTTTGTGGGAAACACTGCAATCCATCTTGCATGCTTTGTCCTTTAAACAGGTCCTGTAGGTTTTGGTGCTACCACCGAGTGACCTAGTCCAACCAGTTATCAAAAGGACCTTTTCCTGGTATGACACATGCCATATTGACTTATATGGTATTAAAAAATTCACTGAGTTCATCCAGATTTTGGAAACTTTACTTCATACATGTTTTTGCTGTGTATGCTCCTGTTTTTGTACATATTTCCAGAGATTCATCATCAGTATTCTGGCATTGGTCTTCAAAAATATAAAATGCAGCCTAAAATGAATAGACAGAATTGTTATGTCAATAACAGAAAAGAGTGAGAATATTTCTGTGACAAAAATTAAAAAAGAAGTTTCTCCATAATTAATCTATACTTTTAAATAGATTTCTTATATTTTACCGAATATTAAAATAAGGCATGCAGATGGTCCACTAGCTGGTGCTTCCCATATTTATCTGTGGAGGGTTGTGACGTGAAAAGTGGAAGACCACTAGAGCAAATGATTTTAAACTAGATCTTTTAATTGCTTTTTAAATCACACTGTGCTTGCTTTGAAAGCCACTGAAGAAAAGTGATTTGACATTTGTTTTAATTTTAATTTTTTGTATGTAGGATATGACTTCTGTGCTGAGGACAACAAGTGCATGGAACATTCTGTGTGTATAAACTTGGAGGGTGGAGCGTCATGCATTTGCAAAGATGGATTTCGAGCACTTCGTGAAGACAATGCTTATTGTGAAGGTAAACCATAATAAATAACACTGAATTTTAAGTTTTAATGTTCTTTCAGATGTTACATTTAAGTCATAATGTTTATTGCTAGGTCAAATTTTAATTGCCTTTACCTGCTGTGAATCTGAAGCCTCATATTCGTAGGTTCATTTTGAAGAAACATTTCAGTAAATCAGTGGTGCAGCTGATTCAAATGGAATTATATGTGGTGCAAGTCTGCTATAATGTCTGAATATTGCAAAGCAATTTGATCATTTTTTCCAAAATTAGTTTTGGTGGGAGAGTAAAGAACAACTAAATTATGAGTTATTACAAAGTAAGAGATCCAGTGGTTGCATGGTGCACAAGCTCTAAAGGAGCTACCATGATGCAGAATGTTACCTCAGTCTAACAGTGATTTCTCAAAATAATCAAGCAGCTTTTCTACATCATGGACTAATAGAATACACTAACTTGTTAAGCAGTAAGTTGTCATATTTACAACAATTGTGTTTTTTAGTTAAAAGACCTTGACAAAGAAGAATGGCAACACAACTAAAAATTACAATTCATGACCATGAAACACTGTGTGTAAATATAGTACAAAAATTGCCAGTGAACCTTTTTTGCTTGGGACAAAATACATTGCATTTGTTATAAGAAATATTTTCATCTGGGCAAGGTATAATACTTAGCAAATATAAGATGATAAATTTCTTTAATGGACTTTAACTGGTACTCTCAAGTCATCCTCAAACCCATAGTGACCCCATGGAGTAAAAAGGTGTGTTACTGGTGTATTCATAAATAAATAATACGTACAAGGAAGAGAATGTGAGGAAGAACTCAAAGAGTTAAACAAGTGGGAGGACAATGAACCTACTGCCTGTCTAGGCTCTTTCTAATAGTTTCTTGAAACTTTCTCTGTCAGATAGTTTTGCTGTCACACTTACTCACCTTAATCACAGTTCAACCTCACCATTTGTTGCCTCCATCATCTTCTTTCTGGTCTCCTTGCTTTCTTTTTTTTCAGCCAGTTAAACCCTTGTATGACTCTCCTCCTGACTGTGCATTCAAATATCCTAGTGGATTCTGATTATGTAAAATAAGAAATAAACAAGGGTACATTCTTTCAATAAAGTTGTAGTAGTTTTAAAATGTTGAATTTGAATTGTGTGATGTGCATAAAACGAAGAGCTTCAGCATGCAAAAAGCTCCACTATAGCACTTCACATATGACTCTTAATGCAGTAAAATTGCCAGAGTTAAATTAACACTCTCCCCATATATGCGCTTTTAAGGGTTACTTTTACATTTCAAGTTATTTTAACATTGTCGATTTTGCTGTAACTTTTAACTGTGTACACAGGTTCCTTGGGCTGTGCTGTGCATTGTGATATAACATAATTTAAGAACTGCATGTTGTCAAATAAGTAACTTAGTAAATTATACAGTTTGATTTTTATTTTTGAAACATCTGGTTTGCCTTTTTATTGTTTTATTAGAGGTTGCAAGACCTTGGTAATGTGTGCTTAAATTTTCAAACATAAAAGTGTTTGCTTTGTGATAAATTTGAAAACTACTTTTTATCACAACTGTGGATTTAGTAGCATGTTTAATCAGAAGTGAAAGATTTTAGATTAGTCTTTGGAAGTCTAAGCTTTAAGAAAGAGAAAAAATCTAAACATATTTTTAAAACAGGAATGGTTGTGCACATCACCTCATTGCTCCTCACCGTTCTTGATAACCTTTCATCCCCAGGGCATGTGGTTTTCTCTTGCATATCTTTTTCATCTTGAAAGTTCATCTCCAACCACTGTTTCTGAACTTATTGACTTTTGATGTGCAGATGTGAATGGCTGTTTTCTGTTCTATAGATAACCAGACTGTAATCACTGAAAAAAATGTTACACATAAAATTACTCATAGACAAACCTGAAAAACTTATTTCAGTCATGGACTACTGCATCTGCAGCAGGGGGTGATTGTGAATACATAATAATTACTGCATGATATGACATGGGACAGCACCAGCAGAAGTGTTTGGTAATGCTATAATGATTATTAAAAATAATTCAAAGTTTATTTAAAATATCTATGAATCACAATATCTGCTCCTTTGTGTGAGGAGAAACAGGAAGAGCACTTCCAGAGCCCTACAAAATGACCTCCACTGGCTACTGGTGTGCATGTTTCTAACCAAACTGTCAGAAACAGAATCCATGAGGGTGGCATGATGGGCCAATATCTTTTAGTGGGATCCGTGCTCACACCCCACCACAATGCAGCTTGATGGGTATTTGCCAGAAAATACACAAATAGCAGCTTCACCATTGGCGCCCCATTCTATTAATAGATGAGAGCAGGTTCACACTGAGCACATTACTGCAGGATAGGACATGGGACAGCAGCAGCAGCATTGTTTGGTACATACAGACATGACAGAGTCTGGAAATGTTGTGGTGAATGTTATGCAGCCTGCAACATCATTCAGCATGACCAGTTTGGGTGTTGGTCAGTGATGGTCTAGGCAGGCATACCTTGGAGGGTCACACAGATCTCCTTGTCCTAGGCAATAACACACCTGACTGCTGTTAGGTACCAGGATGAAATCATCAGAGCCATTGTCAGACCTCACACTGGTGGAGTGGGCCCTGGCCTCCTTGCACAGGACAATGCCCGGCCTCAAGTGGACAGAGTGTGTAGGCAGTTCCTGGATGACAAAGGCATTTATGCCATTGACTGGCCCACACATTCCCCATACCCAAATCCAATTGAGAAACTCCGGGATATTATGTAGCGGCACATCCGACGCCGCCAAGTAGCACTACAGACTGTGCAGGTGCTCACTAATGCCGTGATCCAGGTCTGCAAGAAGACACCACCTGCTGTCTCATCAGCACCAAGCCCAGATATTGTCAGGGGTGCATACAGGCACGTGGGAGCAATACAAACTACTGTGTCACATTATGAGTTGCTGTGAGGAAATTCACGCAAGTTGGATTAGCCTGTGATTTCAGTTTTTGACTTTGATTTTCATTGTGATGTTGAATCCAGCCCTCAGTTGGTTGGTGATTTTGGTTTCCATTGACCGTTGTTACATCATTTTGTTCTCAACCAATTACACAGATTTTCCACTTGAATATTTTGTTCATCAAGATCCAACATGTGATTTAAGTGTTCCCTTAATTTCTTCAAGCAGTATATAAGCCACAATTGTAAAGAAATACCTGACTAGAGAAATATGGAATCCTTTAATGCAGGTTTTTTAAAAGTTTAATTAAGTGTAGACTTTTTATTGGCCTTTTTGTTGGATTATTGAAGAAAATATTAAAATATGGTATTGTGTTTTTATTATTTTTTTGAGATTTATAAACTCAGTGTAATTTATTTGAGATCAAAACCAGGAACTTTAAAACAGACATTTACTTTATTTTTTAAAACTGACGATTAGCTAATGATTTAACCTGGTGCAATAGATTTTCAAACTGTTAATCGAAACTTCCCTGTACCCACTTGCCCTCAAAGGAAAATGTTGCCCCTCACTCCTGTCACTCTTAAACTAAAGCATAAGCCGGCATTCATTTAATAATTAAACAATGAAAAGGGCATAAATATCATTATTCAACATTTTTCTTACAGTACAATTCATACTAGCATTGTCATAGGTGACATTCAGTTTGTTAACTTGTGAAAACCTTTGGTTCAAATATACTCAATTTAAACACTATCTCTCATATTATTATATTGTTCCCACTTTTCCTTTTATATATTGTATAATGCTCCATTGCTGTTTACTTTCTTACTAACTCAAATCCAGTTCCATATAAAGTTCAGAAATAATTCTTTTTATCCATTTCCAAGTAGCATGGCAAAACATTACCAAGAGGTTAAACTCCTTGAAGTGTTGCCAAAAAGCCCTAGGCAGACTGTAAGCCGTAATGTTGCCTCTTTAGTATGCACACTCTAAGAAAAGCCATTTAAAATGCCAGTATTTCAATTGTGGTAATATATGAAGAGTACTTTAAGCATTACTTCTAAGTATAGAAAGCTTGCATTGTAATGTGTTTCGTGTGAAAGAGCGCAGTACATTGATGGAAAGTATCTCAGCACACAAAGACCACAAATAATCATTTAATGCTTCATTTATTCCTTTCTAAATGCTACATATTCCTAAATCTTAATAACAAGTAAAGAATCTCAGGATGGTTATTGCCTTTGTTAACACACGCCTGTATTGCAAACACGTGAAAATTTTGTTAAAGATTAAATCCTGACCAACATTTAATGAGATGCATTTTGAAAACGCCCTGTTTCTGATAAAATATATCAATTCAACAATTCTGATGGAAGCACTTTTAACTTGTTTCATGTTAACACTTTAGTTTTAAATCCATTTACAGTATTTATTCATTTATATTTTTAAACTTTTTTATTGCTTCCAGTATCTTCAGATGTCAAAATATCAGCAGCACAATTTATGTACTCACCAGGAAACAACGTAACAGTTTTTTATGAATTTTGACTATTCATACTTTAACCTTTTTCCCTTTTTAGAGCACAGCAAGTCTAATAGTGAAATTAATTTCACTATTTATCATCCATTTGAGAGCACAGTTCAATTACAGAGGCTTTAAATCTGCTTGTTTATACTAGCTGTTGTTAAAGGGGATATTTTTTCTGGGTACCCTACTAAAATCTCTTTCTCTTTATTTGAGGAGATCAATAGACTTCATACAAATCTTCCAGATGACAACCTCAAAAAGCAAGACAATAATATGAAAGCACGTTTATCTTAAATGTGGTCACTTTCTTCCATGCTTTAGCTTGGCAGCTGCTGCAGGCAATTATAAAGCTTTAGAACGTCTGTTTAATTAAAGATGCTATCGTTGTCTATTTTTCAGTGATAGTGTAGTTTGTCCTTTTCAGGGATCTTATTACCAAGGGCAAGCAACAATCATCTAGCATAACTCTAATGTAAATGATCTTGACAACAGCAAGTAAACTGTTGTGGTTTTAGCCATACTTTTATGTATTTTATAAGCAAATTCAAGCAACTTGTGGTAAATTTGAACAAAACTGGACAAACATGGACAAGACATGGACAGGACATTACTGCACTTATGATCTTATGTTCTCACATGTGCTATGGCTGCTGCATTTGTTTCATCATGATTCTCACGTTGAGAGATTACATTTTAAAGCTATTTTTATATAGAGCCTTTCTCAAAGTCTTTGCAAAAACATAATGTATGGTTGTGTAATATTGTGAAAGAGGCCTCCTGGATTAACTGTGTTCTTTAGAAGGACATATTGTATAAAAATTACAAAGTATAATTGACGTAGCAGCTTGACATCAATAATATCATAGGCAGGTTAATTTCTGAAGTCGAACAAAGCCAAAAATATGCTCCTGTCCTGAGACTAAGCATTGATCACCATTTTAATTTTGTATACATCAAGGCTGCTTTTGATATTGTCGTAAACTCAGGGGTCCCAAAAGCACACAAGTCCCATTAATACTTCCAAAAATTGCCCTCTAGTGGGGGATTACCATCCAAACCCTGAATAGATACAAAAGGGAGCCAGACGAATCTTTATAAAATAGCCTCACCAAGTACAAGAAGCCCCTTAGAGCACAGAAGGAATTGCCTGACCAAGCCAAGAAAATCCCAAGCAAATACAGTTACAATACAGAACCACAAGGCAATATCAAAAACAGAGCACAGGTTCAAAGATCCGGGATATTGCAATAAGCACAAAACAAAGCAAAACACAAGTAACACTTCACTCCCTAGTGCAGGGGCCCCCAACTTCAGTCTTGGAGGACCCCAGTGGCTGCAGGTTTTCATTCTAACCCTTATTGTTAGACCCTGTTTTTGCTGCTAATTACCTTTTTTGAATTAATTTTAATTGACTTAAGATTTGTTCCCCTGAATTTCTTCATTGTCCCTCTGATTTTTTTCATTTCTTTCCTTAAATGGCACCCAAACAGAAATTAAATGAGATGTGAGTGAGCCAAAAGAAGACCAAGTAAGTCAGGGCCTCAAACTTCAACCAATTTCACTCCAACTAGTTGCTTAATTAGGTGCTGATTCTTGTTGTTAATTAAACCCAATCTTTATTTCCATGGCTTGATGCTGCTCACATTGTGCAATAGCAGACATTTCTGAAATTGTTGATTTTCTCTTTTCTAAGAGCACTCTTAAAATGTTTTGGGAACCTGTGCAGATCAGCATTCCTAAGACCTTCATCTTTCTTTATTTTCAGATATTGTATGATGGACACAGTTTGCTGGTCATGTTTTGGTTCATTTTGTATCTCATTATTGTTTGGCTGCTAATTAAGGAAAAAGAAATAATTGAGGGGGCTGAGTCTTTAAGAGCAAGTCAAATAAAATTAATTTAAAAGAAGTTAATTAACAACAAAAACAGGTCACTAATTAAGGAAAGGGTTAGAGTGAAATTGTTTAAAAACTGTTTCTAATGAGTTTGCACACAGTTTGTGTGAGGAACTTGCAGATTTGGGTACAACTGTCGATCCTAATGTGAAGTGGGAGACCTTCCGTGACAAGACCCTGAAGGTTGCTGAGGGTTGTGTTGGTGTTACCGGTGTTCCCAGAAGGGATCTCGCAGGGAACCCTGGATATCATCGAGACGAGTTGCAGTGCACGGCTCAATGGCAACTTTGGTCTGTACCAGGAATTGAGAAGGATGGCTGCAAGGGCTCTGAGGGCAGATAAAGAGGCGTTTGTTAGAGGAATCTATGAGCAAGAGACACACCATCTGTGGTTTAGCGACCCATGTCCTGCTTACAGAGGAATCGAAGCATTACGCACATCTGAATCTGTTCCTCAGAGAGTCACGGTCAGGGCAGCTGATAGAACTGAGAGACTGAGCGAGGAGTCTGAGTGTCTGGGCTTGCGAGTGTCCTGGATAAAAACCAAGATCAGGCCTGTAATGGCCTCTTGGGCACAGCCATTAGCAGTGTGTCTGTCTGCGGAGAGAGTGTCGACCTTGTCAAGAGGTTTACTTACCTCAGCAGTGACATTCATGTCTCTGGTGACTCTTCCTATGAAGATTGGGAGAGCGTGGGGGGTCATGAGGTCGCTGGAAAGGGGTGTGTGGTACTCCCGATATTATTGTAAAAGGACGAAGGTCCAAATCTTTAGAGTCCTGGTGTTCCTGTCTTGCTATATGGTTGCAAGACATGGACGCTGTCCAGTGACCTGAGACAAAGACTGGACTCCTTTGGTACTGTGTCCCTCCGGAAAATCCTTGGATACCGTTGGTTTGACTTTGTGTCAAATGAGCGGTTGCTCATGGAGTCCCTAATGAGGCACATTACCTGCATTGTGAGGGAGCGTCAGTTACGGCACTACGGCCATGTGGCGCATTTCCCTTATTGTAGGGGACCTGAGTGGCTGGATCAGGCTAAGGGGTCGCTCATATAACACCAGGCTGCGGCATATAGAGGGTCATTTCCGGAGGGTGGGACTGGACCGCGTGTCTGCCTGGGGGTTGCAAACTGGGATCCCAAGTTGTTTCATTGTGTAGTGGGTGCGGCAACGCACTGTACCAGTGCATGCTCCCCAACATGACATGACTTGACTATAGAATGAAAACCTGCAGCCACTGGTGCCCTCCAGGATCGGAGTTGGGAACCCCTGCCCTAGTGCATTTTAAATGAACTGCCAGGAACTATGGGACACCCTCCAGATTTATTGGGGGGGTAGTTCCTGATGGTGACTGGCAAGTGGCCACACATCCTGTTGGATCACCCACAAAATACTTTAAACATAACTAAGGCATTTTATAGTAACAGACAAAAACAATGATTAATGTACATAATAAACAAAAGAAACATTAATATTAAACAATTGCACAAAAATGGACGAAACAGACAAGAAACATGCCTTTGAACCCCAGCCAAGGGAGAAATGCTGGCTGAAATGCAACAAATATTCTATTAAACTTTGCTGTACAAAATCATTTGCCCTTTCCCTTCAAATCCATTTTCAGAATTCTTATTTTCCTGGTAAGTCTGATGTGTCTGGTTTTGGAGAGCCATATCTATTTTTTCTTTGTCTGTCCAAAACACTTTTAGGTTCCAGAGGTAAAAAACACAGTCAATTTCTGGGAACAAACATACTGTAACTCATATATTACTCTTTCAATGGCAAAACCTAATGGTAGAACATGCATGAAAACTGAAAAGGAATCAAGAAGTCAAAATCCAAACAAATCAAATCACAAGACTTCAAACTTTTGATCAGTTTGGAGACTAACTTTGAACATGTTTATCAGGAGGTCCTCAAAATGGCTTTTGGGTGGAATTTGGTGTTGCTTTTAAGCATATTGAAGGTAACATAACCCCATGTGTATAACAACAGAACAACAGAAACACACTTTCAAAATGAAAATGAAAAGAAATACATGAATTTTCCTGTTGACCATGACCTTGTAGTGTACTAAACAGTGCACTGCACCAAATGAATCATTCAGAACCTGAATCATAAGCTCAGTGCACCTCATTTTCTGAAGACTTGTCCAGAACAACAGAACAGCTGTAGGAGTGTGCTGAAACAGTACACTTGACACCACATATTTCTTCTAAAATGGACACTTAATGAAATGATAATGATGAATTTATAAGTAACTTTGCCCACCTACTGTTTTCGCTTTCTAGATCTGGGAAGGGAGGCACTCAAAATTACTTTCTGTTTTGTATAAAACCACATCTTCAACTCTGTGTGCAAACTGTTTAGAGAAATAATTGCCATGCTCCATATTTTTATGCGCTTTCTCAATCTACTTTTAAATTTCTCATTAAAAAATTCATAGCTGTAATTTTGACATCTTAAGTATTTTATACCCAACCCAGCCACAGGGGATGCACAAACCAATGTGTTTCTTCGTGCTGGTCCCAAGCCTGGATAAACGGGGAGGGTTACGTCAGGAAGGGCATCCGGTTTAAAATTTTGGCAAATCAATATGCGGACAACAGTACAAATTTCCATACCGGATCGGTCTAGCCCTGGGTTAATAACGACCGCCACCAGTACTGTTAGTCAGCAGGGTGCTGGCGGAATTTGAGCTACTGTTGGCCGAAGAAGAAGAAAAAGGAGAAGAAGAGGGGGGAGACGTGTCTGGAGGCAGGAGGAGAGGAGGAAGGTAAAGAGAGTGGAACTGAGGGTAGGAACTTTGAATGCTGGCAGTATGACTGGTAAGGGGAGAGAGTTAGCTGGTATGATAAGAGAAGGAAGGTTGATATATTGTGCATGCAAGAGACTAAATGGAGGAGAAGTAAGGCCAGGTGGATCATAGGTGGATTCAATTTGTTCTGTCATGGTGTGAATAGGAGGAGAAATGGAGTAGGGGTTATTCTGAAGGAACAGTATGCGAAGAGTGTCCTGGAGGTGAAAAGAGTTTCAGACAGAGTAATGATTATGAAGCTGGAATTTGGAGGTATGATAATGAATGTTGTTAGTGCATATGCCCCGCAAGCTGGGTGTGCGATGGATGAGAAAGAAGATTTTTGGAGTGAGTTGGATAAAGTGATGAACAGTGTACCCAAGGGACAGAAAGTGGTGATTGGAGCTGATTTCAATGGACATGTTGGTGAAGGGAACAGAGGAGACGAGGAGGTGATGGGTAGGTATGGTGTCAAGGAGAGTAATGAAGAAGGTCAGAGGATAGTGGATTTTGCCAAAAGGATGGACATGGCTGTGGTGAATACGTATTTTAAGAAGAGGGAGGAGCATAGGGTGACGTACAAGAGTGGAGGAAAATGCACACAGATAGATTACATGCTATGCAGAAGAGTCAATCTGAAGGAGATCGAAAACTGCAAAGTAGTGGCAGGGGAAAGTGTAGTTAAGCAGCATAGGATGGTGGTCGGTAGAATGACGTTGGAGATCAAGAAGTGGAAGAGAGTGAGGGCAGAGCCAAGGATCAAATGGTGGAAGTTGAAAAAGGAAGACTGCAAGGTTGAGTTTAGGGAGAAGGCGAGACAGACACTGGGTGGTAGTGAAGAATTACCAGAGAGTTGGGAAACTACAGCAGATGTAGTAAGGGTGACAGCAGGAAGGGTGCTTGGCGTGACATCTGGACAGAGGAAGGAGGCAAAGGAAACCTGGTGGTGGAATGGGAAAGTACAGAAGAGTATACAGAGGAAGAGGATGTCAAAGAAGAAGTGGGATAGTCAGAGAGATGCAGAAAGTAGACAAGAGCACAAGGAGATAAGGCGCAAAGTAAAAAGAGAAGTGGTGAAGGCTAAAGAAAAGGCGTATGATGAGTTGTATGAGAGGTTGGACACTAAGCAGGGAGAAAAGGACCTGTAGTGATTGGCTGTGCAGCAGGTTAGGGTAATAAATGATAAAGATGGAAACCTACTCACAAGAGAGGAGAGTGTGTTGAGCAGATGGAAAGAGTACTTTGGGAGGCTTATGAATGAAGAGAACGAGAGAGAGAAGAGATTGGATGATGTGGAGATAGTGAATCAGGAAGTGCAATGGATTAGCAAGGAGGAAGTAAGGAAGTAAGGACACCTATGAAGAGGATGAAAAATGGAAAAGCCGTTGGTCCAGATGACATACCTGTGGAAGCATGGAGGTGTTTAGGAGAGATGGCATTGGAGTTTTTAACCAGATTGTTTGATGGAATCTTGGACAGTTGGGTGTGAAGAGGATGGACAGGATTCGAAATGAGTACATTACAGCAGGAGTCCCCAACCTCCAGTCCACGGCCCATTAGCGGGCCGCAGCCATCTGACAGCCTGGCCACGAGAGAACTGCCGACAACGTAGACTCACTCAGTGAAGGGATACAGCAAATTAGCTGCCCTCTTCACTGAGGACACTTTTCAGAATGCTTGGGGGGCGGGGCTTTGCAGCGACACAGAGAGGGGAGAGAGACCGAGGTGTGAGAGTATTACAACAAAGTATTTTTATGGTCTCGACAGTTTCCCCATATGACACGAGTCTATTGAAATCTCATCACTACAAAGTACATTCATCAGGTACTTTCATTACAACGAAGTGACCTTGAAATGTTTGAATGAATCAACCACAGAGCAGTTAGATCTGTGGTCACAGCTCAGTTGTGCAAATTTGCATAACGATCCCCAAACAGAAACATTGTAAAAAAATTTCTTTCTTCGAACTTTCTTCATACTGTTTTTTTGCTGTTTTTGTTTTCTGTGGTTTTTAATGATACCTTTTGCTTAATGCTTGTCAACATTTGAAAAAGCATTCATTGGAATTTAACTTATTGTCACCCTCCTAAAGAAATGGCAGATACGAAAAAACAATAACAGAGTTAATGTTTGTGATATGCAATTTGTTGGAATGACAAATGCAATGCATATGTCTTTGTTATATGTAAAAAAAGAAGAAAAATCTCGGGTCGCAAACGTATGCGAACTGCTGCATTTCAAGACTGTTTTTATTGGGTTCAGTGATGCTTGTTCAAGAAACATTCCTATTAATGCGGCACTCATTCAAGAAAATGTGAGGTTTCTAAACTCTCTTGGGATCTCCGTCAATGGGACAACACACCGAAGAGCGTCCCGATGTGCAATCACCACGTCTGTTTAAGACTGTTTATCTGTTGCCGGGGCAACAGCAGACTCACAGCTCTACTGCGAAGCAATCACGCTTCAGGACGCACTTCAGCATGACGTTCCCGTTGAGTGGGGGGAATCCCAAAAGAGTTCAGAAACCTCACAATATGAACCAGGCTGGAGGAGTGCTGGAGGAGCCTGAGGAGGAAAATCTAAGGCAGCGGTGGAGCAGCAGCACGTGGCGCAGAGGCAGAAGACACCCGTTGTTCAAGTTGGCAGATAAAGTGGCTGCATTCAAAGCCAAACTTGATTTATGGTATCAACGAGTGAACATTGGGATTTTTGATATGTTTCAAACATTAACAGAGGTTGTTAAAGATATCAAGGCAGGACCTTCTTTCTCCCAGCTGGTGCATGATCACCTATCTCAGCTTTCAGTAGAGTTTGAGCATTATTACCAACCACAAAAGATCCCTGAAATGGGAAGGAATGGATCTGTGACCCATTTGTGAATAAGCCAGAGGATCAAATGCTTGAGGTTGCAAATGATGGTGGCCTTAAAAGTATGTTTGAGACAACTTCAAATCTCCATACATTTTGGATTAAAGTCAAGGCGGAATATCCTGAGGTTGCCACCAAAGCACTGAAAAGTCTACTTCCATTTCAAACAGACTGAACATAAGCAGCACACTTCGTGTGTCACTGTCTTTCATCGTCCCTAAATGGGTTTCATCTGGTTGGAGTAAAACAAGCTCAGGACTCCCACTGATTCTGCATTATGGTAAGTTGTATAATTTCTAATACAATATTATAACTTAATAATAATAGAAATGTAATGTAAATTGTGTATAAAACTGCCCTACGAACCAGTCCCAAATCCTCAACCCCCCCTGCTGGTCCCTGGAAACATTTGCTTCTAGTAAAGTAGTCCTTGGTGTCAAAAAGGTTGGGGACCACTGCATTAGAGGGTCAGCTCAGGTTGGATGGTTTGGAGACAAAGTCAGAGAGGCGAGATTGCATTGGTTTGGACATGTGCAGAGGAGAGATGCTGAGTATATTGGGAGAAGGATGCTAAGGATAGAGCTGCCAGGTAAGAGAAAAAAAGGTAGGCCTAAGAGAAGGTTTATGGATGTGGGGAGAGAAGACATGCAGGTGATGGGTGTAACAGAACAAGATGCAGAGGACAGAAAGATATGGAAGAAGATGATCCGCTGTGGCGACCCCTAACGGGAGCAGCCAAAAGAAGAAGAAGAAGAAGAAGAAGAAGTATTTTATACCTTTTATACCAAACTGAACTTAATGTGAATACTTTGGTCAACTAGTAATTTTTATAAATCTAATTGGTATATCAGATATCACAAATGCTGGGTACTCCCAAAATATCCCCCACTCACTATTTAGTGGATACTTTTTAAGATATACAACTTTGAAATATTTATATACAAGCAAAACAGACAAAACACATTTTGATGAAGAAAATTACTAAAAACATGTTAACAGTCTGAAAATTTATTTTTGAATGTAATTTAACTGCCCATCAAGCCATCTTCATAACAATACAGTGAAGCTTACAGATGTTAAATGAGGATAAAATTAAATGAATTCATACTTACTTCAGAGATGTAACACAAAATAACAGGCTTTGTTATTATATAAGAACAATTTGAATCGGGGAGACAAAATGCATTGTTTTTAACCATGAGGCAGGGAAAAAGACCAGATATTAAATGTGTTGCAATCAGGACTATACTGTAAATTGCTGGGCTGGCCTTGTGTGCATGGCTTCACTCCTTAAATTTTGTCCATCAGTTAAGCTGTCATCTGCTGTACTGTAAACATCCATCCATCCATTATCCAACGCGCTATATCCTAACTACAGGGTCACGGGGGTCTGCTAGAGCCAGTCCCAGCCAACACAGGGTGCAAGGCAGGAAACAAACCCCAGGCAGGGCGCCAGCCCACTGCAGGGCATGCACACACACACCCACACACCAAGCACAATTTAGAATCGCCAATGCACCTAACCTGCATGTCTTTGGACTGTGGGAGGAAACCGGAGTACCCGGAGGAAACCCACGCAGACACGGGGAGAACATGCAAACACTACACAGGGAGGACCCGGGAAGCGAACCCGGGCCTACTAACTGTGAGGCAGCAGCACTACCCACTGCACCACCGTGCCACCCGCACTGTAAGCACATTGTATAAGTTTAAGACAACATTTACTTCATTTAGGTTTACAACTGCTATGCTGATCCTTATGCACAGTCAAAACCCTCAGTCCTGTCAATCTTTCCTCGGTCAATGTGATTTAAAGTACAGTAGTTCTTGATAAATACACTCTCCACCAAAATAGCTGGAGAGCTATTGCAACCCCCATTAATACCAGGCAAAATAGCTCTCTGCTTCAAAGATAAAAGCTCAGTTGGGTGTTTAATTATTCCATCTTCAGATTTCTAATTTATTATTCAATATGCTCCTGAATGATAGTACTTGGTGAGGAAAGTGTGGTGCCAAATTAATTAATCCATATATTGTAATACTAGACATCCTCTCTGGCATCAAGCCCTTCTACAGAAGTAAAAAAGTGATGCCATTGCACTATCATACTTATTCTGAAGATTTGAGTTTTTAATTGATTAAAAAAAAATCTTGTACACATGATATAGTTAAAAGTCATTCGACAGAAATAGAGTATGAATTCATTGTAAATATACAGTAGATAACAGTAAGTCTAAGTGTGAAAGGCAGAGGTACCATGAAACCCTTTGGAGCTCCTAAAGATCTAAAGTTGTGTAGGGTTACTGAAAATAAAATTGGAAAACATGCTTTACAGTAGTATTATAAATCATGCAGTGCCCTTTACTAGGTTTGTAAAAAAAGTAGCAGCCGGCAGATAGCGCTTCACATACTAGCCAAAGCTGTATGCGTGAATGGCAGCAGCCCATCCAGCAAGGTGGGGAAAGTAACTACGAGCTGCTGGCAGTGCTTGTCTTTTGTCTCAGTGAAGAGTGTGATGGTGGATACCAGAATGTGACATAGGTTGGTGATACCATATATTGATAGTGTTCATATTGAAGGAGAACCCTGCTTTAAGCTCACAATAACCTGATTCTACTTTCTGTGGTCTTAACAAAATGGACTTGCTGCGCTAGTCAGTGATAGGGTGGCATTATGCTCTTAAGTGTTTAAGTGTGTACATCTCGTGAATAATAGCTGTCCTGCATGATTCTGGTCAACAGGCATGGCTTTGTTTTTGCATTTTGTGTATCCATGTATGTTATATATATTCTAACTGCTAGCATTATCTACAGCTAATTTATTGCATATTTTATAGTACCAGAGTAAGATTTCATTGTTCAGCCAACAATAGCATAGTATCAGGACCACATTGGTTGCCACAGTGTATTGGGCATTGGTGTATTTGTGAGAAACACTATGGACAAGATCGGTTTTGATGAAAAAATTACAAACAGCATGGTAGGAACGTACTTGGGTTATGGGAAGAAAATTACAAATTCTACACAGCCATTGTCTAGACCTAGATACAAAGGCACTGTTCTAAGGCAGCAGTAACTACTACAACACTACCACCCTAATACCACCATGATAAACATGTAAGTTTACAATGGTGTTAACAGGATAGTGTTTTCAGAGTTGGTGAAGGGCCAAATCAGTATACATCTGCAAAAGGAAGTAAAAGGATTATCCCCTATGTTGCTAAAAAGAAAAGACATTTAGAGACACAACATTTCAGATGTGTAGCCTTTGTTCTACATTTTGTCTAATATACTGTACATGTACAATTGTATATACAAAGCTGTATAGACTTAAATACAGATTAAAACACAGAGGGTGTTCCAATGATGATGTCCCACCAAACTTCAGCTCCTGATATTAATATGCCTCCTGTTTTTTTTTTTCCTATAGTCTGTGGATGTTGAAATAATTTGTGTCCTACACAAAGTATAATTTAGTGGACTGGTTTAAAATCCGCAACTACTAACTCTCTTTGTGGTCTTGAACAAGTAAATAATTTGTTGGTGTTTAACGTATAGGAATGTCTACTCGATATTTCGACTTTAAGAAGGCGTTTACTGTAAAGCCCTCTACAGAATGGTGAATGACCAGAATTACAATAGATTTCAAAGTAATTATAACAGTATAAAGTGAAGTAAAAATTGATATCTGCTTAATTATTTTTAAAGTAACAAAAATAACATGTTAATTATTTCCAGCTTGAAGGTACTCTTAATCCAGCAATTTCACTTTCTTCTGCTGTCTTTCTTCATGAATTTTTGATTTCTGTAAATCAGTTTCTTCAGTTGCTCAATATTATTATTTATCGGCTTTCTCTATTTCCCTCTAAATGACCCAGATTCTCTTATGTTAAAAAACAGTGTGGCCCACAAAAAAGTGTCCTCCACCGACACGACTGCATTACAAGGTGAAAAGAAAAATGTTCAAATTTGGTACTCTCATATAAAGAAGATGCTGAAAGTGATCTCCTTGTGCGTCAATACCTCTCTGTGCCCGTTTTTGGTGGCAGACGAGACGAGAGTCATCTCAGTGGTGGTGGGCCACTTTTTTGTGGACCACCCTGTACTTCACAGCTATTTCTCTGTTTAGTTGTGAATGGTTTCCAAATCTTTACCTTGCTTGCCTGTCACTTCAAAAAACATATTTGTCTTATTATTTTGTCACTTTCTATCTGTTAGTATTCATATTCCCAATACCTGCAACATGCTTTACACTGTGTGCACAATTATTAGGCAAGTGAGTATTTTGACCATATCATCATTTTTATGTGTATATTCCAACTCCAAGCTGTATTAACTTGAATGCTTATTGGATTTAAGCACGTCAGGTGATGTGTATTTATGTAATGAGGGAGGGTGTGGCCTAAGGAGATCAACACCCTATATCAAGGTGTGCAGAATTATTAGGCAGCTAGTTTTCCTCAGGCAAAATGGGCCAAAAAAGAGATTTAACTGACTCTGAAAAGTCAAAAATTGTAAAAAGTCTTTCAGAGGGATGCAGCACTTTTGGAATTGCTAAGATATTGGTGTGTGATCACAGAACCATCAAACATTTTGTTGCAAATAGTCAACAGGGTCGCAAGAAACGTGTTGAGAACAAAAGACGCAAATTAGCTGCCAAAGATTTGAGAAGAATCAAACGTGAAGCTACCAGGAACCCATTATCCTCCAGTACTTTCATATTCCAGAGCTGCAACCTACCTGGAGTGCCCAGAAGTACAAGGTGTTCAGTGCTCAAAGACATGGCCAAGGTAAGGAGGGCTGAAACCCAACCACCACTGAACAAGAAACATAAGTTGAAACGTCAAAACTGGGCCAAGAAATATCTGAAGACAGATTTTTTTCAAAGGTTTTATGGACCGATGAGATGAGAGTGACTCTTGATGGACCAGATGGATGGACCTGTGGATCAGTAATGGGCACAGAGCTCCACTCCAACGTGGAGGTGGGGTACTGGTATGAGCTGGTATTTCTAAAGATGAGCTAGTTGGACCTTTTTGCATTGAAGATGAACTTAAAATCAACTCCCAAACCTACTGCCAGTTTTTCGAAGACACTTTCTTCAAACAGTGATACAGGAAAAAGTCCACATCTTTGAAGAAGATCATGATTTTTATGCAGGCCAATGCTCCATCGCTTGCATCGAAGTTCTCCACTGCGTGGCCAGCTAGTAAAGGCCTTAAAGATGAAGGAATAATGACATGGCCCCCCTTCCTCATCTGACCTAAACCCTATCAAGAACTTGTTGGCACTTCTTAAACGCTAGATTTACGGGGGAGAAAAACAATACACCTCTCTGAAGAGTGTCTGGGAGGCTGTAGTCACTGCTCCACAAAAAGCTGATCGTCAACAGATCAAGAAACTGACAGACTCCATGAATGGAAAGGCTTATGACTGTTATTGGAAAGAAGGGTGGCTATATTGGTCATTGATTGATTGATTTATTTTTTTTGAAATGTCAGAGATGTTTATTTGTAAATTTTGAGGTGTTTGTTTATTATTCTCACCATAACAGATGAAAATAAACAAGTGAGATGGGAAAATTTTCATTTTTCCTTTAGTTGCATAATAAATCTGCACACTAATAGTTGCCTAATAATTGTGCGCACATATGTATTCCCCTGATGATGTTCACACTCACATTTCCGTTGTGAAACATTCAGGTTTCAGGTTTATTAACATTTTGGATTGACTGATAGCATTGTGTTTGTTCCATATTAAAATTAATCCTCAAAAATACAACTTGCCTAATAATTCTGCACACAGTGTATTCTATTCTATTTTCCATCCATCCATCCATCCATTATCCAACCTGCTATATCCTAACTACAGGGTCACGGGGGTCTGCTGGAGCCAATCCCAGCCAACTCAGGGCGCAAGGCAGGAAACAAACCCCAGGCAGGGCGCCAGCCCACTGCAGCTATTCTATTTTAGTCGTGACAACTTAAAATGTACATCTTAACTACCTGAAGCAATCAGCATTGCCCAGGTATATTCATATAATGGGTTAACATAGGAAAGCAAATATTTATGTTTTTTTTTTTTAATGTTGACCCCTTTATCCTATCTGGCTGAAATGTCTCATCCATCATCTACACTACCTCTCTAATACCTACCAGTTTACCTGTTGTCATGTCCAGAATTTTTTTTTTTGTTTCTGATTGGATTACATAATTGCTGTACCTCCTTGCTGGTTTGGAACCATGAACACTACTTCTTTGTATTTCCTAAATTACTGCGTTTTCTCAAACTGATGTTTAAACCCAAAGTAATAAACTAGATGGTTTATTGAATCATGATATATACACTGGTAAATATATTGTATTTTTTTGTGTGTTGTTCCCTCTTTTTAACCCCTATTTGTGATGAGACTTTTTTGAAACTCAATAAACTCTACATGTTAAACTGGGATAACTGAAATATATGTACAGCATTTCCTGAACATCCACTCTGCTGTTTCGGAATACAGTAATGAATATTTTTGTGTTATTGGCACTTCCATTATGACAGCTCAGTGAAATTGTTCTCACTCTGCAAAGACTATATCTTAAAATGCATGAACAATAATGTAAATACAAAATTCCATAAAGTCGATAAAGTCATTTTTGAGTGATGCTTTATTTATGTGTTAGTCCCCCATCACACTACACTCACATCACCCACTGCCGTTTCCATTGAATCACTGATGTGGAATGTAGCCTTCACTGTTGGGCCAGTTGTAAATAATATGCCACGTTCATTGCTACCAGTTGGACTGTTTTGGTGTTAGTATAACACACTTTTTGGTTTTATACAAGATACAGCCACAGCATCTCCATTTACAACCAGTTTTCTTCATGGAAATGTTGAAAGGCCTTAAAGTCTAGATTAAAAGTTGCATGAACAGGTACATTTTTTCTTGGTAATGCTACTTTAAAGTAGGTAAGCAGCTAGTATTGGGAGAATTAAATATAAAAGTACACTCATATATACTATGCTGTCATATGTTTTGCAATATGTGTAACTGAAATAATAGACATACTAAAGTGTTACAGATGATCAAAGAATAGGCGACCTCCCAAAATATCTAGCTACAAACAGACTAATGAAACACACCATTGATGAAACAGGTAAGCATCTCTGCGTCACATGATGCAGTGACTAATTCTAGCAAATTTGAGAGCAAATGGGAGACCAACTCTCTACAACAACAACATTTATTTATATAGCACATTTTCATACAAATAATGTAGCTCTAAGTGCTTTACATGATGAAGAAAGAGAAAAAAAAAGACAAAGTAAGAATTAAAATAAGAGAACACTAATTAACATAGAATAAAAGTAAGATCTGATGGGCAGGGAGGACAGAAAAAACAAAAAAAAACTCCAGATGGCTGGAGAAAAAATAAAATCTGCAGGGGTTCCAGGCCATGAGACCGCTCAGCCCCCTCTAGGCATTCTACCTAACATAAATGATCAGTCCTCATTGTATTCAGGGTTCTCATGGAAGGACTTGATGATGACAGTCACGTGGACTTCTGGTCTTTAATCCATCAATGTAGGGACATCATGGTGCTTTGATTAGGTGGTTGTGACGCAGATTGCCACCACAGAAAACCGGAAAAAGAACAGAAGAGAGAATAGGGATTAGTACAGATTTTGGAGCCATCATGAATAGTAATGATAATTAATTGAATATACAGAGCATCAGGATTAAACTAAAATGAAGTTATGAGAAAGCCATGTTAAAGTAATGTGTTTTAGCAGTTTTTTAAAGTGCTCCACTGTATTAGCCTGGCGAATTCCTATTGGCAGGCTATTCCAGATTTTAGGATCATAACAGCAGAAGGCCGCGTCACCACTTTTTTTAAGTTTAGCTCTTGGAATTCTAAGCAGACACTCATTTGAAGATCTAAGGTTACAATTTAGAATGTAAGGTGTCAGACCTTCCGAAATATAAGATAGAGAGAGATTTATTTAAGGCTTTGTAAACCATAAGCAGTATTTTAAAGTCATTTCTGAATGACACAGGTAACCAGTGTAGTGACATCAAAATTGGAGAAATGTGCTAGGATTTTCTTTTCCTAGTTAGGATTCTAACGCTGCATTCTGCACTAGTTGCAATCGATTGATGTCTTTTTTGGGTAGTCCTGAGAGGAGTGCATAACAGTAATCTAGTCGACTGAAAATAAATGTGTGAACTAATTTCTCAGCATCTTTCAATGATATAAGAGGTCTAACTTTTGCTATATTTCTTAAATGAAAAAATGCTGTCCTAGTGATCTGATTAATATGCAATTTAAAATTCAGGTCACAGTCAAAAGTTACTAAATTCTTTACCTCCTTCTTGACTTTTAATCCTAATGCATCAAGTTTATTTCTAACAACCTCATTATATCCATTATTGCCAATCACTAAAATTTTAGTTTTCTCATTATTTAGCTTGAGAAAATTACTACTCATCCATTCAGAAACACAAGTAAGACACTGTGTTAGTGAAACAACAGAGTCGGAGTCATCAGGTGCTATTGATAAATACAGCTGCGTGTCATCAACATAGCTGTGGCAGCTCACATTATGCCCTGAGATAATCTGACCTAATGGAAGCATGTAGATCGAAAAGAGCAGCGGACCCAGGATAGAGCCTTATGGAACACCATATAGAATATCATGTGTCTTTGAAGTATAATTACCACAACTAAAAAATAATTTCTACCCGCCAGGTAGGATTTAAACCAATTTAAGACACTGCCAGAGAGGCCAACCCACTGACTAAGGAGATTTCTAAGAATATTATGATCAATGGTATCAAATGCGGCACTCAGATCTAAGAGGATGAGAACAGATAAACGGGCTCTGTCTGCATTTACCCGCAAGTCATTTATTACTTTAACGAGTGCAGTTTCTGTACTGTGATTTGTTCTGAAACCCGGCTGAAACTTATCAAGAATAGCATGTTTATTGAAGTGGTCATTTAGCTGCATAATGACTGCCTTCTGTAGAATTTTACTTAAGAAAGGCAGGTTAGAAATAGGTCTAAAATTTTCAAAAGCAGGGGAGTCCAGATTATTTTTCTTGAGTAGGGGTTTAACTACAGCAGTCTTAAAACAGTCTGGGAAGACCCCCGTATCTAATAACGAGTTTACTATGTCAAGAATACTATCAATTAGCATGCCCGATACTTCTTTGAAAAAACTTGTTGGTATTGGGTCAAGGACACAGGTGGAGGGTCTCAGTTGAGAAATTATTTTATATAAATCAGGTAAATCTATCCTGGTGAAAGAATTTAATTTTTTTAAAATGGAATACTGGGGCTTAAGATGATCAGTGTTGGGGAGATATACTATATTATTTCTAATATCATTAATTAATTGATTGAAAAATACAGCAATAGCCTGACAAGCTTTACTGGAAGTATTCTGGAGGCATTTCATTGAGTTACGTGTGTTTAGCAGACAATCAATCGTAGAGCATAAGACTCTGGGATTGCTAGCATTGTTATTTATACTAGAGAAATAGCAGCACCTCTCAAGACGGACTGTGTTATTGTATTCTATTATTTTAACCTTCAATATCTCATAGTGGATAGTTAGTTTAGTTATTCTCCGTTTATGCTCAGCCCACCGGCATGTTCTCTTTAAATCAGACACTCTTTGGGTCTTCCATGGTATTACAATGCTAGAAGATTTTTTAACTGTCTTTTCAGGTGTGACTATGTCCGCAACAGCTCTCACCTTATTTAAAATTTCCACCTTACTATTTACATTATCCTTGCTATTGTAGTTAGCACTACTATGGCAAGAAGTAACAAATAAAGTATGTAGGGCTAATATTCTTTGGGATTTATCTTAATTATTTCTTACATATTCTGCCTTGTTTATAAACAATTATGATTATACAGTTTTTCACATTGACCTTAAAGTCATGTATGTTAAATTTTTAGGTACACATAGTTTGGTTGTCTACAACATTTATACTTTTTAAAAGCTTAAATTGATTGTTTCTAGTAGCATTACTTTTGAGCATACTGTATTACTAATACTAAAGTTAAAAGCAAACATTCTTCTTATTTCAGATGTTCCTATGTTG
The DNA here is from genome assembly GCA_026402145.1 of Polypterus bichir lapradei. Taxonomy (NCBI): domain Eukaryota; kingdom Metazoa; phylum Chordata; class Cladistia; order Polypteriformes; family Polypteridae; genus Polypterus; species Polypterus bichir. The sequence continues at coordinate 107,773,783 of JANRMT010062792.1, read as the reverse complement.
TTCACCTTAATAAATGGATAACTGTCTGTGTGACCATCAACTTGCTTTGTCTCTGTCAATCCAATAGATGGCACATCACAAACATTATAACACTGTTTTTACATCCCATACCAAATGGCATATTACTTAGACATAAGCATTGCATGGTGTATTTCAAACAATAATGCTGAGATTTAACATCGATTGCTTGGATTTCAGCTTGTCTTCGATGAGTATCACAGCTAGTTTGAGATAAATGTATAGTGTACCATTTTTATGACACAGTGTCCCCATCACTGCACTTGGGCATTGAGAGCCACATTCAGACCACATGATATGGGTCCCCTGCTGGCCTCACCAACTCCTTTTCCAGCACCAACCCAAGCTTTTCCCTGATAGAATCCCATTCCAAGTACTGTCCGGATCCAAACATGCTTAGCTTCAGGTGGGTGACTTGCTCTGAAGTGCATGTGGTATGGCACCAGTTAACTGCAAGACATACTCACACAACACTGGTGCCAGTCTGCAATTCCTAACACACACCTCTTTGTTCATAACGTTAAAAATTTTCAGTTCTGTTTAATTTTGTTTAGGGTCACAGTAGAGGAAATCTGAGCAGTTCTAGATGCAAGAAAGGAAGCAGCTCTCCACTCTCACAACCTCATTCAGATAGGGACAATTGGAATCTTCTTTTTACACAAATATCTTTGAGGTTGTGGAAAGAAAACTGGAGCTGTTGGAGTAAACTCACACAGACATTTACTCTATTTCTCTTTATAGTTCTATCAATAACTTTTATTCCTGTCCAAGTGCCTTCATGATTTCTGCCAGACAACCTTCAGTTTCTTCAGCATTTGCCATTTTTAGCTCTCACATCACCACCTCGACTTCAGTGTCTGGTATGTCTAATTCATATTTTCATTTAATAGAGTTTTTTCTTTTGTTCCAATTCAAATTAATTCTAGGTTTGATATTCTTGTCATATTCATTACATCGTTGACATATTCAATCTTCTCCTTTTAATAATACCTAAGCAACACTCTTGTTTGATCCTTAAACTTGCAGTTTTTCTATCCCTCTAATGTATCATGTCAATTCATTTGTATGAGTGGCTTCTTTCTTTTTTTAAGATATTCTTTACCATACCATTCTTCCACTACTGTCAACTTTTAAACTTGTTTTAACACCAAGGATTATTATAATTCTCCTCCTAGTACGTTTACTGTGTTTATTCCATTTCTATTATATTTTTTTGATTTATCCAGCTCGCTAGTTTAGACTTCTTAATACACAAGTCTTTTATATATCTCTAATAAGGCAAGCCAAGTGAAAATTTAGAGATATCTCAAAATAACTGTGTATTTCAAGATATTTCAAAATATCTTGAAAATGTTCAAGATGTTCTTTTGATATCTCAGTCTTTTATTGTATATATTTTAAGATATCTGGAACTGATACTGAAATATTTCAAAATCATTTTTCCTTATTTTGTATTCTATAGGACTTCCTGTCTATTTTAAGATATCTCAAAATGTATTTAAATATCTCAAAACAGCAAGGACGTCTTCAAATGCATGCAAGATCTCAAAATTATGTTCAGTTATCTTGAAATAAACTCTTGTGTTTTAAAAAGAAATCCACTAATGTAATTCTAATATCTTGAAATCAAGTATATGTTGTTTCAAATAGGTGAGAAACACACTTTAAGATGTCAAAAAATGAAAAGAGGCCATTTTATGATGCATGCATTTTCAGATATACCATACCATTTCCATAATCCTGCTTAATCCTGAGCAGGTTTGGGGGTCGGGTTTGGGTGAGGATGGGGCCTATTCCAGCAAGCACAGTGTGCAAGACAGGAACAATCCCTGGAAAAAATGGTGATCCATCGCACAGTGAACACACTCACATACAAACACACAGCACACACACACAATTTAGTGTCACCAATCTATATTAAATGTATTTTAATTAGATAAATAAATATTAAATGACTCAAAATAACTTCCTGTACATTTTGAGATTTTGAAATGTATTCAAATATTTAAAAAAGCTTCCTGTGTAATTCACAATGTTTCAAATGCATTTTAGAGTATTTTAAAATGACTCAAAGCCCTATTGAAAATAAATTACATTTTACAGGAAGTCATTTTTGAGAAATGAAAATGCACAAGAGGTTATTTAATGCTATCTCAATGTACAGTTAAGATATTTTTAACTTACTAGGATTGGAGGTGTATTACTAGATATCCACAACTGATTTTCAGATTTTTAAAAAGCATTTGTTATCTTAAAATGCATTTTCAGATATCTCTAAATGTTAATTTTAGCTTGCCATATAATTTATTTCCACTTACTTATGTCTTACCTCCATTCTTTATTCTGATTAATCTTTGCTACATGTTCTCTTGGAATTTGTCTCAGGATTCGATTTCAGACATTTTGTTTAGTTCCTTTCTTCTTAAATTTTCTTTAGTTTAGATACTATATGCAACAATACCACATTCTGATCTAGTCTCTGCCTCTGAATAGCTGCCAGTTCTTATTTCATGGACTCTGGACTTGTGTCAAACCAAAATAGTCAAGCTGTCATCAAATAGTTTTGTTTCTTTTGTTTTTATTGTCTTTCTTAAAAACAATAATTAACAATTGTCACAAAAACTATTTTAATAAAGCAACATTGCTGCGTATACTCTAAGTTTAGAGTTTTAATTTCATAAAGTTGTCACATCCTTGTGTTCTTCGTAGCTAAATAGAATTTTAGGTAACTAGATAATAGAAATATTCAGTTATGTACTCTATGTTCCTTTCTGTTTTTAGTTTCACAATAAACCATTTTGTACATTTTAGATTTGAAATTATTAATAATTAAATGCAATTTCTCATATATATAATACGTTGACACCACATCATTCACTGACTTGGAGTTTTAAATCTATTTTTCTTTCTCTGATAACAGAGTGTAGTTAATCTTGCTTTTGATTATAATCAGACAGCTGTCTGTGGCTGTCATTTATATACACTTAATTCTCAATGTGTGCATATGTTAATAGTATGAAGGTAATTAATTACATTTGCACAAAGACATTTATTATGGCTGCCATATTTATAATGAAAAATAATATTACTGAATAATAAAATGAATTGATGAGTTACAATCTGTCTTTTGCCATAGCCATGAAAAACAGAAAGAAGCTGTTAGTAAGTTGCAATATAATTTTGAGGAAGACCAGCCATGAAAAAGCATTCCTAAGTTATTTTTCTTTTTCAATTTACTGTATATTCACCTTTTTTCATCTACTACAAAAATTGCAGTTTCCCCTTTGTTTTGGCAATATACAGTGGACTACTGTAAGCTGTAAGAATTTTATTTTTAACAGGAGTTAAAATATAATTAATTCACAAGGGAAGTGTAGTAATTTGGGGTAATTCACATAATTGTCAATATATTTTTAAAGAAAAGAATATTTTATACTGTCAGTTTTTTAGAAAAATCCCTGTTTCATGTGATTTTATTTGTGTATATGCTGTTTAAGACTAATAAAAGTCAGGTCTTAGTGATTTGCATGAGCAAACAACTGAACGTATTAAGTTTCAGTATTTTAAATACTATGCTTACTGCATAAATATTCAAGAGAATGAAAATAAGAGATGTAAGGAAAAAAAACAAGTACTGAGAAATTCAAGGGGCTAGCATATGTTTTAAATCCTAATAAATGTAACTATTTTAAATTGCTATTTGACCTTGTATGGTCTGAAAAACTATGAAATATTCCAGTCAGTTACATTTCTTAAACTGATGAAAATCTGAATATACTGCACTCCTAGTGAATTGGGTAACTATGTATGTAGAGGTTTGTGAACTTGAACCCGGACACAGGCAGACGGACAACATAGTTTCACCACACACTGTTTATTTACAGTTATATTTACAAATTACGTGCACTCACAAACCCCAGTGCCTCCAGCACCGATTCCTCCAATGTCCAGGCCACACAGTCCTGTGCCTCTATTTCTCCTGGCCGCCTCCAGTCCTTACTCCAGCTCCGTCCACTTCCACCCGACTTCCACTGATGACTGGAGAGAGGCGGCCCCTTTTATGGGAACCCGGATGGGCTCCAGCTGCTTCCCGGCACTTAGCATTGGCCACACCCCTGTGTGGCTGAAGTGCCGGCTGCGCACCCGGAAGCCGTCCGTGTGTCCCTTGTCGTCTTCCCCCCGGCACTTCCTGGTGTGGCGGAAGTGCCGGGCTCCCGGGATAATTAGGCACTGGGGCGCCGCCTGGCGGTGGCCACGGGTCCCTACAGGGCTGGGCTTCCAATCCCTGTACCCGAGGCCCCCTGCATAACCAGGACGGACACCCCCACTCGGTCTGGAGGAGGCACACGCCCTCCTCCGGTCCTCCAAGGCGTCCCGACCGGGCTTCCAGTCCCGGCCGAGGACCAGATGGAATAAACCGGTATCGGGGCGCCGCCTGGCGGTGACCACGGGCCCCTACAGGGTAGGGCTTCCATGCCCTCGACCCGCGGTCCCCAACAGAACCAGGACGGACGCCCCCTCACGGTCTGGAGGAGGCACAAGCCCTCCTCACGTCCTCCTGGGCGTCCCGGCCGGGCTCCAGCCCCAGCCGGGGACCACACTGCCCCGCCGCTAGCGAGGACACGTGGGTCCGAACGGCACAACCCGAAAGGGCAGCACGTCCCCGGTGAGGGTCCTACTATGTCCCCAGGGTCCAACAGGGCACCCTGGGACATCCGTCTTCGGCACCCCCTCCGGCGCAAACGTGCCCCACTGGTCTGCACCGCTCTCGCCCCCGCTGTTCCCCGCCGCGGGGTCACTGTAGGCCTCCCGGCGTGGAGCTCTCCCACGGAGCGGCCCGTTCCAGGAGGGCAGGTCCCTGACGACGTTGGCTTCAGCGCTCGTCGGGGCTTCGGGCCTGTAAACAAAGGGAAAAGAGGGCCAGAAGCACTGCCAGGACACTCACCCCGAGCGCCCTGTCGGTCTCCGTACCGACAGTGCTCCAGCCCCCCTCCGACAGCCCCTAACTTGCCTGCTGAAGTCCTCCGCCGCAGGTTCCACGCCCCTCCGCTCGACGTCCGCGGCACCGCTCTCGCAGGCAGCTCGCCCAGCCGCCCAGGGGATTCCCTCTGCCCGCGCAGAGGACGGCCCTTCTCCGGACGCGCGCACCCAGCGCCGCGTCCTCTCCTATCGGAGGAACCGGCATTCTCCCTTCGGTTCCTCCTTCTTCTCTTGGACGGCCTGACGGTCTGGGTCTGAACACAGCAAAAGCTCAAATCCAGCCCCGTCTGCGTCCAGGCAGAGCGACAGGAGGCAGCTGCGGGCTTGGAGCGCAGGGCGCTAGGACCCAGGGCACTCAGCAGCCCCGATCCTACCAGCCCCTGCGGTTTTGACCTCCTCGCTTCGCTAGCCTTCTGCACCGCCTCGTCCGCTGTCGGGAAGTTGCCTACTTGGAGCTGATTGTCCCTTAAACGGTCACAGCCATGTTCGGCGAACCCCCCCCCTTGTTGTTTGGGGGGGGGGGTAGTAGGCGCCCCCGCCCCCCCCCCCGTCGTGCTCTGCCGGCCTCCGGTTTCAGCGCCGCGCCGATCCTCCGTCTCCGGCGGCGTCTCTCCCGACGCGGCCACCTTCGCCGTCAGCTGCTCACACTGAGCGGCGAGAACACTCAGCAAATCTGCCAATGACGGCTTGGCGGGCCGAAGGGATTCCTCCGACACGCGCCGAGCCGCTGGTGGAAAAAGAGAGACAGACGTCAGTGAGCTTACCTGTCCTTCAGCTCCAGGCGACGCCTGCCTCCTCTGGGCCACTCCCTCTGGCCCAATCGGGTCTCGGTTTGGCACGAGACTGGCGTTCCTAGGTCCCGCCTCCATCCAATCCTCGGCGGGCACACCAGACACACCAGCCAATCCCGTGCCTGTCAGCGGCCGGGACATCCGGCCCGCGGCCATCTTGTCTCCCCTGCTTTGGGTGTGGAGACGTGCCTCCTCGCAGCTCCGCAGCTGCGGCGATTCTCCGAGCCGCAGCGGCTCCGATTTCGCAGCCTCCTCTGCTGCCACCGTCGCGCTGCCGACAGCCCGTGGCCCGGTGTGCTCCTGCCACGGACGCGGATCCGGATCGTCCCTCCCTGTAGAAAAGGTAAGTGCGACCCCGAAGGGCCGATTACTGCAGGGCAGGGCACTTACCTCCCGGATCCCGTCATGCCGAGGCCCCTGCCTCGGTGTGGCCTTCTGCGTCGCAACGCCGGCCTGGCTGTCCGTCCTGACAGCGCGACCCTCGGAGCCCGCTGCGCTCTGGCAACGGCCGTTCTTCCTCCTCCGCACCCGGGGATGGCCATTCTGCGGTCCGACGGCGGTCTTCGGGGTCAATCGCTCCCGCGGGGTTGTGCACGGGCCGCTCCCGCGGCCAGTGTGTGGGGTCCGCTGCTGCGCCGGGCCGTTCACAGTATATTTTGTTCTTGAGAATGCAGGTCCCCGTCTTGTACCAGACGGCCCATCCTGCCGACTACGCCACTGTGAACTTGAACCCGTACACAGGCAGACGGACAACATAGTTTCACCACACACTGTTTATTTACAGTTATATTTACAAATTACGTGCACTCACAAACCCCAGTGCCTCCAGCACTGATTCCCCCAATGTCCAGGCCACACAGTCCTGTGCCTCTCTTTCTCCTGGCGGCCCCTTTTATGGGAACCCGGATGGGCTCCAGCTGCTTCCCGGCACTTAGCATTGGCCACACCCCTGTGTGGCGGAAGTGCCGGCTGCGCACCCGGAAGCCGTCCGTGTGTCCCTTGTCGTCTTCCACCCGGCACTTCCTGGTGTGGCGGAAGTGCCGGGCTCCCGGGATAATTAGGCACTGGGGCGCCGCCTGGCGGTGGCCACAGGTCCCTACAGGGCTGGGCTTCCAAGCCCTGTACCCGAGGCCCCCTGCATAACCAGGACGGACACCCCCACTCGGTCTGGAGGAGGCACACGCCCTCCTCCGGTCCTCCAAGGCGTCCCGACCGGGCTCCAGCCCCGGCCGAGGACCAGATGGAATAAACCGGCATCGGGGCGCCGCCTGGCGGTGACCACGGGCCCCAACAGGGTAGGGCTTCCATGCCCTCGACCCGCGGTCCCCAACAGAACCAGGACGGACGCCCCCTCACGGTCTGGAGGAGGCACAAGCCCTCCTCACGTCCTCCTGGGCATCCACAACCACAAGGTTCCATAGAGTTTTGCTTTATTTGAAAAAGTTTTCATTCAGTTAATATTATATGTAGCAAGCCCTTGTTCATATGGATAGTGTTTATTTTACAAAGAACATTTTCAATTCACTGCTAATAAAAAACGCATATCCGATTTTTTTTTACATTGTTAATCCCAATTATCCATTTATTTAGACAATTTTCTGAAATATTATATGAAATAGTCACAACATTTCCACTGAGAGTGCAGAACATAAATATTTAATTCTTATTTTGAAAAACCAAAAATAACTAAGGCTGAAATAGAGGCCAAGGTGAAAATGTATCAATTTAGGGCTTGAAAAATAGGCAGTTTAAAAGAACAAATGCATTAAAGGTTGGTTGAAAGCCAAGAAGTGGCTAATTGCATAGTACAAAGCAGGTGAATCCCATTACTTCTAATTGAACATATTTGAAGGGCTTTCCACAAAACTGAGAAGGTGAGAGCTGCATACGTTACTTGTTTCTACCATATTCAAGGGTAATGCACATAACTCCATGGAAGCCTTTTTTTAATCACTGTCTTCATTTAGAGTCACAGTTATGGAGTCCATGATACATAATTAATTTTAGCTGCATCTAGGTTAGGCATGGCATGGTGACACAGATGTTAGAACTGCAGCATCATGGATCCTCTCTTTAAAATTCTATATGTGATCATTGTCTTCATATTTTTTTTACTATGGGGTATTTCTGTTCTCTTCCCACATACTATTGTCCCCTGTATAAGCATGATAGTAAGCACTGTTTTGGACTGGAATTCTCTCCAGATTCTTTTCTGCCTTGTGAGCCACTGCTGTCCAAGGAAGGCCTCAGACCACATGCAACTCTAAATTGGATGATATGCTTTTAGGGATGTTATGTTTCGATGGTAGACTGCAAAAAAAATGATACTAAAATTGGTCAGTTATTTGCTTAGCCTGGTATGCTAGCTGTTCTTTTCCAGTAGAATAATTAGGCTATCTTCTCTTTAGAAACAATATCTACTTGGCTCTACAAACAAGACTTCATATATATTTCTTCTCGTTTATTTTGCAACATTCACAGTTATTCTTACTGTAACTTTGATTTCATTCTATACGGCTTTTACACTTTGTAGATAACAACTCCTTGTCTAATATAATGTACTACATGGTAGAAGTCTGTTGTTTAAAGATTGGCTAAAAAGTAATTTTGTAAAATAATTGTTTTTAAAATGTTCTTGTTTCCAAGCCATTCTCTTGATTTAGTCAAGTTCTCTCTTAGACCTGACAACACTTTATCCCTTAGTCTAGTATTGCAGTACACTTGTGCTGGTGACCCTACTGTCAGTGTGTGAGTTGCCGTAAAATTCATCAATGTGCACCAAAGAACAACAGATGTGTGGCACATGATTTTTGTTGTATTGTTTTAAAAGAGCTAAGATGTACTCCCTTTAAGGTGGTTTACTTTGAACTGTCTAAGGGAGAATAAAGATGTTCAAAAATGATTAGAGAAATGTCATAGATATAGAATACTTGGGATGGCCTTCAACGGATTGCTAATGAGAAATGAAACTGGGGTCATCATTCTCACTAACAGAAAAGTGATGATAGAGGTAATCGACAACAGAAGAGTAATGATAGAGATCATCGCATTACAAAGTTGTTGATTTATAGCTGATGACAAACTGAAGGAAGAAATGTGTAACTAATTTAGCACTCAACCTAAAAACTTTTTTGTGAAGTTCTTCAAAAATGTGTATATTGCAGGGATAAGTGAATTGAGAAACAGAAACTTTATTGAAAAGTAATGAATTTAAATTCTCTCAAGCATAAATACAAAATGTTTTACCCTCACACATTAGTTATGCTGCGTGCATGTGCACATTATTTGCCCATCTACCTGTTATCATGGTTGCACTATGTGACAAAGATAGAGGGCTTAGCCGCTCAACCCAACACAGACAGACGCAGGAGGAATACTGGTAAAATATACATTTTTTATTTCTTTTTCTTCACCTCTGGGCAACATCTTCCCTGTTTCCCACAAGCAGAACACAGTCCCAAAGCACCAAAACCAAAATACTTTTCTTCTTTCTCTCTTTTCTCCTCCTCTCCTTCTCGGCAAACTTTGTCCACCTTCCACCTGACTCTGGCTCACTGAGTAGTCTCTGCTGGCCCCTTATATAAGTCACCTGGAATGGCTCCAGGCAACCGTTGCCCCACTTCCGGCTGCACTTCCAGGTGTGGAACCGCCCACACGGGCTTAGGAACAGCTGCATCACCCCCTGGCGGCACCTCTGGATCTCAACAGGGTTGTATCCAACTCCGTCTCCCATGAAGCCCTGCGGGAGTCCGAAGCACCGCTGCCATCTGCCTTCCGTTGGATGTCATGCTCTGTCCATGCTTGTTCCCCCAGACCATACAACTGTAAAGGTCATTCATAGTAAGATGACAAACATGGTTTTGGGATAAGCTTATTGCAAAGTACTATATGAAGCATTTATGTTTTTTAAGAGACAGTTTAAATCTCAAGATGATTTAAACACATGTAGTTACGCATCGCAGCTATAGCTCATGACTTGAGGCTTAAAAAGGTCCTTCTCCTCTTGTACATCCATTTCTGTTATGCTGATATTTCATATTGTCTTTCTAAATTAACTGGGCAGCCTGGTTCCTGCCTTGGGCTTAATGATGCCAGGATAGGCGCTGGTTCCCAAAAGCTGGCATGAAAAAATAATTATTGATTGAAAATTGAATTGAATAAAAGATTTTGATAGATTTCTTATGACAAGACACTTCTGTAAACAAACATTTTAACACATTTTTAAAAATTATAAGGGATTAAAGAAAAAAGAAAAATATGAACATTTTAATTCTATTTTAATTTAAAAGATAAACAGCCAACTTGCATTTTCTATGGTGCCAATTAATTTTTATGGAATTCTTATTTACAAGTTTTTAATAATAAAAATACTCTACTTTAATCAGCACCTAACTTGTAGGACAGTTTTAAAGTAAAGTGCAGTTGGAACAGTTGAGGTGTCCCACTTTTAATCAAGGCTTGACTTTGAGAAAAGCACAACATCAATGGGATCACTGCAGTCTGTAGTTTTTGAATGAACTGAGATGAAAACGCTACACTCAATAAAATTAAGGAGTTGAAATGAAACTGTGGAGTAGTAAGCTTTGCTACCTTACAGCTTGTGGCTGGGTGCAATAATCACAGCTTCACAAAAAGAAAAATTTGGAGCGCCAACTAGGTCATCCCATTTAATGTTTGTAAGTCTAACAAAAAAAAAATGCCTTGGGCATACTAGCCCTTCAAATACTCAGGCAGAACTAACCTAAATAAAGTGGCTGGTTAGCCACTGACGCTTATTCCGTTTCTCAGGAGCTCCATCTGGTGGGTAGCTCTTGCCATAAGTGTCACCTCCATCCAGGCACCCCAAACCTTTATGGAGAGTGAACTGGAAGGGCCAAAGTCAGTTGCCCTCAATGGGCGGTTTCTCGACACTTTTTGACAGAGAAGGAGATGTTAGAGACAGCACCCTATCTTATCTCAGGATGTTATCATGTACCTCGACAAAGCCTGATGGGTGATCCTCTGACGCACATGAATGATACGCTCTTGAGTCCAGGTTCAAATCCCAATTTATTGCCCTTGATTTAATGACTGTGTGCACACTTTGCCTGTAGCTGTGTGGTTGTTTCACTAGGTATTTTGGTCTGCTGTCTATGTGCCAAAGGTTTTACGTATAGTTGCTGGTAATTTTAAACTTGCTATATGTCTGTGAATGTGGATGTACAGTATGTGTAAGTATGTCTGGTCAAGGATTATTTCCTGTTTTGTACCTGTTGCTGCCCAGGTAGGTTCTGGCCCCCCACAAACGTATAATGCAAACAGTTGAATTCAGAAGGAATGAAATGAATGGATAAAAGCACCATTGTTCCTTTTTCCTGCACCACTGTAATTTTGGAGAATGTGTGTTAAAAATGTTGTTGAGCATTCCCAAATGTGCAGGTGCTTAATATACAGAAGCTATGATTATACTTTCAGAAATACTCAGAAAATACTGTGCACTCAAGTTAATTCAGAACTGCCCCTAATTATTACAAACTTTTATAAAGTAAAAGGTCAGTGGTCAGAAGGGGATAGCATAAATAATGAATTTAAGGATGAAAAGGATACAATGCCATTATTATGTATTGTGCATCTTGAAATCTTGGCTGTATTGCAACCATTCATTTTATTTTTTTCCTAAGTTGCCACTGGTCCACATGTAAATGGCTTGTTACTTTCTGGTTTATTTATTTATGAGTAAACATTTTTATGAAAAGTAACTACTTTTTGCTGTTTTGAATTTACATTTTCACTGAATGCTTAAGTTACTCTTAAAGAAAGGTATACTACATATTTGTATTAATGTGTGGTTAGTGAGGGCATATGCTGTACTGTAAAGCTCAGCAGTGGTTCTTCACCCTGACTTTACCAGATATTACTAGATGGTTGCTAAACTCGAAGTACAGAGAGGAAGAGTGGCAATGTAGAGTTAGTGCAGCTAAATACTGATATGCATCACTGAAAATTGAAACAGTGGAATAAAAAAAATAACATTATCTAAAAGTGAGTATGATTTTGAAACAGACCTGAAAAAATTTGGCCATAATGGTAAATAAAGATTATTAACTGTGCTGCCTATGGCCTCCAGGGCTTGTGCCAATGGGATCTGAAAAATCCTTGCCCAACTTATTATAGTACATAACTGATTATTATATACTCGGAAGATACCTTTCTTCAGTTATAATTTTTTACATTTATTTTTTTATATTCTGAGCACAGGCAGGTTAAGCATCATGCATATAGGCACATGGCAAATCATTGGCGTAAACTGAACCAGTAACCTGGTATTATACAGAGCATTGTTTTAGTACTACACCTCACTGTCTGCTTAAAATAGGGAAGAACTGTTATCTCATAAATTGACATTAACCTAGTCTCTGTGCTGTTTATCATCAAACAGCTATCATGGTGACCACCTTAACCACCACCCCAACTAACTTGGATCCTAACCCATGCCTCAAGGCAGACATTATGGTTCTTTTGATCATTAATGAAATGCTATTACTATAACAGGAAACAAATACTATAAAGAAATGCTTCATTTCTGACCAACTGAACACAGTACATTTATAGTTCTTCTTACAGTAGCAATTAGCACTCTCTATGACCCTGAACGTGAATCAGTGAGTTTCAGAGTGTTATATTATTTACAGTAGCAATTAAAACAAGATAGCTTGAATTAAACTATATCCTATTTTCTTCTTTGTATGATAAAAAATATTCCTAGCTACTCATTAAAAATAATATGCTCATTATTCTTATTGAAGATTCTCACGCTGCACTTGTTTTCAAGCACCATCTCTTTCTATTTGGTATTGATGACTTCAAAAAAAAGTTTTTTAAAGCTGAAGGAAGAAAGGAAAAAAAGTTTCTCAAGGTGAAATAGACACATTTGAAGGCTGATTTGTGAAATGAAATTAAGTGATCATTGAAAGCAAAACAATGTTGATGCAGCTAAATACTGATATGCATCATTGAAAAATAGAAAGAGTGGAGTCAAAAAAGAACAATATCTAAAGATGAGTAAGTATTATTTTGAAATAGTCCTGAAAAAAACTCGTTTTATGCTGTTCAGTGTGTTTACTTATGTCATAAAGCCCTATGAGGCAAAAAAAAAAAAAAATTATAACATAACATATTGATGCACATTCTTTTACATGATTTAGGTGCAAGTGATTAATAAAAAAACACTCATGTCATGTCATGTTTCAGAACTATTAGTTTGTCTGTGTATAGCAGAGAGATATGTACATCACCAAGAGTTAATTCATTATGAAGGGATCTTCAGTAATGATTTTTAAATAAAGTAGTTTTGTAGATGAAACTGATATGCTGTATATCCTTACTGCTTATAAAAAAATTCTTGGAAAAGAGCCATTTCTCCGAATGTCAGCTGGAGAAGAGAAGACTCCAATGCCAATGTTATAATCTGGCAGCAGGAGAGGCAAAATGCCACAGGCCAGATGTCAAAGCAGTGAAGGACAAAAGTGCTGTAGTCACTGCTTCTTGCGCATCAATTAAGCAACATTTCTTGTGCCAAGTAAATGCAAAACAATAATTAGAAGAAAAAGAAAAAAGCTCAGGTTCATTAGAGCCTCTGGCTTTTACAGAATATATTAGAGAACAGTTCTGCAATATATTAATAAATAAAACTCTTCCAAAAATACCAGAAGCTGGCAAAGTGGGTTCAAAAAAGTAAATTCTAAGACTAATAGATTTTAAGATAATGTTGCTTTGCCTTAGACATTTGGAAACAATGCTGTTTTTGGATTCATAATAACTAATTTTAAAGTAAGCTGCAGTCCTTAATTGACATATTTGTTTCATTTGATGTGCCATTTGTACTTTTAATCTGCCAGTATGCAATGTACTATTCAAAAAGTTTTAGAAAAGCCCATTGTTCTTTATATAGGTTTAACTGTTATTTTAATTTTCAAGATTTTTAGACTTCATCACCTGCATTATACAAATAAATAATCAAAGGCCAATATCACCACTAAAACCTCTTTGCATCCTTTCTAAGACACCATTTTATGTAACTGTAATTTCCAAATTGATTTGGAGTAACTGTCATGTATTTAAGGCTTTCGTTATAAAGCAAAGCAACATAGACAATATCTTTTTTACACATCAATCAAAACAGATACTGATATATAGAAATACAAATGGTATGCTTACATTTTACATTTCAGAAATTCTCACTTTTATTGAATGAATCTATAGGAATAAAACTCTTATAGAATTCTAGCCTGTGTATACTAAAAATCCTGCAGGTAAGATTTGCTTACTTCTAAGACCTTTAATATAATAATCTTCATACTTCCACCACACTTATAGGTTTACACCTCTTATGTCCATAAAAACAGTTTTGATGGAGTGTAAAATTACATAATAGGGTGTTAAGTGCTACTTCTGTTTGCTGATGGAAAAGATTGTGAATTAAATATATTAGAAGACATGCTGCTACAAGGGAAGAAAGAAAATACTGTACATTGATAGGGAGCAAGCATATGAAAAAGAACACACGCATGTAAAAGATGCAAGTGCACTTTAAGGTTTTAGTTTTTCTTTGAGTGTTCATAACAACATGTTTTACACATTTTATGGCTAAATAAATGTTATATTGGTGAGGACTATAAGGAATTGCATGACAGGCTTGACAGTGGGATTTGGGCCTAGACCTTTAAATTTAACCCTCTAAAGCAATGCTTTATTTGTACTTATAATGGGTACAAGTTGGTAAATATCTCTGTGAACCACAGCACACCCATGCATTTCTGAACCCACTTAATAGTTGAGGAAGTATGAGATACCAGTATGTCATAGCCATTTGGAAAGCTCCAGTGTCTACTTCATACCTTTTAAACAGAATTTAATTATAGTCTCAAAATAAATGCAGTTTATGAGGAAACGCCTCTTTTAATTTATAGGAGCAACCATATGTTCACTGGCGGTGCTATGTATTTGCTATGCTAGCTTTGAAATAAATCTCAGCATACTTAATGTTTTCTTTACTAATAATAATTGTTTCTTTTGTGAGGGTTCATTTGATTAGTTTGATATTCACTATGCTATGAGTGTTCTTGTAGATTCCTCATCTTCCTGGTTTTGCCCCTGCTTCTTGTAATGATGTTGTCTTTGTCGACTCTCGTTAAACTTTACTTCCTTCCAAATCACAAAACTTATCAAACAAAAATGAACTTTCTGCTTGGCAATTCACAACAGAAGCTATATAATGCACTTGTGAGGCCTAATTTGGAATACTGTGTCGCTGTTGATTCCCTATTACTAAAAGGACATGGCAGTACTAGAGAAAGTCCACAGAGCCACTAGGCTAATTCCAAGACTGCAAAAGATAAACTATGTGAAATAACAAAAAAGGAGCTGAACTTTCCAGTTTACGCAAAGTAATATTAAAAGGTAACATGACTGAAGTTTTCAAAACGGAGCAGAATTAATACAGTGGACCCAAACTTTTACTTTAAATTATGTTTTCCAACTAAAATATGGGAACACAAATGGAAACTTTTAAGATTAGGTTTCACGGAAACATTAGAAAGTTTTTCTTCACACAGAAAACTGGAGACATATGGAAAAAGTTCCGAAATACTCTGGTAGGTTGTAGAATTTTAGGGACTTTCAAAACTCAATGCCATGTTATTTTGGAGAAATCAGGTGATAATATTTGACAGACTGTGTTAGGATTAATGGTCTGGTATTACCAAAATTGTTATAATTTTCTAATTTATTAAAGCATGGACTAATAATAATAAATAGACTGGAGGACTGGAATATTGCAAAAATATAAATCAATATAGCATATATGTATATTGTCTGTCTAATAATAGGCAAATACATATATACTTTATTATAATAATAAATATACATATAGGTACTGTACACTCATTTTGAGAAATGTATGTAAGAAATGTTAAATTTGTTTTCATGGAAATATGCAGTGTATAAAGTCACAATTTGTGCCATGTGCAAATCTACATTTTTAATAACTTAATTCCTTGTAGAATATTAGTATATTGTCAGTTTTATATTATTTTAAGCTATATTAATATAATATTAACATAATTTTTTTTTTAAATAATTTTTTAAATTGATGCTGTAACAAATTAATCTGCCATTGTATAGTACAGCACACAATTTATTTTCTAGTCATTTTCAAATTAAGTGTAGTCTTAAAAGCTAACTACATTTTGAAAATGGACATAAAAGAGAATAAGAAAACTCTTTTAACTACATATATTTTTGTTATTTATGTGATGCCCCAGTGGGAACACTTAAATATATATACATGTATTACACTGGCCAAATGAATAGCCAAATTTTTTTTAGGCTGGAAAATTTATTCTAAACACGTTCACCTTTGTATCCCATAAAGTCCAATTGTGTTATCTCTGGTGTCCAGTAGTTCATTTGACAAGCAGCCCAAATTTTAGATACTATGATTGCTGACAGTGAAGCTCATATTTTTAGAAATGGATTTTGAACATTTTTTATCCACAGTTGTAGACAGATGTTTAACCTGCCAAAGCCAGCTAAATCTATCCATATTCCAAATGAAACAGCTTTCACAGAAAGCACTCGGATACTACATTTTATTAAATGCTGCAACAACAGTCATGAAGTTTAAAAAATGAACAAAATATCCATTGCAGTGACATTTAATACTATTTGATATTTCCGTGCAGTCTAGAAGAGCTCCTTCCTGCAGAATTGTGATTTAAGTGGAGAAGGCATGAATATACCAGGGAACATACACCATAAGTTTCTATAATAACATGTACTGCTGAATTCTTGTAAGTTCATTGTTACATCACATTAGATTAAATTACACAGGTATAAAAATAGATTGATTTTTAAATTAATTATTATTAAATTGTGATTTAACTGAACAAGGGTTAAAAAGCAGTAGATACAGTTTAATATAAACATCTAACCTGTAAGCCACATGAGAAAATATACAGATTTAAAAATGCACAAAACAATCAATATTGCGACACTCTGAAGAAGCAGTTGAAGATGCTGCTTCTCTTGGAAATCCTCAAATCCTGGTCCAAGTCTTCCAGTCCATGTGGGCCTTCTGCAGTTACTCTGGTAGACTATATACTGTAGTTCTAAATATATCCTCAGTGTGTGTTAATATAAGTCACTTAGTAGAATAAGATCATATTCATTTGTTTTTATTTTTGCACTACCTTGCACCTGATAATGCTGGGAGAGGCTATGGCTTACTGCAACTCGAAAATGAAATAAATTCATTCAGGTAGTACAAGAATGGGTGGCTGAGAAATCGTTATCTGTCACAAAAATCTTCCCGCAATTTTTGAAAAAGTAGTTTGTATATAAGAAGCCTTTTTATTAGGTACAGAATAGTTACATGTTTAAGGTTATAAGTTTCCTAAAGTATTCTCTCTTCCTATAAAATGTAATAACTCATAGCAGATTTCAAACTGCTGGCTATTATAGTCATAAGAAACTTTGTTGTATTAAACTCTAACAAATACTTTATTACGCATGGTGAATGAGTTTTTCCATTGAATTCTCTGGGTTTTCTACCAAAATTTCAAACGTTAGGTTCTTTGGAGATTTAAAATTGGACTTGTAACAATGGTTTTATAATATCTTCTTTTTAGTTTGAGACTTGATGTACACTTATAGATTGCATTTTGTAATACATTATTATTTTTATTCTGTTGTTGCCATTTTTGACAATATCTGCATGGCCGTGGCTGTGGTGTTTACTATACCCATTTGTCTGAAATGTGACATGATAAATTGAGACAACATGCTCTTCCTATAAAAGATGGACTGCTCTGACATGTATCTGGAATTTTAATCAAAATAAACTTCTTCTAAAACAAGATAGTGAAAGCTTTGTTTCTTGACCTTAACTTGTTTTGTTTTTTCATTCAGTCTTCTTTCTGACTTCTGGTATTTCTGATCTCCTGCCTATGTCAGAGCTAGCTGCTGCTCTGCCCTATCTCCTGGCCATTTTTATTTCTCATTGGGGTAGAGAAAGCTGAAATACTTTTCTGACAGGAAAAGAAAAATATCTGTAAACATATATTGTGCAAGTCACTTTGGATAAAGGCATTAGCCAAATATTGCCATGACTAAGATGAAGTGGTCTTAGAAAAATGGGTAGAAGGATGAAACAAACTAAAAGCTGAGACAAATGCAGGAGTCACTGAGAATGGGGCTGAGCTCTTTAAACAGATTTAGTATTAACAGGCCTCATATTTGGCAGTGATGCATTTTACTCTCGTAGATGTTAAGACTGCTGATCTGGCCATTTACAAATACTTGTGTATTTCTTGACAGCTAGAATAAAATAAAGATGAATTTAATAGAGATAGAACAAGCCATAAAATAAAATATAAAAATAAAGCATAAAAAGATTAAAACATATGATTCAGGAAATTGTAAAAGCAGGATTTAAAGAAAATAATATTGAGACAGAGGATAAAACATAAACTAAAACATCCATTCAACTTAAAATGCTCAATGTTACATTATCATAGAATACATCCATGTTCGTGTAAACTTATGGCACTGTACTTCATGAGCCTTGTTGACTGTGGAGTTGTCAATACCATTTAATCCGATGGCATAAAAGTATAGTCATTAAAGACATATTAAGAGTTTAAAGTCATGCAATATTCATACCTCTGCAAAGGGCCCTACATAAACTTATTTACTCACTAGAAACTTCACTCTTATTTCTATTTCGGTTTTGTGCCTATTTAAATCTCTTCAGAGTTCTCCTGGGTTGGCATTAAAAACATGTCTGTTGTATATTAAAGCAGGCATGTCAAACTCACTACCATTGGTGGGCCGCTTCGACTGCCATACGTGCGTCAGTGGGCCGCACTGTAACAAATACTATTATACTATTATACAAAGTTACTGTAGCTTTCTTTCCAATACTGAAAACTTGTAACGCTGAAAAATGTAACACTTAAAGTTTAAAGAAAAGAAATTTATTTCCATACAATCTCCGTACAACAGTGTACAATTAGAGTCTTAGCCTGTTAGTTAGGTCCTTATATTATTATATTATATTCATTATATTATATTCATTGCTTATATAGGAGTCTTACAGTGTGAGATCTATTTCTTTTGTCCCGACACTTGGCATCTCTTGTTAGTAACCAGTTCGTCAATATCAGGCTTGAAATTTTGTGCAGCTGCAACTTTTATGAGGCATGAAAGGTGCTCGACAGTAAGTCTTGAGCGATGTGGGGTTTTGGTAGCTTTCATTAATGAAAACAATTGCTCACAAAGGTAAGTGCTTCTGAACATAGACAGTACTCTCAATGCAAACTTACGGATCTGCACATACGAGGGTGGCAGGTAAGCATACAAGCCTGGCACACTAACTTCGTTGTATTTTGCCTTCAGAATAGAATCTGACTGCAGTTCAATCAATTCCATTTGGATATTCTCAGGCGCATTCTCAACGTTGTAAGAGAACAGCGCAAAGTCCTGTTCGTGTGAACTGAAATCATGAAAACGCTCAACTGAATTCACTGCTGAGTAATTCAAATTGGAAAACAAATCCTCCAAAAATCTAAGTTTACTTTACTAAGTTTACTTCAAAGTTTATATTGTAAAATAAGCCGATATGCAAAAAACCCCCTGACCTACACTAATTTTACAAACTCAAAATCACAAAAATTTGTTAATAAACAACTCAGCAACTTCTCACGTCCACTTCAGATCTTCAGCTGTAGTCTGCACTAACTGTTCGTTACAATACTAGCACGAAATTACATAAAACTAGAGCAAAAAAACGCGAAAATATTACTACTCGTGTTGGTCAGTTCTGCCCAGTGGCCATTCTCAGCAGCCCAGCTAGTAGTGTAGCCTAGCAGGGGCGGCTCTAGGCTCATGGTGGCCCTGGGCAGAGAAAGAATCTGGTGCCCCTTCACCCTCCAATGTCAATATGGTATCTTATGCACGGCGGATGGCCACGTCCGTTGCGGACACTGCATAGCCGCCTCGTGCTCATGACACACTTCTATATGCACGTGTCCGTAACTGGAATTCCAAGTGCCGGCCCATGATATTCTCATTACGGCAGAACATTATAATACTACATATAGCTTACTGCTCCGACTCTAGCGACATTAGTAAATACAGCGTACAAATTAACAAGAAACACAATGTTGTTTGGCCACATTGCCTTCAGCTGTGTCGTTATTTTCTGTTTCTGTTTTATATTCAATATATATTGACTTGGCGGCCCCGTGCAGGTGCACAGTTTGCACATGCCTAAAGCCGCCCCTGCTGCAGCCTAGTACTTCAGTTGCAATGTCGCGGCTCATTAACTTTGGTCAAGGCTCGTGGCTATACTAGCAGATGACGTTTCTGGTACTGTAATGCCATGGGAATACGCGCTATTGTCAGAAGGCCGAAGTAAGAAAAGTCAATAAGTAATGCCGAAGATGCAGAATGATTCAATCACAAACGATAGTAATCATTTTGTACAAGTTCAGTGGTAACTAGGATCTGTCATGCGGGCTGCGTGTTTGACATGCCTGTATTAAAGTACATTATAACTGACATGAATTGTACTTTTAGTAGTACTAGTAGCAATAACTTTAAGAATCAATTAATATTCTTTATCAGTATCAAATTCTATTGAAAATTTAAAAATAATTATCCATCCATCCATTTTCCAACCCGCTGAATCCGAACACAGGGTCACGGGGGTCTGCTGGAGCCAATCCCAGCCAACACAGGGCACAAGGCAGGAATCCAATCCTGGGCAGGGTGCCAACCCACCGCAGGACACACACAAACACACCAAGCACACACTAGGACCAATTTAGAATCGCCAATCCACCTAACCTGCATGTCTTTGGACTGTGGGAGGAAACCGGAGCGCCCAGAGGAAACCCACGCAGACATGGGGAGAACATGCAAACTCCACGCAGGGAAGACCCGGGAAGCGAACCCAGGTCTCCTTACTGCGAGGCAGCAGCGCTACCACTGCGACACCATGCCGGCCTGAAAATAATTATTATACATAATAAAGCAATTCCATTTACAGTTATTGTTAAATTACTCCCCATGCAATGCAATATACTTGTCCCAGTGCGTCTTCCATTTTTGGAAACAGTTCCTGTACTTATCTTTTGTCATTGTGTCTAGAGCCTCTTGTGATTTTTTTTCTATATTGTTTCCTTACAATCTCAATTTTAATTTCGGGAACAAAAAAAAGTCACAGGAAGCAGAATCTTGAGAATTTGGGCGTGCAAAGAAACAACCACATTAAATCAGAAACTCTCAAAACTTAAAAAAGAAAAAGGTATCCGGATGAAATAATAAGACGACTTAGTTATTATGTAACAGGCTTGATAGACTGGATGGTCTCCACTCATTTGTAAAACATATGATATTCAGTCCCAAGTGTTTCTGTCAGTATTTGTTTTTTATTATATACAGTTTCTTAAAAAAATATTTTTTCAGAGGTCTAGGTTAATTTGCTTGGTTATAAAACTGAAAACAGGAATTGAGCTGGGAAAGGTTTGAAGTCCAGTGTTTAAACCACTAAACCACAGTGCTTAAATAAATTTGGCATCCAGCTGACAGCAAACATTAGCCTTTAATTTAAAAATTGTGTAAAATACAGAAGCTACAGGAGCTGTAAGGACCAAATTCCGAAGAAAGAGAATGGCATAGGGACTAAAAAAGTCAATACGTTAAGTCAAAAGAAACCATGCTGGTGGCGTCCTTTGAAACAACAGTGTGCATTGAACACACTCCTCAGTTAATGTGTCTCAAATAATATGATGCATTCAACTTTTCCTGATACAGTAGCTGTTTTAAACATTAGTAATCAAAACCATGTGGCTGTATTGATTTTATTTTTTGTGTACTGTAACCCTTTATGTCAAAGCACCATTCCCAAGCTGGAAAAGGGTAAGACTGGACTGGAATCTGCCTACTTAGCAATCTGAGAGAATCAGGTAATAATTTATTTATCTATACTAATAAAAGGCAAAGCCCTCACTGACTGACTGACTGACTGACTGACTCACTCACTCACTCACTCACTCACTCACTCACTCATCACTAATTCTCCAACTTCCCGTGTAGGTAGAAGGCTGAAATTTGGCAGGCTTATTCCTTACAGCTCACTTACAAAAGTTAAGTAGGTTTCATTTCGAAATTCTACACGTAACGGTCATAACGGTCGATAACGGTCGACAACGTCCGCCATGTTGAACTTTCTTATTTATGGTACCATCTTCACGAAATTTGGTAGGCGGCTTCCCTGCGCTAACCGAAACTAATGTATGTACTTATTTCGATGGTATGACGCCACTTTCGGCCGCCATATTGAACTTTCCAACATCACTAATTTTCCAACTTCCCGTGTAGGTAGAAGGCTGACCCCATCTTCACGAAATTTGGTAGGTGGCTTCCCTGCACTAACCAAAACCGATGTACGTACTTATTTCGGTGGTATGACGCCACTGTTGGCCGCCATATTGAATTTTCCAAACATCAGTAATTCTCCAACTTCCCGTGTAGGTAGAAGGCTGAAATTTGGCAGGCCCATTCCTTACAGCTTACTTACAAAAGTTAAGCAGGTTTCATTTCGAAATTCTACGCGTAACGGTCATAAAGGTCAACAATGTCCGCCACGTTGAACTTTCTTATTCATGGCCCCAACTTCACGAAATTTGGTAGGCGGCTTTCCTGCGCTAACCGAAACCAATGTACATACTTATTTCGGTGGTATGACGCCACTGTCAGCCGCCATATTGAACTTTCCAACGTCACTAATTCTCCAACTTCCCGTGTAGGTAGAAGGCTGAAATTTGGCAGGCTCATTCCTTACAGCTTACTTACAAAAGTTAAGCAGGTTTCATTTCGAAATTCTACACGTAACGGTCATAATGGTCGATAACGGTCGACAACGTCTGCCATGTTGAATTTTCTTATTTATGGCCCCATCTTCACGAAATTTGGTAGGCGGATTCCCTGCGCTAACTGAAACCGATGTATGTACTTATTTCGATGGTATGATGCCACTGTCGGCCGCCATATTGAACTTTCCAACGTCACTAATTTTCACAATGTCCGCCATGTTGAACTTTCTTATTCATGACCCCATCTTCACGAAATTTGGTAGGCGGCTTCCCTGTGCTAACCGAAACCACTGTACATACTTATTTCGGTAGTATGACGCCACTGTCAGCCGCCATATTGAACTTTCCAACGTCACTAATTCTCCAACTTCCCGTGTAGGTAGAAGGCTGAAATTTGGCAGGCTCATTCCTTAAAGCTTACTTACAAAAGTTAAGCAGGTTTCATTTCGAAATTCTACGTGTAACGGTCATAACGGTTGACAATGTTCGCCATGTTCAACTTTCTTATTTATGGCCCCATCTTCATGAAATTTGGTAGGTGGCTTCCCTGCGCTAACCAAAACCGATGTACATACTTATTTCAATGGTATGATGCCACTGTCGGCTGCCATATTGAAGTTTCCAACATCACTAATTCTCCAACTTCCCGTGTAGGTAGAAGGCTGAAATTTGGCAGGCTCATTCCTTACAGCTTACTTACAAAAGTTAAGCAGGTTTCATTTCAAAATTCTACGCGTAACGGTCATAACGGTCGACAACATCCGCCATGTTGAACTTTCTTATTCATGGCCCCATCTTCACAAAATTTGGTAGGCAGCTTCCCTGCGCTAACTACGTACTTATTTCAGTGGTGTGACGCCACTGTCAGCCGCCATATTGAACTTTCCAACGTCACTAATTCTCCAACTTCCCGTGTAGGTAGAAGGCTCAAATTTGGTACTTATTTCGGTGATATGATGCCACTGTCGGCTGTCATATTGAACTTTCCAACGGTCTTTGTTACTTATGGGCCCATATTCAAGAAATTTGGTACACGGGTTCCCAACGCTAGCTGAATCCTACTTACGTACATATATACGTCCATAGCCTGCAGCTCGGTCACCGTGTGAGGCGGCGTTGGGTCCCCCATCCCAACGCCTCCCACGTTGTTGGCTGCCTGCCTATATAAGGCCGTCTGTCGCTCCAGTCTCTACATTCCCTTCCTTGCTTCGCCACGGGATTTACACCTCCCTGCTGATAACTACAGCCTTTTTATTTAATCCACGGCTTCTCCGCTGTTTTATTGTTCATTTATTACGATTATAGTTATTGTGTAGGTATTTTAGACTTACTTTACATTGTTCAGGTACCCATTTCCTTTATCATTCCAACCATACCCCCATTAACATGTCTATTGAGGTGATCACCATCGATCAAAGAACTGTCACTTACAGAGTGGTTTCCATGCCCGGAGATGGCACCTGCCTTTTCCATTCTCTTTGTTTCATATTCATATCAGGCTCACTCTTGATATCCAGAGGAACATTGTGTCTTATGTATTGAATGACTGGGACAGGTTCAATGTGTGGACTGATGACGGTACAGGAGATAATTATTTTACACAGGAGCACTAGAAGAGTGAAATGCTTAAGTGTACCGAAATGGCCTAATATTTTACACCTTTGGACAACCGCCAATGCCTCTTAAACATCTTAGATTCACAGGTGACGATTTCAGTAGTGAACACTTTGATGTTTAGAAATGTTTTAACTCTCAAAAGCTGGATGTGAAGTTATCGATGAAACTGGTTGTATACTTACAACCCTTGACAGATGCCGAATGTCACTTCAACACAAGTCTTACAAATACTGTCGTAATTGAAACAAACCATGAAACTCAAACTGATTATGACAGCAGCAATCCAAGCTGTGAGATTTGAAACAAGATTACTGTTCATATGGCCAACTGTACGTTGCATGCTTAAGAGTAAGCTCAGCGCACAGCTTGGTCATATTACAATCGGAGGGCCGAACTCACAATGTGGTATACAAAGAGATCCTTAACAAATAATTATTGGTATATTTTCCCTCAGTTTAAAAAGGTTTAATTTTCTTCTTAATAAAAATTTTAAGGCAGTACTTTGCCGCTGCGAAGCGCGGGTATTTTGCTAGTTTATTTATAAAGCACTTTAAAAACAACATCAAGGCTGACCAAAGTGCTGTACAATAAAAAAAAGAAAAACCCAACATATCAGAGACACAAAACCGAAGGGTAAATGAAACAGAAACACATACACACATAAAAACTGAAGAGATTCTTAATAAAAAAAGTATACAGATAACCAACATATCATACTGGGTTAAAAGCCAGAGAGTAAAAATGTATTTTTAAATAGAATTTAAAGACAGCTAGTGAAGGAGCCTGCCTAACGTGCAATGGCAAATCGTTCGAGAGTTTTGGGGCTGCAACTGAAAAAGCTCAATCACTTCGGAGTTTGCATCGTGCCTTGGGTACACATAAAAGCATCTGGTCTTCTGACCTGCGAGAGCGAGATGGTATGTAAGGGTGCAGCAGTTCCGATAAATAAAGTGGGGCTCAACCATTAAAAGATTTAAAAACAAATACAAGGATCTTAAAATGGATTCAAAAATGAAATGGAAGCCAGTGAAGGAAAGCCAAAATTGGGGTAACGTGCTCATGCTTTCTTGTGCCAGTTAAAAATTGAGCAGCAGCGTTTTACACCAGCTGTAGACGAGCAATGGAGGCCTGGCTAATTCCAAAAAGAAGCGCATTGCAGTAATCTAGATGAAATGTTATAAAAGCATGTATCACTCTTTCAAGGTTGCGTTGAGACAAAACAGGCTTGATTTTTGACAGCCGCCTCAACTGGAAAAAGCAAGATTTTACCACTGCGTTCACATGGCTATCAAGTTTTAAAGTAGAATCCATTTTCACGCCTAAATTTGTGATCATGGATTTCTCAAATTGAGCCACAGTGGAAAGGCTAATGCAGGGGGTCCTGCTTGTGCTATTGGGTCTGAATAGCATGACTTCTGTCTTGTTCTCATTAAAATTTAGAAAATTTAATGCCATCCAACTCCTTATGTCAATAAGTCAATCAAGCAGGGGCTGGACAGAACATGGACCTTGGCGCTTCAGAGGGAAATAAACCTGTCAGTCATCTGCATAAAGAAGAAAGGAAATACCGTGTTTCCGAAAAATAAATAATAAATGTAAAGCGGAATGGTACGAAATAGAGCGGTTCAAGTGACATTCCTAGTTACACTGTCCAATAAACAGATTTTCATTTATTCATCATTTTGTATTTTGTCTCATTATTCAAACATCAACATATAAAGAAAAGACCTTTAAAAAATGTGATGACATACTGTAAATTGCCTAGTGTTTTCCACTGATGTCCATCCGTCAATAATTCTCTCAGCTTCTACATCTTTAGTCCTGAAGGGTACTACTCATAAGTCACAACACTTCTTGCTTTAGCAATGTGAATCAACACAATAACATAACATATACATTATTAATAATACACTGAGCAAGTTTTAGTACCTGGACTGAACAAAAAAGACAAAATTAATATTGTCATAGTACTTTGTAAGAGTATCATAATAGAAACAATTATGTCTTCATTTTCTTTATACAGGTCAAATCCCATTATAGCGAATACCAAAGTAATAAAATGTTCAGAATAATAAATACTTTTTGTGGGCCCGGGCAAATGTTCTTTGACCATCATATTAAATGAATCTCATTTTAACAAATGTTTTTTTGACCAAAAATGGTCATGGAAAATGCAACAAATACTTAATGCCAGGCCTTCACTTTTGCTGAGTCTCTTTCTTGTTAGACCAAAAGAAAGTGACAGTCTGTGGCAAAATTTCCAGTCTCGAACAGTCTCAATGAGGCTCGGCAAGGAGTGTAGGCCAAATTCTGAGTCAGTACTCCACCAAGCCTCGGCATTGATAGTTGTGTTGTGTGCAGATACTGTACTGTTCTAGTTTCATAGTGTTTCTCAAAGTTTTGTTTAAGATGAACAAAAAAAGTGAGAAATGGCATTAGTTTATGCTGAAAGAAAAATTAACAATCCTGGAAAAAGTTGACTCCAGAATGAAGAAAAATGATGAAAGCATTTGGGATTGTGCCTTCATCGTCATCTAACATCTCATTTTCATTCTATATTTTCATACCTGTATTTAAAAAAAAAAAGTTACTTTTAATGTCTCATTTTCAAATACAGTATTTTTTGCAGTTTAGGAAGCACTGTTGTTTATACAGGTGTTGTCAAGCTTGGGTCAGAGAGTTGCACAAGAGACAGGAAGATGAGTCCAAGTTTTCAAGGAAAATATAAGTATTTTATTACTGTATAGGGAAGGCAGGTACAGTCTCAAGACTTAATTCAAAATAGGAGCTGTTAGGAGGCATGACACGGGTGATCGTCCTTCTTTAGCTCTCATCTTCAGATTAGAAGAACACCAGTGGATTGGAAATCACCATTGTGGCAGACGCAGTCTGGAGAAGACAGATCAGGAGAGTACGAGAAAGAGCAGATCAAAGCCCAGTGTTAAAAGTTCTAAACATCGTGCAACAAGCACATTACACGATAAGCCTGCTCCTGTTGAGGACAACCAATTACTTTTCCCTTGGTTTACAATTTATCAGACACAGCAAAGCAGCTACAGAGCTGTCCTTACGGTGCAGCTGTTAGAGATTGCGAATCACTGGTGACCCTGATCATACTTATTTTCCCTATATTTGTTATAGAAAATTTCTGTTATAACAAAATATCTTTATGGACCCATGAGTAATAGGATTTCACCTTTATACAGTAAGGTCAATAATTATTTGGACAGGGACACAATTTTCATAATTTTGACTCTGTACACTACCCCAGTGCATTTGACTAAAGTATAGACTTTCAGCTTTAATTCTAAGGGTTTAACAAAAATATTCTGTGAGCTGTTTAGCATTAGAATCCCTTTAGCCTACAAAAAACTTGTAATCACAGCCTACCTTGAAACCCTTTGCACCTCTCCATCACCGTCTTTTGTTTTGTAAATGCGTCGATCAGCACAACCAGCAAGCAGCCTGCTGTCCCATCCCCTGCTTTGACGGAGCTTAGTTCGCCAGCAAAACGTTCTCCCAGCTAAAGCCAAGGCTACTTATCTGCATGTGAGCTTCCTGGAGTTGTATAGGGTAAATAATACAGTATATTGTTATTTGGAACACATGCATTTTGTGTGTATTCTGTGTCTACGAAGATCTGGTTAAGTGTAGAATGAAAGGAAATTGAGTCTTCTCTTGTTTGTAGACATTGGAAAAGAAAGGTCTACCTCCCAGAGAGTGTTCTTGGTTTGGCTAAATGTTGTAAAGGGGTTCTTCTTCACCAAGGACAGAATTCTACATTCATCCAGCACAGTTGTTTTCTGTGGCTTTCCAGACCTCCTGGTGTAGCTGAGTTCACCAGTGTGTTCCTTCTTTTTAAGAATACTAGGGAGTTCCCCCCTGCTCGCTTTGCTCGCCTGCCACTTTGCATCTCTTCCGCTCGTGTTGTGAAGAGGGGGGCTGAACGCACCCCAAGGAGACACGGACATTGTTCGGAAACCCTATCTTAAACAGTGATACAATGGGAAACAAATACAGTTTTTTTTTTACCTCATCTTTGCTCGATCAGCTGCTGGCTTGCTGCTGCTGTTGCCGTGCTGCGTTTTCTGCATCTCATGCTACGCTTCAAACATTTAAAAGCCTGTACAGCAGCTGTCCTACTGCTTGTTTTTTATTTCCGGCCCCGGTCGTGGTTAAATCTTTTGGCACAAAGTCCCATCTCACAAGATGTGAGTTCTTGGTATGTTATAGTTTATAATTTAAAAACGGAATAAGAATCTAAAAATCTAACAACATCACATTAAATTTGATAAATTCTGAAAAGAATGATACCAAACATATATATGTAGGTTTTAAAATAAGCCCGATTTAAAGCGTGACAAAAAATGTGACATTAAAAACGTCACCGTTGCACTTTTAGGTTTAGGATTTTATATATATATAGAGAGAGAGTAGATACCCAATGGTCGATTTGACCACTCTTGGTGTTTCAGCTATCTCTCTAAAGGATTTGTCTTGTTTTCTCTGCCTAATGATGGCCTGTTTTTACTTTCATGGCCAGCTCTTTCGACCTCATATTGAGGGTTCACAGTGACAGCTTCCAAATGCTAATTCCACACTTGGAATCAATTCCAGACCTTTTACCTGCTTAATAGTTAATAAAATAATGAGGGGCATGCTCAAACCTAGCTATGAAACAGCTTGTCAGTCAAATGTCCAAATACTTTTGAGACCCTTGAAATGGGGGGCTATGCAGAAAAATGGCTGTCATTCCTAAACAGCTTGTACAATACTTTTGGTAAACTCCTTAAAATTAAAGCTGAAAGTCTATAATTCAATCACATAATGATTGCTTAATTTAAAATCCATTTTGTTGGCTTACAAAGCCAAAATTATGAAAATTGTGTCCAAAAAGAATGTAATAAACAGATCAATTATAATGTGTGAAGTTTATCTTTGTTTTTGTTTATATGTAAGTTCAGAAATTACTTCATTTGCATAACCAACAAACTGACTTCTACCATAATGGTGAAATTAACAAGTGAAATAGAGAGTACAGTTTGTGTCAAAGTATATCTTTGTCAAATCCAGTTTTTCTGCATATTTTAATTGTTAATTGTCTGCCAAAATTCATATTCTTCTTTTGCCTTTGCTGTTCACTCTGCATTCTTATATTAAGTCCTTGTCAATTTCATTTTAAGTTTCAATTATTTCTTTTTTTTTTTTTTTTACTTTTTTAACACTGTTAGACAAAGTATTTTTAACAGCATATTCATTACTTCTTTTTAACTTTTATAAATCAGTCAGATTTATTTAGATCAGATTTCTTCATTCTCACATTTTGAAATAGTTACATAATGCTGTATTCTACTATGCAGTGATCTTAGCTCCTCTGTTCATTAATTCATCAGTGGTGCTAATTTAACTTGCAGTTCCGTGGTGATCTTACTTGCACATCTTCTGCATCACTGTCATGTTTTTATGCATGGTATATGCTTTAAACAAATATTTAACCATTTTGTATGCCCAAATCTATAATACTTTTTACCTGACCTCAGCTATTTTAAAAATCTATTTTTAATGTCATGTACATATTAGTTTGTATTAATGTGTTCTTTATTTATTACCTATGATATTTTCAACATGCTAAATGTAAGATTGAATTTCTCATCAATTAACAGATGAAATATACACTCATCTTTATTGGAATTATCTCAGATCTGTAAGGCTAATGCAGTGTGTCATCCAAATGCTACTCCTGAATCAATAGTATGCAAATTTCAAGCACAAAATTGAATCCTGCAAAAACTTTGGTAGGCCATTGGAAAAATCAAAAGTTTTTTCATGGTGTTAAATTGAACAATCAGCTAATACCATTCTTTTTTTTTCTTTAAATGACTGTCTTAAAATGATGTTTGAAAAGTAAAATGTTTCTGTTCAAAAAGAAAACAAGGTATTGATTTTTATTTCCCTTTTGTGGTAGTATATCATGCACTATTGTGTGACAGGCCAATTGCCCAATGCAGTGAGTTAATGGAGATGGAAATCACCACTTCTTCGCTGCAACCCATTTAAATTCAGAAGCCAGTAATCCAAATAGTGACAAGTTATAACATATAGTTCAGCTAGTCTGACTAACTGTCACTGGTGACGAATGGTAGCTGCTAATAGCTCCTAAATCAACTCTCCTACACCAGTCAGCTGGAATTTCAGATAAGTTTAATTTTAATACACTAGCACCATTAGTGAGTCACCTTTGAACTTTTGCTATAATGAAGTCAAGCAGCAAGTGCGAGTTATGTCACCAAGTAGTTGGTTTAATTACTTTTTTGTATTTTAGTTGTAAAAGTCCAAATAAGGTCCATTAACACAATCAAAACACTCAGAAAGACAAGCTCACTTAACCTTAAATCATAGATGTGGTTTGTATAATAAAAAGTAGCACTTACAAATGTCTGTGTCCAATTATGTTAGTATTTATTGCAATATATTTCAGCATTTAAAACACTGACAGTTTTAAAATAGCTAATAACCGGTTGTCCATGTTCATAACTGAGGTTCTTACTGGTCTTCATTTAAAATCATAGGGTCATAAAATGTACACTTTTGTCAAGTTCTCAGTAACTTAGATGATCAAACACTCTGAAGTTAGATGTCCAATCATTTCATTACTAACAGAACCTCTGACGTCCTAATATAAAGAGGGTTAAACTGTGCACTAAATACTGGAAATTATCATTTTTATACCTGCTTAATTTTATTCATCATTTGAGTTAGGTTAGGTTGCCAAATTGTTAAACATTGCAATGTTAATGCAGTAGCATATGTATTTATTGTAATGGGGTGTTACCCTTATTTTCCAGACTTACACTAAAATGTGTACAGAAATAATATTATAAGTAGGCATATACAAAAATGGGAGTGATGAACAATAGGAGAATGCGAAAGAAATTTTGTTAAGGCTATTTATGCGATGTTATCACACCACCATTTTGGTTAAACTGTACCACTATTTTGAGCTTTTTTTTCCTCCATGGAGTCACATTATTTATAGCAACCACACCCATCGATAGTCACATGATTAGTCAGGATTACCTTGAATTAGTTTTAGCACATTTCTAAATATCCATCCATCTTCTTCCGCTTATCTGAGGTCGGGTCGCGGGGACAGAAGCTTGAGCAGAGAGGCCCAGACTTCCCTATCCCCGGCCACTTCTTCTAGCTCTTCCAGGAGAATCCCAAGGCGTTCCCAGGCCAGCCGGCAGACATAGTCCCTCCTGTGTGTCCTGGGTCTTCCCCAGGGCCTCCTCCCAGTTGGACGTGTCCGGAACACCTCACCAGGGAGGCGTCCAGGAGGCATCCTGATCAGATGCCCGAGCCACCTCATCTGACTCCTCTCGATGCGGAGGAGCAGTGGCTCTACTCTGAGCTCCTCCTGGATGACTGAACTTCTCACTCCATCTTTAAGGGAAAGCCCAGACACCCTGCGGAGGAAACTCATTTCAGCCGCTTGTATTCGTGATCTCGTCCTTTCGGTCACTACCCATAGCTCATGACCATAGGTGAGAGTAGGAACGTAGATAAACTGGTAAATTGAGAGCTTTGCCTTACGGCTCAGCTCCTTTTTCACCATGACAGACCGATGCAGAGCCCACATCACTGCTGACGCCGCACCAATACGCCTGTCGATCTCACGCTCCATTCTTCCCTCACTCGTGAACAAGACCCCGAGATATTTGAACTCCTCCACTTGGGGCAGGATCTCGCCTCCGACCCTGACAGGGCACTCCACCCTTTTCCGGCTTAGGACCATGATCTCGGATATAGGATTTTCTAAATAACCTTGCAGAATTTGATAACACAGTGTCTTCGAGGAATATCTCCTTTTGTGGTTAAAAAATGGTCTACTATAAATGGTAATGTACTGTATGTTGGAATAAAAAGAAAGAGTTAATGGTCCCAAATATAGATAACAACAAATACTAAAGATCTCCAGCAAATACTCAGAGACAATATTTACTAAATAGACACTCAGCAAAAAACAAAACTATGATTACAATTAAAGCCATTCATGGTAAATGTGACTATATGTTGTACAGGAATACAATATTGAAACAACTTGCTAAAAAACTTTTTGAGACTCGACAGAATTCCTAGTTTTAGGAAAAACAGTGGAATTTAACTGCTAAAAACACCTTAAGAGTTTTATGAGTACTTAAGAGTTTTTTTGCTATATTTTTAACAGTGACTTTGGAACAGGAAGCAAGGCAATTATAAATAATTATTATTTTATCTGTCCTAATATACAAATGCTTCATCATTTGATCCTCAGGACACCAAGTGTCCAGTTTTAAGGTATATTCTGAAATCAGCTGAAGATTTTTCACATTTGCACAGCTGCATTTGCATTTTGATAAAATATGTGTGAGAGTACATTGTATAGAGTCGCCCGCAGCCAGTTAATGCAGGAGATTGAATCCTGCTGAGCACAGCATTGCCGCAGTCCAAACATAAAACATAAAGCCATGAATCAGTCATTGGCAGTAATAAGGGCCGGCGATGGATGTAAATAGCATTTGTTACAACGAGGAAAGACACTTGTTTCCACTATAGGTCTCAAAAGTAAGAAAAACATAAATAAGAGGCCTGGAGAAATTCACAGTACACATCACAACCACAGAAAGTATTGTCCAATAATGGGATGTTACATGATTAGTTGTTTTAGCCAAGATATAGGCAATGGTCTTTTTTGTACAATGTTTATTGGAAATTATTGTCCAGGCAGCTCAAAATCTGCAAACATCCAACGGAGGGGAGTTCACGGATGTCATTTAAAATTTTAATAACAGTTGGTTCTGAGTTTTTTCAGCAAGATATTAGAAATGTAGTTTATACCTTATTAGAAAATTACTAACAAGCAATTATAAATGGTGAAAAATAATTACAATATAGCCTATTCTTGAGGAACACCACAATTTGAATTTTAATAGCAATATTGCAACAGACTCATTATTTTGATCAAAATGGCATGATCAATCATGTCAGGCTAACATTGCATAACACCAATAATAATCACATTCAACAGTCAGATTTAATCAATAAATCATTGACAGTATCTCTTTATTTTCTATAACTCTTTCAAAAAATTGACTTAACAATATGGTTTTAAATTTGTGAAAAACTGTAGTCATGAACAGAAATTGTAAAATTGTTTATATAGTACAGATCTGTATAGAGTTATTATTGTCCAGAAATAATTATTTTGCTTTAATGAATGTCCCTGTAGCATTTTAATATCTTTCCAATGCATCTCACTAAATATCAATAAGTTTTTCATCTTTAAAACATTGGATGCAAATTTAATTTCATCTAGAATGCAAATGGAAAATAACACTTCAGAGTTTTAAAGTAGATGTGGAAAATGGCCCTGTCTAATTTTCAGTTCAACTACAAGGTTTCCTAAATACTATACATATTTACATTTACATTAATTTGTTTGGGAGTTGTTTTTAACCAAAGCGACTTACAAAAGATGTAACGTAATCGAATAACATTAGGCTAGGGCCTGATTGTTCTGCAAGTGTAGTAGTGCATGCAACAAAAGTTGATTGCCACAAGTGAAAAAATGTAATAACTAATACATTTACAATTATAGATTAACAATCGATAAGGCAATTAAACTTAATGTCACAAAAAATCAACCAACGATATGAAAGATCACAGAGTAAAGTTTGTTTTCTCTCTCTCAATTAGACAGATATTCACAGAACAGATGGGTTTTCAGTTGCTTCTTAAATACGCTAAGGGAGACAGCAGTTCTGATGAAGGTGAGCAGCATGTTCCAGGAAAAGAGTCTGGATTGAGTTGATACTACACAGAGGTTTCTTCACCAGATCTGAGTGGGCGAGAGGGAGCATAGCACTTCACCAGTGTCTCCATATACTCAGGTGCTGACAAATTGACTACTCTGTAGGCAAGCATCAGGGATTTGAACTTAATGCATGCTGCTACAGGGAGCCAATGTAGTGATCTGAAGAGAGAAATGACATGTGCCTGTCTAGGCTGCTTAAATACAAGACAGGACGCTGCATCCTGGAGCATCTGCAGCAACTTGATAGCATATGTGGGTACTCCTCCCAGAAGTGAGTTGTAGCAGTCCAGATGCAACTTGATCAGAAGTCTTGCTGCATAGTCCATCAGATAAGGTCTGATCTTGCAGATGTTGTACAGTGTAAACCTACATGAACAAGAAACAGTAGAAATGTAATCAAAAAAAGATAGTGGCTCATCAGTCACCACCCCAAGGTTGCGTACTGACTTGGCAGGTGTTGGTTGTACAGAGATGGGAAGTTGAACAGACTGGATATCTGGGATCACAAGAAGCTTGGCACCTTTACAAGACAATTCTGTATTTCTGTCATCCTTAAAAAACAGGTGGAGTGCTGGCTCTGAGGCTAGGGATCTGTGCTGGCAGTCAGAAGGTTGCTAGTTCAAATCCTGTAAATGCCAGAAGTGATTCCACTCCATTGGGCCATTGTGCAAGGCCCTTAACCTGGAATTGCTCCGTCCTGGGTATGACGTTATCCTGCATCCAGCCCTGCAAGCAGGTCCTCCAACTTATGGGCCACTGTAAAAAATCCCACATTGTTCCATTCTAGCTAGTGTGGTACTGAGGTGTCACCTGTTGCATGGCTGCGGTTGGGTTCGAATATGGGATCATGAGGTGTTTCGTTGTGTGTTAGGTGTGGCAATGCATTGTGTCAGTGCATTCTCCCCACCTCTTCTCTCTCTTAAAAAACACTGAATAGTTTTAGTATTGTTATCTTCAGAGATTTGTATATTTATATTATATTTGCATTTTATGGCTAACCATAATGCAAATATAAACTTTAGTCAAAACATTTCTTTTACTACAGCACATGGAAGTTGGATATTTTGTTAAAAGAAACCAAACAAACCATCCCCTCACAATCTACTGTACCAGATATATACTTTGTAACTGTGATAAAGATTTCTCTCTGTATATACTTAAATTTACATTTATTTGACTTAGCAAACATTTTTTTATCCAAAGTAGCTTACAAAAGAGATCACCATAACTGAGTAAATATCAGACTGGGGGACTGGCAAGGTAACAAGATTGATCATCAAAAGTGAAGAGCACAAAACAAAATGCAAGTTAGTTACACTTCTTTCACTACAAAAACTTAACAAAGCCAGTATATGTTAGACAGAAATTCACCAAACAACAGTCTTCAAATACTTGTTAAACATATTATGGGAGTTAGAACTACAAATTGGTCTCGTCCATTGCGAGAGATGGACGTCTGAAGTGGAGCTCCGCTAGCTATCTTGAGATATCCCGTATTTATTCAACCCGAGGGGCACTGCTACAGTATATGTAAGCATATATAAACATGGCCAACAAGAAAGGGGGTTCGAAAGAACCGAAAACTAAAGCTGCATCCAAGCTAAGATCAGCAAGCCCTAGTTCAAGATACGGCCTTTCAGAGACAGACCTGGATCAGATGGGCGAAAGTACAGACTCCTCGGGACCACGGTCCTCTACATTGTTGCCGGCTGAGAGCGAAAAGGGAAGCGAATGTACGATCGTGAGTGAAGCAGGTCTCGATAGCTCACCGATTGGAGAAGATCACCTGAAACTGGAAAAGGCCTTGCAGTCCACGGTTTCAATTAGTCCACGCGAGCCAGGAACAGCGGGGACACCGGCTACGATAGAGCCTGCCGCTTCACCTATGGTGCAAGAAAACACAATTGAACTGTCTGAACTGAAGGTGATGTTCGCTGAGCTCATGCAAGAGATGAAGAAAAGCAAGAAGGCAAATGAGAAGGCAAGGGTAAAGGCAAATGAGAAACTGCATCAGGAGCTGCAACAGACAAATAAAAGGCTGCGACAGGAGCTGCAACAGATGCGGCAGCAGGATAATAAAGTCTTTAAAGATATGCTGGGAAAAATTGAAGAGCACATTCAGGGAAACTCTGTTAAACTGAGCACGTTTGCTGATCAACTGGAGGATGTCAAGGACACATTCACAACTCGGATTGAAACAGCCGAAAATTTAGCTGCTAGTGCCGAAGAAAAAGCAGTAAATGTCAGCTCCGAATGCAAAAAACTTGGAGACAGACTGGCTGCTTTGGAAGATGGAAGCAGAAGGAATAATGTCAGAATTGAAGGTCTGCCTGAGAATCGAGAAAGTCCAAACCCTGTGAAATTCGCAGCTGAACTTTTTTCTAAAATAATTGGGGGGGGGGGACTTTAAAGCAGATTCTGAGATAGCAGCGGCTTATCGCATACGCGGATCAAATACCGTTAGACCTAGATCTTTTATTATTCACTTTGAAAGATTATCATTTAAGCTAGAGGTGATGGCACTCCTCAGACACAAGCAAGAGATTATATATGAAAATAAACACATTCGTATCTTCCCTGACTTCTCTTCAGCAACAGCTACTAAACGCAGCTTTCCACAAATTTAAACAGCGGTTATGGCAAGCCAACGTCAAATACAGCCTCTTGTATCCGGCCAAACTGAAAGTGGAATTAAAGGGTCAATTCTATGTCTTCGCTAGCAAGGAAGAAGCAGAAAAGGAATTAAGAAAGCTGATCCCGGGACTATTCTGATACATAATAGTGAGTCATGGCCGTTAATGATATGGCAAGGATTAATATTCTACTGTCTGATCTAATTGTTTCAAATAAGGGTTTTTATCATTATATATTCTCATTATCACTCATTATTACTCGGGTGCTATCTGTTTATGTTTTATTGTGCTTAATTACTTTTTCTTTTTTTTCTTTATTCTTTTTTTTATTATCTAATTATTTTCTCTCTACCCTAAACGAGACTGTTCAACATCATACCCTTGGTTTATTGTTATTGCTATTATTGCATTAAGACTTATTATGCTTATTCTGGACCACTTTCTAACACCATTCCCCGGGTTTATTATCCGGGTGTATTATCTTAATACACTAAGATTGCTGAAGATTATATATATTCTAAGTGCACAGTTTTTTAGACTATATTGGTAACAGATATCTCTATTTTTTAATCCTAAAACGCCACTGCGTGGGGGCTTGTTTTGCTTTGGACGTGCTCTTTCTCTGGGTATGTCAGAGGACCGGGACTGTGTGAAGTGGGTTCTAGCCTCACGTGGGGAGGCAAAAAGGGAGGGTGGGGGGTTAAGGGGGAGAGAAAAAGAGCAGACTTGATCTATACCTAATCTATCCTTTTAATCTTTATAATTATAACTACCAACGTAATAATAGGCTGCATGGCAATAACTCTTGGGGAAACAGGAAACTAAGGCCGAAGCTGTCTCACTTCCAGTTAAGACTATAAAATGACATCAAAAACTCAGAATCAATGTCTCCATGATGGGACAGTTAACTTCATAAGCTGGAATGTTAAAGGCCTGAATCACGAATTAAAGAGAAAGAAAGTACTCTCTCACCTAACAGGTCTAAACGCTAAAATAGTATTTTTACAGGATACCCATTTACTAAGCAAGGATCAGTTCCGGCTGCAAAAAGACTGGATTGGCCAAATGTTCCATTCTAGTTTTACAAAGAAAACTAGAGGTGTGGGAATTCT
The DNA here is from genome assembly GCA_026402145.1 of Polypterus bichir lapradei. Lineage (NCBI taxonomy): Eukaryota > Metazoa > Chordata > Cladistia > Polypteriformes > Polypteridae > Polypterus > Polypterus bichir. The sequence goes on along the minus strand of JANRMT010062792.1, from coordinate 107,735,863 downwards.
CATACATAGAACAGAGTCATTTGTAGCATCAGATGTAGTATTGGATCCTGAAAGGAGATATGTAATGGTCATGGGAGACTTATCTAACTGTAAAATGATTCTGATAAATGTTTATGCACCTAATATTAATGATAAGGAATTTATACAAAATTTATTTGCATCCATTCCCAATCTGAACACTCATAAAATTATAATGGCTGGGGACTTTAATTGTGTTTTAAATCCACTCTTAGATAGGACTTCTTCCACAGGGGGAACGGCATCTAACACCGCAAAGATAATTACAAAGTTTATAACTGATCACAACTTATCAGACCCCTGGAGGTTTTTAAACCCAAACTCAAGAACATATTCTTTCTACTCACCAGTACATCATTGCTACTCAAGGATTGATTATTTCTTTATAGATAATAACTTCTTGCCTATGATTAAATCTTGCAAATACGATGCTATTGTTATTTCTGACCATGCACCTCTGATCTTGGAGCTAAAGTTACTAAGCCCCACACACTCACCTCGCAGATGGCGTCTCAACCCGCTTCTATTAGCAGACAAGAATTGTACAGAATTCATATCCAAACAAATCAATTTCTTCCTAGAGACAAATACATCCACAGAGATTTCTGCAGGAATACTCTGGGAAACTCTTAAGTCCTTCTTAAGAGGACAGATTATCTCATATCTTTCCCACAGAAATAAATTAGAAACCAAGAAAATAGCAGAGATAAAAAGCAAAATTAGTAGAATAGATGAAGAACATACCAGACTACCAAGCAAGACTCTACATAGGAAAGGCAGGCTCTGCATTCAGAACTAAACCTCTTGACAACTAAAGAAACTAAACAACTAATTTATAAATCCAGACATCATTACTAAAATCATCGACCACAAAAATATAATGCACACTTTCAAGGACTACTATAAATCCCTATATACTACTGAGTTTAAAGAAAACAATACACAATCTAATGCATTTCTGGATACATTACAAATACCACAAATAGACACTTTTAGTGCGGAGGAACTTGATAAACCTCTGCCGTTATCAGAATTACTAGATGCTATAAAGTCACTTCAAGGCGGGAAAGCAGCAGACCCTGATGGCTACCCTGCAGAATTTTATAAGAAATTCTCCGCTCATCTAGCTCCCCTCCTATTAGCAACATTTACAGAAGCCAGAGACAACCAAACTCTTCCTCTGACTTTTCGCCAAGCATTAATCACCGTTTTTCCAAAATAAAATAAGGACTTATTACAAAGTGCATCATACAGACCAATTTCACTTCTGAATAATGACGTTAAAATACTCTCTAAAATCATAGCTAGAAGGATGGAGAAAGTGCTCCCCTCAGTAATATCACAAGATCAAACTGGATTTATCAGGGGCCGACACTTATCTTCAAATCTTCGATGCTTGTTTAATGTAATATACTCACCAACTAAATCAAACACCCCAGAAATTTTATTATCATTGGATGCAGAAAAAGCATTTGACATGACTGAATGGAAATACCTTTTTACTACATTGGAGAAATTTGGGTTTGGCCCAAACATTTGTGCATGGATCAAATTACTGTATACTAACCCAGAAGCTTCATTTTGTATCAACAACATTTGTTCAGACTACTTTAAACTAGAATGTGGTACTAGACAAGGATGCCCCTTGTCACCACTACTGTTTGCAATTGCTATTGAACCACTGGCAATACATTGTCGAAATACTGATCAGATAAAGGGGATTATCAGAGAAGGACTGGAACAGAAAATTTAATTATATGCAGATGATATGGTACTGAGAAAATTCTGTGCCTGCAGTCTTAACAGCACTCACAGAATTTCAAAAGATCTCTGGTCTCAGAATTAATCTGAATAAAAGTGTACTCTTTCCAGTGAATTCTCAAGCATATAATATTAGATTAGACACCCTACCTTTTATCATTGCAGAACAGTTTAAATACCTAGGGGTAAACATCACAAGTAAACATAAAGCTCTTTGTCAACAAAATTTCGCTGTCTGCTGGAAAAAATTAAGCAAGACTTGCATAGATGGTCAATCCTTCATCTCACACTAGCTGGAAGAATTAACACTATTAAGATGAATATTCTTCCTAAGCTCCTTTTTTATTTCAAAACATTCCAATATGCATTAATAAATCATTCTTTAAGCAATTAGATTCAACAATAACCTAATTTATTTGGAACTCAACACATCCATGCATCCAAAGAGCGACCCTACAAAGACAAAAGGTAGAGGGCGGCATGGCTCTACCTAACTTCCAGCTTTATTACTGGGCAGCAAATATACAAGCGATAAAAACTTGCACACAAATAGAAGAACATACACAGGCTTGATCCGCAATAGAAGTAAAATCCTGCAGTACTTCTTTATATTCCCTGCTCTGTGCTCCAATAAACACAAGTTATCAGCAATATACTAATAACCCAATTGTGCTTCACTCACTTAGAAGATAGAACCAATGTAGAAAGCATTTTAAGACGGAGAAGCTTCTATCTGTGGCACCTCTGCAAGAGATCCACCTCTTTCAACCTTCGCAAACATATGCAGTTTTTAATATCTGGAAAAAATTTGGAATTAACTTGCTTAGAGATCTTTATATAGACAACGTCTTTGCATCCTATGAACAATTACATTCCAAATTTATCATTCCAGCAACACATTTCTTTCACTATCTTCAAATCAGGAACTTTGTTAAAAAGAACCTTCCCGATTTTCCTCATCCATGCTGGAAAAAATATTGCTCGGTCTCAAGGACTCAGACACCATGTCTGCAATATATAAAATCATTTTACAGTCCCTCCCTTTCAAAGATCCAAGAGGACACTGGGAAAAAGATCTCTCAATTAATATCTCAGTAAAGGAGTGGAAAGTAGCAATGCAGAGAATTCACTCGAGCTCCATATGCGTAAAGCATACAATTATACAACTCAAAATTATATATCGAGCACATCTGTCTCGTCTAAAACTCTCCAAAATGTTTCCAGGGCATGATCCAACCTGCGAACGCTGCAACCAAGTCCCAGCCTCACTGGGTCACATGTTCTGGGCCTGCACCAAATTAACATTATTCTGGACCAAAATTTTTAATTACCTTTCAGACAGCCTTGGTTTCACAATCCCTCCTAACCCATTAACAGCTGTGTTTGGGGTTCTTCCAGATGGGTTTAAAGTGGAGAAAGACAAACAAATTGTGATTGCATTCACTACACTTTTGGCACACATACTTATTCTGCTAAACTGGAAGAACCCAAACTCTCCTCTTTTAAGTCAGTGGGAAACCGATGTGTTATACTATTTGAAATTGGAAAAAATCAAATACTCAGAGGATCCGTACAGATATTTTTCAAAACATGGCAGGATCTAATCAGTAATATTTTAAAATAAGCTCTTAAAGCACAGAGGAAGCAATTATTTTCGTATTTCTCTGTCTTATGCATCCATCTCATCAAATTTATTAATTTAGGTATGTTTATAAGCCTTAAATTTCACGCCATTTGCCTTGCTCTCTCAGGGTTGGGATCAATTTGTTTTTAACTCAGTTTTACTTTTTGTAAAAAATTGATTGATTTGTATGGATTGCAATAAAATTAATAAAACTTCAAAAAAAAAAAAAAAGAACTTCAAATGAAGGTGTGTAGCTCATCCCATCATGTAAGAGCTGCACATAAAATGAGTCTGGATTGAGGTTTGATGCCAAGCAGAGATTTCATCACCAGACACTGTCCCTTCCTTGGCTGGTTGAACACCAGATGTACTACAGCCCTTTGAATCATCTGCAGCAAGTAGCTGCCACATGTCAGTACTCCTGCCAGCAGAGAGTGGCAGTAGTCCTAATGTGACAAGATCAGGTGTTGTGCTGCATACTCTGTTAGATATGGTTTGATCATTTGGATATTGTATAGGGTGAATGTGCAAGTCCTAAAGACAATTGCAACATATTCAGTGAAGGGCAGCTGGTCATCGATCAGTACTCTAAGCCTGCGTACAGACTTGGCAGTTGTTAGCAATAGTGAGACGAGCTAAACAGAGATGGGGTGCTGAAGAGATGGATAAGCTACAGAACAAGGAGGTCTGCCTTTGCCAAGCTGAGGTGCAGGATGTTTTCATAATAGCATGATGAATCATTGCTAACATTTTGGATTTTTCAATATTTCTGAGTATGTTATGTCACATTGTTTTCTATCTGTGATGTTTAGATAGGAAATGGAAAGGGGATTATCTGAGAGAGCTTATGAGGCCGAGAGAGAAGGAGGGCTGATGTGGGGTTTAGCTGTATTCGAAGACAAAAAGTCAAAATCCAATCTCTTTCCGTAAATAACAAAATCTCACCAGGTTGTCACCACTCAATTTTAAGTCCTTGTTTTATAGGAGAACTAGCAAAATACCCGCGCTTCGCAGCAGAGAAGTAGTGTGTTAAAGAAGTTTTGAAAAAGAAAAGGAAACATTTTAAAAATAACGTAACATGATTGTCAATGTAATTGTTTTGTCACTGTTATGAGTATTGATGTCATCAAGGATTTGATTATCATTATTTCTTTCAATCAGGTTCGTATTTGGAGGACGTGTTGTGTTCAAGTTACATTCCGTGTTCGTCAACCATTGTAAAAATAACAGGTTTCATTCATCGAAGTGTTCACTACCCAAATCGCTACTCGTGAATCTAAGATGTTTATCAGGCATTCCCAGTATTAACTTGTGGAATTGCCTGCGAGTATTTAGCGACAAAGTCTGTATGAACTTGTGGATTAGCCCGCGAGTATTTAGCGGCAGCGTTTCTATGAACTTGTGGATTTGCCTGTGAGTATTTAGCGACAGCGTGTCTATGAACTTTTGGATTTTTCTGCAAGTATTTGGCAGCAGCGTCATGAAGTTGTTTCCATCTAGCTACATAAGAAAATGTACCACGACGTCTGACACGCCTCCTTTTTACTGTTTTCTCGCAGCTTGGATTGCTGCTGACGAATGGCCTTATATGGGCAGGCAGTCAATTACGTGGGAGGTGTGGGGATAGGGAACGCAATATAGGCAGACAGCCAACTACGTGGGAGGCGTGGTGATGGGGGACGCAACTCCGCCTCACACAGCAACCGAGCTGCAGGCTATGGACGTATATATGTACGTAAGTAGGATTCAGTTATGACAGTTACGCGTAGAATTTCGAAATGAAACATGCTTAACTTTTGTAAGTAACCTTTAAGGAATGAGCCTGCCAAATTTCAACCTTCTACCTACACGGGAAGTTAGAGAATTAGTGATGAGTGAGTGAGTGAGTCAGTCAGTCAGTGAGGGCTTTGCCTTTTATTAGTATAGATAACGAAGTCACCTTTTTAGAACAAGCAGAAAAAGAAGTAGCAACATCCACATTTTTTTTATTTCATTGGAGGATGTCAATGGCTAGCAGATGGGATTCTGAAATAAACACATGTCAATGTAATTATAATAGAGGGAAACTATCAGATATGAGTGCCTCTTATCTGAATTTAAACCCGGATTTCGTACAAAAAAGCTTATCCGTAATTATTTTAAAAAGGATGTTGACAGAAGAAAGAATATAACCACAAGAAAAACAGAAACTCCCAGAATCCCATAGCTTAGGCAGCCTACTAAAACATCACCCATATATGCCCACTAAACTACCCAGCCCCTATCTCTAAACCCATCCAGCCCATTAGCCTCCCCCAGCAGCTGACCCCTGTAGTAGGTGAAATATGAGAAAATTCCCAATAAATGAGAACTAGCAAAGAGCTCCAAAGCCCTCCACCTCACAATCCTTACCCCATAATACAACAAAAACAATAACCAAAAACTTACAAAAGTGTACAAGACATAACAGTTAAAGTGATAACAAAGAGTAAATATCTAGTAAATATCTAGAGGAAGGTGATTAAATATTGCAAAATGTTACAATAAACCCATATTTCTCACTATAAACATGCAATTAATTATAGTCAGAAATTACATGGAAATCAGCATGTAGTCCAGCTTACTGTTCCTGGTTGGGGAAGATCTTCCTCTTGACATTTTACTTGAAAATAAGTGATCACTTTCAATCCCTGGCAAAAGACGGCATCATTTTATAGGATAAAAGTAGATGACAATAAAGAAGAATGTATTGTGGCTAGCAGGATCCACTCTTGGTTGTTCCCAACTCAAAATAAAAACACCAGATCAGAACACCCCCCAGAGGCACTTGCTGTCTCTGCAGTCCATAATGGTAGAGCCCTATTCTTAACACCCGGCTACCTGCTGTACCCAAATAGACTGAATCTTATAAACCTCACACCAAAATAACTTAAGGAAAATCCATAAGGAGAGATTCTGAGAAAGTATAAGCCTTAAAGGTGAATTAATTCTTTAAGTCTATTGTATTGAAGCGCGCCAACATCAAAGAGTTATACAAGGTAAGCAGAGTAGACAGCTACTCAGAATTGTTCGTTTTCAAAGCTTTATATATAAGCAACAGGCTTTTCATCATGATTCTGAAACAGAAAGGTAGCTAGTGTAGATTAGGTTTGTCATTCAAGTGTTTAAATGTTTAGGATGTTTGACGCATGTGATTGAAGTAATATTTAATATTATATCCATTTTTATTCCCCAAAGATTGACCCATACTAGGTACTCTGTTTATCTTGCAGCAGCAGACACTAATTGAGGAAATTAAATTTGAACCAAAATATGAAATATAAAATAGGCTTGCACAGAAATATAGTACAACACATTTTATCATCGAAAAGCATAAATTATTCAGTGTCTGCTTTTCTGTAGCTTTTTTGGGTATCTGCTGTTAGGTCTGCTTCTACTGTAGTATTGTTGAGAGTGGTAAGAAAATGTGTTGGTGAGAATAATGAATCATTTGATTAATTGATCCATTAATTAATTGTAGGTTGTGCCTTTGATAATGCTAATAATTAAGTAGACAAGCCAGTCAGATATCCTATTTTATTTTTACTTACCTTTCATTTTAAGTAGAGTTTCTAGTCATTACATTTACGTAAAGGTGACTAAATCAGACTTGTTTTAAGAAACAGAATGACACAATTTTATTGATAAACATAAGGATTATGTAAATAACAATGTACCTTTTTTTTTCTCATTTTCAGATGTTGATGAATGTGCAGAGGGCCGACACTATTGTCGTGAAAATACCATGTGTATGAACACTCTGGGATCTTTCATGTGCATCTGCAAGACAGGTTATATTAGAATCGATGACTATTCATGCACAGGTAGGTAAAAAATTATCTATTTATTTATATGGCATTTCACAGTGGCAAAAATTGGAATTTGCAAAGACAAGTTAAAATCAAATCAAGTATAATTATAATTTAAACAAATCATAATTGGTAGCACTCATTAAAGTAAGGTATTTAGCATGTTGAAAAGTCAAAAGCTAAATCAAAACAATATGGAAATTTTGCTCTGGCATGATTAAGTGTAGAGATGGGCAGGAACCAGTCTGACATGTCCGCTGATTTTAAAATAAAATGGTACCAGGGTCAAAAGCAACATGTCAGATATTTGCATAGGTCTGCTCTCCTAAAGCCTTCTCTGTAAAATACTGCAAATTTGTGTATCATATCTATTTGGCTAAATTGATACCTTATAATTACAATCTAAGAAGCATATTGCCTCCAGGTGCCTCTTTCTGCTCGTTTCCATTATATTTTGCAGTCTGTAAAACTGATTATTTCAGAATGCTTTTTTATTCATTTAATAAGGAAATATTATATCACTCTGGGCTATATGTTGTTTTTATTTTTGATTTGCAGTTAGATAATGGCAAACATTTGAGGTATAGTCAAAAATAAACTGAGCCTAGCATACTATGTAGCAGTTGTGACTGTTACAACAGGGCCTTAGACGTGCTTACCTTTTTCATAAATAGGCTTTTCTTTCTTTTATAAATAAAATGCACAATGTTATTCACATTATAACTACACATGGAGGGGATGCATGTCCACAACTGGGCAAGGAAAAGATGTCAGTCTATATTACAGGGATCATCCCATGTAAAGTTAACTTTAAACATTTAGTAAAACTTACTAAAACCTTTGAATCTGATCGTATTCGATTTCCTCCTCCATTTGAGTGACTATGTTTTAATTTTTTCAAGTAGCAGGTCTGCCTCCTTTCAGGTTCTTGTGACATGTGTAAGCATGTGTGCTTAATGCTTCCATTACCAAATTTTTTAAAGCAATTGAACATTCCACTTAAAGGTATTTTGTGGCATTTTATACAAAACTTAATTTTAATCATATTGTCACTTTGTATCATGTTAGGTATCCACCCTCAAACTGCCAGTGTAATTTTTAATCTGCAAAGCACACTGCATCTTTTGCTGCAATTTTCCAACAGATACTGACTTCGTTGTTTTCAGTGAGGCATTACAGACAATACTAAAACACTTGCTAGGTGACATTAGGTGTCTTCTTTGTGGTACGTATAGTTTGGTTTACTTTTGTCTGTCACTTGGCACTTGCATGATAATATATCCAAATGAACAGGTAATTTAAACTCATCCATTCCTAGAAAGTGGTTTTATTAAAAGAGTTTTATGAAGATAAACACAATGTGAGGTAGTCAGGATCTGGAATTGTTCACATATGGTATTTGAGTATTGGCTATCTTTTCACTTTGTTTTATAAATATATTTAAAATACTTGAATATACACTTTTTGCTTCCAAAATCTGGCATATAAGAAGGAATGTTCTGAAACAGTAGGTCAGTGTTTGAAAGAATTTGGTTAATGAGATTTATCAGTGGTTTTGTTTTGCTCTCGTTGCAACAAAGTGAAACAAGAATCAATGCATCAGCTTTAAATAATAAATGATCATTCAGAAAATGTAATGATCTGTGAGTAGGAATCTTGAGAAAATAATCTTTTTCTTTTTATAAAAAAAGATAAAAGAACTGGTGAATAATCAGCAACTGTTGCATAGAGTCTCTGTTCTAGTACTCTGACATAGAATTTCCCAAGGATGCCGAGGAGTCTGATCCCTCAGTAATTGCAGCATATCCTCTTTTCTTCCCTTTTTAAAAACAGGGACCATCACTCCAATCTGAAAGGCCCTATACACCTTTCTCCACTTTCCATACAACACTGAAGAGGCTTTTTGCCAAAACACGATTCACAATTTCCAGTGCATTTGCCATTATGGAACTTTTTAATCATTATAGTGGCATCCGCCACAGATATGGACCTTAATCTCTCCCATGTTTCTAGCACAACCACACCCAAGGAAGGTACATCCACTAGGTTTAGCAGTTCATCAAAGTACTCCTTCCATGTCTCAACAATATCTTTAGTTGTAGTCAACTTTTTCCAGGCTCGGTATGTACAGACTGCCAAATGATGTTTCAGGACCTCTTGAAGCTTCCCGAAACTCATTTCCATGTCCTTACCAAACTCCACACACACAAGGGGTATTTTGGTCACTACTGCCTTTTTGATGTGCCATTTCCTCTCAGTCCAATCTGGTGATCATCCAGCTAACAATGAACAGAAACTTCTTTCTTCATCTTGACAGCTTCACTTACAGCTAGTGACCATGAACAGGTCCTAAAGTTGCTGACATAGTAGGCATTAACAAGTCCTTCCAGCTGCCTCACTACAGAGATCACCTATTCAGACTCTGAGCTTCTAATGTCTTCTAAAATAAAGAAACTCAGCTGGAGGTGAGAGTTGATCTCACATACAAATAATCATTAGATATTCATTAATATCATTAGATTAGAGGTTGCTTAGAGTTGTAATTCTCCCAGCTAAAGAGAGATGAAGAGATGATAATCTATAACATCTTGTTTTATTCTTTCCATCATATTGCAGAAATTAAATTTGAGCAGATCTTGAAGTATTTTTCCACCTATAACTCCCAGGCAAGTGATTTAGTTTAGTTTGATATACAAGAGAATTCACTGAGTAAGGTATGCATTCACTCTTAGTTTAGAATCCAGAGATGCTACAAAACTTGCCTACTAGATTTATAATAAGCGCTACTGATGAATTTCTCTTCATTAAAAAGAATTTTCAGAGTAAGTAGCCTTGCATTGTTCTGTTTGGTTTAGAGCTTTTCACTTGTGATAATGAATTTTGCAACCTTCTTCTGTACCACTTGTTTCAAAACAGCGTTCACGCTGATGTTAGTCAGGTGACCACCTTAGTAAATCAGCCATTTTGGATAAAAGCATTCACTGTCAATAAAGGTAAAAGTAAATAATATATATGTGTGTATGACCTCTGACTGTTTCTGGAGAAGGGCAGCCAAGGTTTCAACAGCAATTGCAAAAAGTTTCTGGTAATAAATTACAGCTCTCTCTAGCTATGTAATCGAATACTGCATGTAGCAGTGTATTGTGTATACTGGGTCAAAACCTTATTATTATGTCGTACAGTAAAATGATATCCCCACTAAAATCTATCAGAAGCCTTTTCAACATCCAGAGACTTCATGCCCTCCATAAGCTGAGACACTCTTGAGTATATGCTAAATTGAACAACTGTCAAAGGTTTTAAATCAATTTTCATCCTGTTAAATTACAGAAGGAATCATTTTCTCTATTCTTTTAGCTAAAGCTTTTGTCAAGACCCTAACATTATTATTTAGTAATGAGACTGGTCTGTAGGATGCAACCTAAACAGCCTTTAGTCTTCTTTCGAAAGCCAGTGAATGATACCAGACAATGTGTTTTGGTAAATTGTTATCTAGTCTAGCTTCTTTAAACATGGTTAGCATTAACAGGTCTAATTTAACTTACTTTCATTTCTCATGTTTAATTTTGCTTTGAGTTTAATCCTGTTCTCCCACAATAACATTTTGTTTTTGTTGGGCGCTGTCATTTTGGAAAGTTGCTAAAGTGCTGATTTCTAGCAGTGTAAAAGTCAGAACTGTGCACATTTAATGGTTGTTTAAGAGTGTGTGCACCCAAACTATTTAGCTTTCATTTATTCTTATTTTGTTAAAGTTCTGCCTAGCATTCCTTGCTTTGTTTACTAATGTCAATTTAGTTTTTTTTTTTCTGGCTTCAGTTGCTGGTCTGCTCATTTCAATATTATTTCAGTATTACTGCAGCTGTTCCCTTGGAAGAGAGTACACCTGATTTATTAAGGATTTTTTTTATCATAAGCTTCATGTTTAATATGTATAAAGATTTATAATATTCTTGAAATGTGTCAGTTATTTGTTTGTGCTTGCAAACTTTAGTTCAAATTGCATTGTTAATTTCCATAAGTATGTTCCAGTCTTCCTTTTTGTATATTTGTTGAATTAAAATCTTATTAGCCTTTTCTCTATGTTTATGATAAGAATGGCATGACTTAAATATTAATTGCTCAGTTTCACTTCTGATCAAAAGATTAAAGATTTATAATAGGACAGCCTTTTTGTAGAGTATATAAATTGGTGATCTTGTATATTCTTAGTCTTACAAATATCACAGATTATTTCTGATACCATTCTGGATTACAATCATTTTTATATATATATTTTTAACGTATTAAACAGGAAGCATTAATCAAAAAAAATGTATCTATCTATCTATCTATCTATCTATCTATCTATCTATCTATCTATCTATATACATATACATATATATGATATATATGTATATATATGATATATATGTATATATATGATATATATATACATATATATCATAGGTGACTGAAAGTGAAATGCTGCAAGTTGTATAATAAAAAGGTTTTTATAACAATTATGTGAATTTTTGGATCCCCCTTTGTATACCATTATCAGGCATGATACTGTAAATGCATACAACTGCAAATGGTCAATCACTTAGGTTTTAAAAAAAAGTTGTTGATGTTCCCTAATAAAGGTGCAATATAATCTAAAGCTTGTCTGATTGTTATCCTTAACCTTATGTTCTTTTTAATGACCTACAAAAGTGAAATTATCCAATATATTTAGTTTAAATTCCATAAAATTATCCAATATATTTAGTTCACCAACAGATCACCATCTAAAAAAAATATAAAAGGATATTGTGTTAATAAGAATGACTTATGAGTGCTTTGAAATCACTATGGGGATCAGTAATATAGTATTTGGAGTGTCATTTTATGCATTTTCAAAGTTGCTGATCTGGAATATGATGTTATTGATATTGGGTTCATTAATGATGGTTCTAGCCCTCTATCAACCACTCCAAGAAGGTGAAAAATGACAAATTATAAAAATAAACATGTGGGTTATTTAGACTATTTCAAGGTCAGTGATTACAGAGATGCTGTTATATTTGATCGTTTGCTAGGGATCTAGCCCTCTATGGACCTCTATTAGAAGGTAAAAAAATGACAAATTTCTATTACAATTGAAAATAAACTGCTCAAAAAAATTAAAGGAACACTTTTTAATCAGAGTATAGCATCAAGTCAATGAAACTTCTGGGATATTGAGTGCACTAGTTTTGCATTTGGCTACAGTCAGTGTCACTACTGGTAGCATGAGGAGATACCGGGACCCTACAGAGGTTGCACAGGTAGTCCAGCTTTTCCAGGTTGGCACATCAATACATGTCATTGCCAGAAGGTTTGCTGTGTCTCCCAGCACAGTCTCAAGGACATGGGAGAGATTCCAGGAGACAGGCAGTTGCTCTAGGAGAGCTGGACAGGGCCGTAGAAGGTCCTTAACCCATCAGAAGAACCTGTATCTGCTCCTTTGGGCAAGGAGGAACAGGATGAGCACTGCCAGAGCTCTACAAAATGACCTCCAGCAGGACACTGGTGTGAATGTCTCTGACCAAACAATCAGAAACAGACTTCATGAGGGTGGCCTGAGGGCCTGACATCCTCTAGTGGGCCCTGTGCTCACTGCCCAGCACCATGGAGCTCGACTGGCATTTGCCATAGAATACCAGAATTGGCAGGTCCACCACTGGCGCTCTGTGCTTTTCACAGATGAGAGCAGGTTCACCCTGAGCACATGTGACAGATGTGAATGGGTCTGGAGAAGCCGTGGAAAATGTTGTGCTGCCTGTAACATCGTTCAGCATGACTGGTTTGGTGGTGGGTCAGTGATGGTCTGCGGAGGCATATTCATGGAGGGACTAACAGACCTCTACAGGCTATTCAATGGCACCTTGACTGCCATTAGGTATTGGGATGAAATCCTTGGATCCATTGTCAGACCCTGTGCGAGTACAGTGGGTCCTGGGTTCCTCCTGGTGCACGACAATGCCTGGTCTAATGTGGTGAGAGTATGCAGGCAGTTCCTGAATGATGAAGGAGTAGATACCATTGACTGCCCCTCACTCTTGCCTGACCTAAATCCAGTAGAACACCTCTGAGACATTATGTTTCGGTCCATCCGACACACCCAGGTTGCACTTCAGACTGTCCAGGAGCTCAGTGATGCCCTGGTCCAGATCTGGGAGGTGATCCCCCAGGACACAATACGTCGTCTCATTAGGAGCACACCCCAACGTTGTCAGGCATGCATACAAGAACATGGGGGCCATACAAACTGCTGAGTACGATTTGGAGTTGCTGCAATGAAATTTGGGCAAAATGGACTTGCCTGCCACATCATTTTCTCACTTTGATTTTCGGGGTGTCTTTGAATTCAGCCCTCTGTAGGTTAATAATTTTCAGTTCTATCAAACGATGTGGCATCTTTTTGTTCCTAACACATTACCCAATCCATATCAGTATAGATATCCATCAGGATTTTTTTTCCCATTGAGATCTGATGTGTTTTCAGAGTGTTCCTTTAATTTTTTTGTGCAGTATATTTAGAATTTAAACATTTAAATGGTATCATGCATATTAATCTTTAAAATATTCAACTCAGCTATTTTTGATTATTGTGTTCTTCTATCTTACAAAGTAAATCATTAAATTTGTTATGAACGCCCAAGTTAAGGTGGCTTACTCTGATTCAGAATTTTTAATTTCTTTAATAAAACTCTGTTTTAAATCGATTTGTTAATATACTGCATTACTAAAATAAAAGTTGCTTCTCACGTTATTGTTGGCTATAATTCATATATGTTTATGATCACGTAAAACATTTCATCAATAACAGTCATAATAAAGTAATAAAAAGTGTAACTAAATTCAGATAGAATTGTGCATGACAAATGTGGGAACTGTTTAACCCTGAATCACCACAGCTTCATTCAACTGATTTTATTTCAGTTTATTTATTGTGGAAATCCTGTGTGGATGCTTTCCCTGTGTCTGCATGGATTTTGCCCATTCATTGTGATTAGTTCCAAAATCCAAAAAGTAGTACATGCTAGATTGATTGGAATTTCTCAATAGGCCACATAGTAGTGAGTGTTGGCATGTCCTGCAACATACATCTTGCTTTGTGGCCAGTGCCAGTTTGCTGTGCTTCTGCATTCTCTGACCTTGTAATGAAATAAATGCAGGTTCAGAAAGTGAACTGATATTATTGATAACTGATAATTTAGCTCATTTGATTCCTTCTACGTTATTAGATTTAAATAAATGTTATGACTGTACCAAACTATTAGTGTCCAATATACTGCACATTATGATACTACTTAGACAAATTTGCTTATTGTAAAATAATTATATTCCAGGCCCATTTCTGCATTTTTGTCAGTGTCAAGTATTTGTATATCCTATATTTATCTGTTTCTAGTATTCTATGCGGATATTATTTGTATCCAATGTTATATATGCCATGCTATACTATCTGAGACCCTGTGAAGTGCCTTGCTATATAAACAAAATGCATAATAGTAATAATAATAATAAAGTATCCAGATCTGGACCTGGAGGGATGCCCAAGAGTTTCATCTCTCTTTACCAGGCTGAGGTAAGAAATGTGGTGTTGCCAACTTTGTGAAATTGCTGCTATATCTAGCGACTTTTCAGACCTCTTTGGAGGCTTTATTTTTAAAAAGAGCCTAGTGACTAAACTAGTGACATTTTCAGTTGACATAAGTGAGTTTTCTTTTCTCAAGTCACTGACAACAGCTGTTGTAACAACTGATTGCTATGCAGTTCGACAGAGTGCAGTAAATACTGCCTTCAGTGTTTGTTCTGAGTTGCAAATGAGCAGCGCTTGCATGAGACACAGTGTCTAATGGTCAATCATTAAATGCAACTGTTGGCCCACACAAGAAAGTTCCTTATTTTTTACTTGAACTTGAAACAATTTAGCTAATAGTGACGCTGTATTTTTCAAATAGTCAAAAAAGAAGCAATTTATTCCTCCATCCATTATCCAACCCGCTATATCCTAACTACAGGGTCACGTTGGTCTACTGGAGCCAATCCCAGCCAACACAGGGCACAAGGCAGGAAACGAACCCCAGGCAAGGCGCCAACCAAGAAGAAATTTACTTCTTTCCAATTTCAATATATTCTGCACATCAAGTCAATAATAACTACAGATGGCCAATTCTTAACGCACTACACATAACCAACACATTTAAAGAGCAGTACTTGTTTGGCGCTGGTTGAAGATGTCTCATTCTAAAGTTATATTTGCAAAAGTATTGCAAAGAATGATTCCAGGGCATACTGTCTTTACTGCAAGACAGACTTCTATGCTAAATTGTGTAACATAAAAAAACACTCAAAAACACATTGAAAAATTAAAACCATATAATCCTTAAAGTAATCCACACTCATAACCAAAAAAGTTGATTTGTCTATATAACAGTTTGACTTAATATGTACTGAAACTTTTTTTTTAACATTCCCCAGTTTATGATATACATTATTATGATTTTATATTACTTATTTTGCTTTGTATAGCACAAGTTTTATTTTTGGTTAATTTCATGTAATTATAGTTTCACGGGCATGTATTTAACATTCCTAACCCTGCTTAGTCATTCAATGAAACCACAAAGATGACACTCTTCGCTCCACATGAACCTCTGAGACTAGAAAAATGTAAGGGTCAACATCAAATTGATATTAAAACAGTTGAGCTTATAAATTGAATCTCAAAAATCAACTACAAACATAAAAGATTATGTGCAAAATCTAAATAATAATAAAAATAATATTCTCACAACAGCTTTGCAACAATGACACAGATTCAGACTGTTCTCTATATCTTCTATGATCTACCCATCTTTCAATTCTCTTTAGGCTTGTATCAGAAATTCTTTTTCAAATATGATCCTACTTCCTAACTTCTGTCTCTCCCTGGACTTTCCATTGTTGGATTTTGTAATACTTCTTCTGAAATTACAAGTTTCCAATCATGTCTATCAACCTATAACACATAATTAAAATTTGCATTTATTTGCATGAGTAATATACTTATTTCTAATTGTATTTTTACTTACATGCATTATAAGCTTCACACTTGATATTATCTAAAAAGCATATTTTGGATTAAATAATCTATAAACTATTTAAAAGAATAATACTTGAGTAATAAAACAGTTCAAATCTTTAAGCAGATTATGGCAGAAAAACACCTTAGTTCAAATATATTTTGGAACAGATCTTGACAGGAAAAATGATAAACTGCTTTTATTTTAAAAATTTTGATCTTCAAGCAGGATCTTGATAAGAAAATTAGTGTCACAAGAATGAGTCAAAGACATCATGAAGGTTTGGGGCAGCCACCCATATATTGTTCCAAGGCTGCAGAATAGATTTAAATTATGTTCACAGATCCGAGTCCAAAACAGAACTGAGGGTATGGTAGCAAAGATGGCGTCTTTATTAGGCAGTACAGGAAGTGATGTCATCGGTGCCGGAACCAGAAGTGATGTCATTGGGACGTCATCATTGGTGGGATTTTCTGAGAAAGGTCTGCAAGGAACTGAGAGAAACAGTCAGCGCACCCTGCCGCCCCCTGGTCTAGCGTGGAATTATTATTACTCAGGCCCTTTAGCTGCCTCCTACTCGCACGTGTGTGACAATAGTTTTACAGAATTTTATCCTGATGTTCAATTAACTGCTTTGTTTTTCAGGTTTCCACAAGCCAGTTTCACATTTTCACAAGCCAGCCTCAATATTTTTGCACCTGAGTCACTTCATTTAATTTCTGGTCTGTTAGTGGGCCAGGGTGGTTTATTTTCTTGAGACAAAGCTTTCTTCCTGAGCAACATGTCTACCTACTGTAATTTTAAATATTACGTAATAAAGCCCCCGTGACCCTGTTCGGATTCGGCGGGTTGGATAATGGATGGATGGATGGATGGACGTAATAAAGCAAATTCATTGCAGTAAAGAATAATAGCATTTATCACAGCACATACGTATATCTTTAAATCTCTCTACATTACAAAAATGTCATTTGAGATGAAGCATCAAAAATGTCAAATGACATATATAATCAGAAATGTAAGTGAAAAAGAAACTGGCTCCCAGCAAAACAAACAGGTAAATAAAATTTGTCTTTTTTAAACAAATTAGATCTGAAGCACAGAGACAGTTTGTTCTTTGCCTAGCTATGTTATGCTGAATTCACCAGTGTGGTTCTGACAACCTGTTCTTCATATTTTTTTTACAAATGCTTTAATAAAAAGCCAAGCCATATTATTACAAATGCCAATGCAAGTTAGAAAACCCACTTACTATCATCATGTTAAATTGAATATATTTTTGATCAAATTCTCATCAGATGTAAAAGCTAATAACAAGATAAGGTAACATGTCAAAGAGTGGAGCATTATTTTCTTTGTTTCTGGCAATGTGCACTGTAACACAATGGCTTCTGAATGGATGTAACGTTTTGGGTTTACATTCACTTGGCAACCAATACGTAGAAGTGTGCTTAAATTGCAAGGTAAAAATACAAAAATACATTTTTCTTGCCTTAGTACATAAGGCAAGAAAAATTGAAGACAGTGTTAGTTTTGAATTTTGATCTCTGCCTTGATTGCCCAACTTGTACATTTAATTTTCCTTAAGTGGCCTTTTGTTTGCTTCACTCAAACAATCCTTAAAGTGTATCTGTCTTGAAACCAAAAAACTCTTAACTCTGGAAAAAAAGTCCTTTATATCCAGAAACGTATTCTTGTCACTCACAAACACTGTGTTATTTTGCAACAGTTATTATTTTGAAAAAGTAGCTTGTAATCAAGTGATAAGAACAGAACACAAATAATAGGTATGCATTTAGTTTTAATCGGGTAAATGCTTGTTAAGTTTAGTATTAATGTTTTAACACTGGCAGAGTGGTAATGGAGAGCTGTCATTTCTACCTTGTGGGGTTTGAGTGTTCTCCCCGTGCATTGAGGATTGATTGGTAGGTTGTAGTGAGTGTGCTTAACTCTTCATGATTATTTGAACACTATAAATCTGTCAATAATATTCCTCATTGAAGAAAATACAGTACATTTAGTTTTTCATGTTCTTTAAAATAATTAACATCCATCCACTATCTCCATCCACAACCCAAGCTTCAATGTATGAACACTGTGCACTAGTGCCACCAAATCACACTGTTTCAAAACTGTCTATTTGCAAATAACCAGATTAAAACTAAACGGACACATTATTGATATGTTTCTGTTACTAGGTTGTGCACAGCTCATTTTTTTTGGATTGGCTGTGCAAATGTACCCTGCAAAAGTTTGTCATACAATCGATCATGTTTGCTTCTTGCTTTACACCCAGGGCTGCTGCAATAATCACTGGCTCAAAATGGCTAAAATGGGCAGATAAGATTTACTTTTCAGCACATGCAGGATTAATGTAATCTGTATTTATTTAATTTTACTTGACTGCACACTATGCACATGCCTTAACACAGCAGAAGGCCGGAGCACACACATGCACAATATTATTACCGACCGCAGTAGGCAATGTCTTTGACCAGTGCTCAAACCTTGAAACTTTGGGGGCTCAGGTTGGAAATGGATAAAGGGGAGAGATGTTGTTTACTACACAACACATGAAGGACTAAATGTATTTTGTTAGTTGAGAAGTATCACTGAGACATTTTCAGTATTCAATGTTTAAACAGATAAGTATATGCAGTTAACACAGTAATTTTATTGCAGGTTTCACACATGCTTTAATTTCCATCAAATAACCTCTCCATTTTACTAGACAGTTACTAGACAATCAAAGCAGCAGTAGCAGGTAATATCTTTACTAAATAACACAATACTTTCACCAGATAATGCAATAACATTTCTGAAATATTGCAGTGCTTACTTACAAAACAACACAGTAAAAAAAGAATTGATAACCTATGTTTAAATGAAGTATGAATAATCTTTAAAAAAACAATTAATTATATTTTAAAATCATGACACAAAAGTAAGCCAGCTAGAATGGATTCTTTAGACCAGGGGTCCTAAATCACAGTCCTGGAGGGCTACAGTGGCTGCAGGTTTTTGTTCCAGCCTGATTGCTTAATAAGAAGCACTTATTGCTCAAGTAACACTTCTGCTTCATTTTAGTTGTCTCACTCGTTAAGATTTTGAACCTTTATTGCTTATTTTAGTCTTAAACAGCTGTATTCTTTGTTGAATTACTCCTAATTAGCAATAAGATGCAAATGACAAAAGAAACCAGCAGTTCTCCATTTAGCTTGTTACCATTTACACCTGTGTGTATTTATCATGCACTGTTGGGTTTAATTAAATACTTGGAAGGAAAGTGAAGAGAAAAAAGTGAAGCACTGAGAATAACTCAACTGATTTAGACTTCAAATCATTTGGATGATATCCTTAGAAAGTAAAAAAATGTAGGATATGAGAATGACTTGACATGGCAGAGTTAAAGCACTAGCAAGCCATGAAATTAAATTATTGGCCAGAATTGCTTTCTAATTAAGTAACCAGGTTGAAACAAAAACCTGCAGCCACTGTGGCCCTACAGGACTGTGATTGAAGACCCCTGCTCTAGACAAAGGAAACCTTTTCAATGCAATGAAAAGCGCACACCTTGTGGCAGCAGGTGGACATAGTTAGTGAATTCATTCAACAAGTAGTGTCCTCCAACAGGAAACTTTAAAACAGGACCACTGAAAGAAACTTCAAAACAAGCGAATGAAAAATTGTTTACTAAAACTTAACAAAGTAACAAATTGATCATTAGTTTTGTGTTTTAAATCATTGGCCTGCTTTTCACAGTGGAACAAATAGACTCCAATCGTAGCACTTAAAAATGTCTGAGAAACTAAAGAACAAGTTAGCAGGTTATGAATTGTGTGTCAATGTAAATTTACCTGTGAAAAACCGACCCCAGATTTCAAGTGAAAAATGAGAAATGAGGGAATAAATGGGAAAGACAAGTCCGTAATCTTTAATTGATTAATATTATGATTAAAGAAGACATGCTTTATTAAGCAATGTAACTAGAGCATGTTCTCATAACATTGGAAGAGAGTCAGTGATGAATTAATCAAGGTTTATGCATCTTCTGTGGGACTTCAAGTCATTTATTATCCAGTTTCAGAACAATTCTTTTTTTTTTCTTCAAGAGTCACAGGATATTAGTACCTGTTCTATCAGCAACAGGCACTAAGCTAGAACCAGCTCAAATTTAAGTTCATTAAGTAAAACGCTCCTGGGCATGCTGACAGTTACTCAAACCAGGCCAATTCATCAAACATAAATAGCTTTGAACTGTCAGATACTGTAAAATGATAGTATCACGATAAATGCAAAAAAGTGATGATTATTTTAAAAGAGTTCAATCATTTTTCTAAACAAAGGTAAAATGTGTTAACTAAAGACAATAGGTGTTAGATTTGAAGTAATTAAGCTTCATAATTTATAAAAAGAAAAAAACATAGAGCATGACATTTTCTGCAGTTGTTCATTTTGATGAAGAGGATTTTGTTTGAAACTGTAGGTTTGGGTGCAATGAGATTTTTTTTAAAGAATTTTGATTTTGCAAAAAAATTACTAACTTTTAGCTGGTAGTCTAAATGCTTGATAAATTGGTACACTGCAGTCTAAAACAATTACTGTTTCTGAGAGAATTCAGAGTTGACATGTTTCATGTTAATCGGCTTTCTTAATCATTAAATGATTTTTGATTATTTTATATAGCGCTTTTCACAATTGCAAACACAAAGACATAGAATTTGGTTAGCAATAACAAATTAAAAACAGCACTCCAAAGTCAATATTTGTACAATAAATCCAAAAATGAGTTGGTTTTGAATAATTACAAATAGCACAAGGCAACCTAAAATGGGAAAAGGTGTGATTTCAAGTGCAACTTAACATTTAACAAAAAAAGAAGACTTAAGAATGGTCACCAGCCCTTTAAAGATTTGTCATTTGTGGGAACTAGAGGTGTCCCAAAAATGAAACATTATTGTCAATAATGACCTAACATGGTTGAAAGTGAGGCTCCCTTTACAGTTAAGTGTGGGATTGGAACAGCTCCTTGGGTATCTGAGGAGAAGACATAAAGCTGAACTGGAGTATTAAAGCCCTGCCTAATGAGTGATTCCAAGTTTTAAACTTTTCCATATTTTCTATATGTTTTTTTTTTTTCTTTTGCCATGTTTTCTTAAGATTTTTTATATTCACTGACAATTTCATTTAAATTTGCCAGCACTTATAAATTTAGAATATACTGTACATGAAAGACGAGATTAGACAGGAATCCCCGTGGACTATGATGTTTGCTGATGACACTGTGATCTTTAGCGACAGTAGGGGGCAGGTTGAGGAGACCCTGGAGAGGTGGAGATATGCTCTAGAGAGGAGAGGAATGAAGGTCAGTAGGAACAAGACAGAATACGTGTGTGTGAATGGGAGGGTGGTCAGAGGAATGGTAAGGATGCAGGGAGTAGAGTTGATGAAGGTGGATGAGTTTAAATACCTGAGATCAACAGTACAGAGTAATGGGGATTGTGGAAGAGAGGTGCAGGCAGGGTGGAATGGGTGGAGAAGAGTGTCAGGAGTGATTTGTGCCAGACGGTTATCAGCGAAGAGTGAAAGGAAAGGTCTACAGGACAGTAGTGAGACCAGCTATGTTATATAGGTTACGATATGGTGGCAGTGACCAGAAAGCACAAGACAGAGTTGGAGGTGACAGAATTAAAGATGCTAAGATTTGCATTGGGTATGACCAGGAAGGATAGGATTAGAAATGAGTTCTCAATGAGCTCAGATTGGATGGTTGGGAGACAAAGTCAGACAGGCAAGATTGCGTTGGTTTAGACATGTGCAGAGGAGAGATGCTAAGGATAGAGCTGCCAGGAAAGAGGAAAAGAGGAAGGCCTAAGCGAAAGTTTATGGATGTGGTGAGAGAGGACATACAGGTGATGGGTGTAACAGAACAAGATGCAGAGGACAGAAATATATGGAAGAAGATGATCTGCTGTGGCGACCCCTAATAGGAGCAGCCAAAAGAAGAAGAAGAAGACTGTACATGACCTACATTCTATGAAGTATTGTACATTTAAACTCACCCCTACACTCCTCAACCATCTACATATCCAAACTTTCATCCTAGTCTGTTTTTTAAGGCATTGCTGCAGAATCTCCTCACTAAAAGTAAATTTGTCAGTTTTAGTACAACGTATTTGTATATATACTCTGCCATAACACTGTAAAAATGATCATATTATGATGACTAGATCTTACATTAGAAGTTCAATACTTTTTTTGAATTCTGTCTTGATTATCACAGAATATTAAGACTAGGTTATCTCAGTTGTAATTTGATATATTGGCTTAAAAAACAATCATTAGTTACCTCTCTGAACTAAACTCAGATGTGTGAGTGCTGGGTTTACAGGAGTGATTGGCCGCCATTTTGTATATGTCTGGATATTGTAACATCCTCCAACATCCTCATAACAGAAGAAGCAGATGGTGGATTTTTATTACTCTTTACTTTCAAAAGGTATGTTGGTCAATAATCACTAATTGGTAACATCCCTACATATTATATTAAATTATTACATTGCACATTAAAACTGCCATTAACCATGTTATGGTACAGAGAGATATGTGTTCTTAAACATCTTTTAGACAACATTTTATAATGTACAGTATTACCACTTTTATTTTCTATTTCACTTTGATTTTCAACAAAATGCCTTTCTTTTAATTTTAAAAGTAAAATATATATATATATATATATATATCACTGTAAATTTATGAAGCAATGCATTGACTGTAATAAAATGAGGACAATTGCCAAATGAGCCAAAAACATCGAGACAAGACGTCTGGGAAAAATGTAAAATCAATGATAATGGACAAAAAGAATAGGATTCAAATAGAAGAATAACCACAGAGATAATGACATAAATTCCTAAATAAGTGAGGTCCACATTTGTTTAGATCCAGCCTAAATAAAATAAAGCCTGCAGGTGAAAACAGAGTAGTAATATAGGACAGAAGCTGGAGCAAGACATGGGCATGCTGAGCTTGTGGACAAAATAATGCGGATATGTGTGTCCAAGGACACAGCACGACAACTAGCAAACTGCAAAAGTGCACAGATTCACCAGTAGTTATTGGAGTGAAATCAGAAGCTGTTGAATATTACTGTAAATGTTTGGTAGGTACATTATTAAAGGTATCCTTATTCCTAACATATTTCTTGAAATATTTTAGTAATTGCCAAACTTGATTTACTGTATTTATTTTCTTGAAGACGGGCATAATTGCACACCACTCGAACTGTGTGTAGATTCCTGACTGGCATAACTTCTGTATAAAATGTGAATGTTCTCCCCAGATTTCTCCTACTTGTTGTGGTTTTTTCCTACAGTGAAAATGTATCCCGTTTACACTGTCTGATGAGTATAAATAAGAAACTAATAATTTTCATCAAGAAAATCTAAATTTATGGCAGAAGTTTCAGGTTTGACCATTTTTAATATCTTATTTGTATCTCTCAGATTCAATCAATTAGTTTCCTTATGGCTGTCTTTTTAATACTTTTATAATTATTACTTTGGTGTTGGATATAACTGCAGCTTTGTGAGATTTATATCTCCAGCGTCAGTGTTGTCTAGACAATGGGGACCATTTTTATCAGCTTAGCCATAGTGAACAGCTTGCTTTGATGGATTTCTCAGCACAGTTTGCAGTCCATCTGTTCAGAAATCTAGCAGTAACATTATGAACCAGTTGAAGTCTGTTAATATAAAATGAAAGCAACCCTGCTTCTGAGAAAGAGTGGTAAGATTGGCCTCTATGGATTTTTTCTTGGACACAGAATGAAGCCTCTACTAATGGTAAGATATGTAAGGAAAAATATACGCCACTGTTGCTGACTTCTATTGGGCTGATAACGGAGGAGTAATTAAGTACGTTTTATGATAACAAATTTAATGAGCCAAGCTCTGTGAGTTATGGTAAAAGGCCTCATTCATTATTGCTGGTATTAATTTTTAAGAAATTTAATGCCAGACAAATTGGTGTCACCATCACTACCATGTAAAGCATTTACATGCTGGATTATATGGAGACCTAGAAGAACCATGGGCAGTTGATGACAAAAGGGAAGAGGTCTAAACATTTAATCTCAAGAAACACTATAGGAAAGAGGATATTGGACCACTTGCAAATGGTTTTCTGTAAACAGGCACCATTAGGTAAAAACACAGTACAGCATTAAAAAACAAACAGTAAAATCAAAGGTAGTACTAAATAAAAAATGACAAGATAAAGACTACAGAAATAATTTTTAACATAATGAAAAAAAAAATCCATAACTTAAAAATGACTGACCTGGGTTTCAGAGTTCAGTTGTGTCTAAACTCCATATGGATATCATGGCAGAACATTTCTAAGAGTCACAGGAGTGAATAAAGAACATTGTAAAGAGTCAAGTGTCAAAGTGAGGCTATGAATGCAAGTAAGGCAATAGTTAAAGCTTTTTTTATTGAGCCTTAGAAATGTAATTTGGTTGAATATTTCAGTTTTAAAAGCTCCATAAGTCTGTACATGACTACCTGGATTTTCTTCAGGATATTTTTAAACATTTACACTTTAACTCAACTGCCAAACAAGTGTTAAATCTCAGAAGTGAATAGCAAGCAACAAACTTTTGGCCCCTAATGTAATATTGTTCAAAGAATCTTAAGTTGGCTGTATTTCCAAGAGAAAAGTTTAAAGATATGTTCATTATTGAACATGCTTTTTAGTGGGAGTCACCATATGGTTATGTTTCTTATGTTATGTAGGTCCCTCTCATGCCTCCAAAGCCACTCTAACCCATCGAGGCATGAACTGTCCAAGACCTCTGAATTTGTCCTAAGGTATCTGGCACCTAGGTATTAGCAGATGATCCTTTAAGTCCAGTAAGTTGCAAGGTAGAGCATCCATGGATCAAACTTGTTTTTCCAGTGCATCCCACACTGGGGTCTGGGGAAATTGGAGGTCAATCAATACCTTGAACTCTTTGTCATGTTCCTCAAACCATTCCTGAACAATTTTTGCAGTTTGGCAGGGCACATTATCCTGCTGAAAGCGGCCACTGAAATCAGAGAATACCCTTGCCATGAAGGAATGTATGTGGTCTGCAATGATCTTTAGGTAGATGGTATGTGTCAAAGTTATGTGCACATGAATGTCAGGACCCAAGGCTTCTCAGCAGAACATTACCCAGAGATTCACACAGACTCTGCGAGCATGCCTTCTCATAGCGCATCCTTCTGCTATTTCTTCAGATAAACAATGCACACACACCAGGCCATCTGCGTTATCTAAAACAAAACATGATTCATCAGACTAGGCTACCTTATTACATTGCTCCACAATACAGTTCTGATCCTCCTGTACACAATGTAGGCGCTTTTGGCCATGGACTATGGTCAGCATGGGCACTGACTGATCTGTGGCTGTACAGCCCCATATGTAGCAGGCCGCAAAGCACTCTGTGTTCTGACATCTTTCTGTCATGGCCAGCTTTACATTTTTCAGCAGCTTCAGCAACAGTACATCTTTTGTGGGATTAAATTAGACCAACTAGCCTTCACTCTCCACATGCATCAATGCATCATGGGTGCCCATGACCCTGTCACCAGGTCACTGGCTGTCCTTCCTTGAACCTCTTTTGGGAGGTACTAACTACTGCATACCGTGAACACCCCCACAAGACCTTCCATTTTGGAGATTCTCTGAGTCAGTCGTCTAGCCATCACAATTTAACCCTTGGTAAAAGTACTTACATTTGCCCATTGTTCCTGCTTCCAACAAATCTCCTTCAAGAACTGTCTCTTCACTTGTTGTCTAATAGATCCCACCCCTTGACAGGTGCCATTATAAAACGATAATCAATGTTATTCACATCACTCTGTCAGTTGTTTTAATGTTGTAGCTGATTGATGCATATATTCATCCCCAAATATGTTTTTATAGTTAGATGTCTCACAGAATGAAATTTTGAAGGTAGTGAATGTGAACCTCACATTCTTTTTTTACAACTCATCTCTCATTAAAAAAAAGTATTCCCCCCTCCCCATCCCCCCAATTACTTATTCTCCTGGACATTGCTTTTTGACTACCTTTAACATTCAGTAAGTAATCTTTTTGGATAAGCCATTATTAACTTAATGTACATTGCTCCACTGCAAGCTTGAAGAAATCAACTGAATCAAAATGTCCCATAGAAATGAAATAAACCATCAAAGGTAGGGGAAAGACTATCTTCATATGCAAAATCCTTTAACTCAAATGTATGTCAGAATGTTAGCAAACAGCATTGCTTCAAAATAGCATTAGTAGGTTCTTTAAATAGGTGAAGGGTACCACAAAAGTATTTTCCTTTAATCCGGTACAGCAAATACCTGTGTGATTAAAGTTTATATGATCTTGTTTGGTGGCTACAGTAGTTCCTTATCTGGTTTTGTTTATGCTGGGGATGATAATTTCTCAGTAAATCAGTATGTATGTCTTATATTTTTACCTCATTTTTCTGTAGTATGTGGTTCTAGTTCTTTTCTCAGGAACAAAGATTATTTTCTTGTGTAAACATGAGTAAAGTAATAATCTTAAAACCTGATGATGTGCCATACAAAGAACAGTATATTTTGATCAATATAGATTAAAATGGCAATAATTAAACATGAACACATGCACGAACAGCAGGCATCTGGTGATGAAACTATATAAAAAATAAATGAGTATTATTTGACAAGTTCAGCTGGCACATCTGATGGTTCAATAATAATGGTGCCATTTGGTTACTGGCTGCCTGAGGTAGGCCTACTGAACTGAGAAGAAAACATTTGCCAGTTCAATTCCATATATTTATATCTGATTTTTTTATAATTCTTTACCATTGACAATAATAATTGTCTTTCCAATTGCTTTGTTTAGTTTATTTTTATTGTACTCTAATGTATAATGAAAGTAAACTGAAATGAGTAATATGTGACCCTGAGATGTCACTTAACTTGCCAGAATTTCAACTGTAGAAGTATAATTCTATGTACATAGAATAAACTAACTATAATTATATATACACAGTGCATGAAAAAAAAATGTAGACCTTTGATCAATTCTCACATTCTAATGAATAACAACTTCTACACTAAAATGTTGTTCTTTTTAATATTTTTATTAGAGTGTACGTACACAAAAAATGAGTTTTTTATTGTGACATTTTTTACATTAGAAAACATGTATAAGAAAAAGGAAATAACTGTTTTTATTCAATTCCTATAACTTAGTTTAAATGTATAATTTATTGGAAAGGAACCTTTTCTTCAGTCCATCAGGATAAGGTGCACATTCTTCCTATATATGGATTAGCTACCAAGAAGGTGGAGAGTTTAAGTTCAGGAGGCCACTGACCAATGAAAAGAATGTCACAGACCTGTCACATTCTGTTTTCTGGGATCTTGGTTCTGATTTGAAAGCTAAGGATGCTTATTAAAGATCATAGTGTTTAGTAAGCAAGCATGAATATGAAAATGATGGGCAAAACAATAGCTATTACAAAGCAAAAGTAGAAAACAGAAAATTGAGCAAAATATGTCTGTTGGGGGGAAATAAATTATACAAGTCAATTTCTTAAAGCAGTGTAATATATCCACTATTCAATGTTACTAATGGTTTAGACAGAAGCCATTTATATAGTTGTAGCCTTGAAAAAAATGTTTCAGTTTCAGACATTGGTCCTAGAGTGCATCTTAGCAGTAAAAGCAAAAGCTCAGTTGAAGAAGTGTTTCTCCTACTCTGAATGTAATTCATATGAGCCTTTTATTCATAGCACTAGTCAACCTCCTCCGACATTTGCTACAATTATTAGTGCTATATAAAAGCTGAGAGGAAAGTAAAGAATAGTCTTTCATGGGCTTGTTAAATCATTTACTGGAATTTTCTCTTCATCTGCACTCTTTGATAAAGCTGCTATTGAAACTTTTCAGTATAAAATATATTAGCCATATTTCTCAGGAAGTCTTGTGGCATTTTTTTTTTTTTACCTCTCCACATTTTTATTCAGCTTCATCTGTAGGCAGCTTTATCTCATCTACTCTGAGCACAAAAAAAAACCAAACTTGTTTAGATCATCTCTTTGGTTAACTCTTTTTTTTAACTTTTTCAGTAACATTCCTCTAATATAACATAACATTCTCAAACCTGCCTAATTCAATTCAGGGTTACTGTGGTTGTTTTCATTTAAGCACTGAGTACAAGGCAGGGCACCAGTGTGGTGACCAAAATTTCACACAGCACTTAAGTAAGGTTTCATTAAAGATTTTACAGCTTGAGTGCCCAGATGGCAACTATACAAATAGAATCTTTGCGTATAGTGATGTTAAAAATTCTAAACCTTTTAATTTATTTTTGATTCACATGTATTACTGCATTACAGATGTTAATCATTGGGGGAAGTAACATGTCTGATAATAATCAGTGACCATTATTGGAAAAACAGGTGCACTAAATGGATAAATGACTTACTTTTAATATGCAGAAATCTATTAGAAGTGCAGATGCTATATATAAAAATCCAATGTTGCAATACAGGATTCCAGTCACCCCAGTCACAAACTATTCTTATCTAAATAGTGCCCATCATTAAAGCTAACCTCCCTTGTCCCAAAGATTCCAATAGCAGAAATGTGATAAACAGGGCAAATTTTTTGACTGTTATTTTTCTAACATGAATATGGTTAAGTCACTTTGTTAGAATTTCATATTTATCATTTTGTTTATTGAAGCACATTATATTGCTTTTTTTCACTGTCTGTTGCATGATACATTATACTGTTCCAATCTCATTTTATGTAATTGTTTTCTGTTATTTATTTCCTCCAAGTTTACTTTTATTACTACAAAAGAACAACTGCAAATAATAATTGAAATATCTTACATATGCTAAATAAAATGTGAAAATGAACTTGCAGATTCCTCTCCTGGTACATTTACTTCACAACTCCACAGAGAGCAGCAGTTATGATATATGGTAGCTGACCTCTACAAGTATTCATAATTAACATAGCATTTATTACAGTCAACTCTCTTCAGATAATACAAACTTGTATTAAGGGTCCTCCGTGACTCTCCATTTTTACAAGATTTTAAATTTTAATGTCCTGAAGATACATTGCTTGTAGAAGCAATGTAAAATAGGGCTGAACACTAGCTCTCCCTTGCCACCAGTTAAGTAAGTCATCAGCAGCCCTAAACCATTGCTGATTGCTCTGTGGTCATTCTAGGAGCTAAATACAGCAATGCACATTACTAAACGATATAAAAATAATCAATTAATTTAAAAAAAAATTATTTTACCATGACAGTACAGCTTTACCAAAGCCGAATAACGAAGGGTAATTTTAAGCAATTGTAGCAATTCTTACCAAACCAAACAGCCAAAGCAACAGTTCTGTGTTTTTAAAAGGTCTGTTCATGTTGTGAGAATTGAGATTATTGTTTTTTTGTAGATGCTAAACATTTACATAGATACGTCTGCAGTTGTCATTGCTATTTTAGTCTGCTTTTAGATAAGCATACTTATCTAAGAGTATTTGATGCTGACGCAATTTGTTGCAGAAATCAAAGTTTACTTTATGATCTCTCCATCATGACATTTGTAGAGTTATGAATAAAAAAATAAGTATTTATAGTAAATCTATGTCAAAAATGCTAATTTACAAATTTCTTCAAAATTAATAATAAAACTTTTCTGAACAGAAGAAAAAAGACCACCCAATTCAACAATTAGATAAATTAAATGAAAGAGTGTCTTATGAAATAGTGGTACCTCAGGACTGGAGCTGAAAGTCACTGCACAGCCCCATTCCATGTTGTCTCCATGCTCGGTTGTTCTTTGTTTAGTGAAAAATAGACTACAGGTCTAACATGGGATGAGCAGTTAGGGTTGTGGCTGCAATGTTTTGTTGCAAACAATTAATTAGAAAAATACTTTAAATATTTACTTGTTATCCTTCTAGTTATCTTTATTTCTTGGATAAATTGACACAATGGACTGTGCAGAATTAGAATCCCTCAAACTTTTTTTCTTTTTTCAAATTATCTCCTTGATAAATGTGCATACAGGTGACAACACTAATTTAGCAGATAAGTAACTAAAGCAATCCCCTTGAGAAAGTACTAAGTGAAATGACCCACTTGTTATTTTTAATATTCTTTCTGTGGACTTTTGCCTGTGATTCTGTCACAGAGACACAGATGTCACCCCGAAGTGATCACAAAAAAACACACTGGTGCATTAATTTGGACAACGGAATAACTACAACAGCAGCAGCAACAGCAACAGTAAAAACAATAATAATAATAATAATAATAATAGGTGTTGATGTTGCAATATAAATATACTGTACCAGTAAAGGCGCACTGCACGATAATTAATTTGCGCATTCCTAGTTTTCATACTCTTTCTTTGTACGTTTAGCATTCATTTGCTCAGAGGTTGATGCACTTGCTGCTTCCTGAGCAGCTCTTCTTTTCTCCACCCTAGCGTCCCACTTCTTCTCTTCTTTCGTTGGCATTTTTTTGCATTAAAACTGATCGAGTCAGTGTTTGTTTTGCAATTACTTCGTACATTTTCCTTAATTTTTCACTAAAGTTGGCACATAAGTCTTCAATCTGCCTCAAGAATAATTTAAAATATGAAGAGGTAGGGGAAGTGATGGCGAAGGTGGTAGGGATGAGAACAGTGCCAATATGCATGCGCTGCACGACTGCCCTGCTGATCGCTGCCGAGAGTTGATTCTACAATAAAATAAAATAAAAATAAAAAGAGGAATAACCTTGGAGGTCAATCATCACCCCGAAAGCGGATTGTTGACGTCACGTAATATATGTGTAACCAAATATCAGGTCAATAGTTCAAACGGTTTGTGAGCTACAGGTGATTTAAAATCCTGGACAGACAAATGGACAGCCATGGTAGCATATTATATAATTAGAAAATTATAATTTAGTTACTTTTAATTGATCTGTTTGGCACAGATTGCATTCAATTATTCATTAGTGTAAAAAGCGGCTCTTCGTAGCTTTAACATCTGCAGACAATTTGAGGTCATAATGAGTTAACTAACCAAACTCACTATGTAATCAGTCACATCCTTTAAAGTCAGAAGTTACTTGCCTGTTAGCACCAGCAGTGACAATGGCAGCTGTCCAGAGAAGTGTACCACTCTACTGAGGATGCCATTTGAAACAGAAGCCATGTCACAGGACTAAGTGTTCTTTTGCAGGCAAATATGAACCCCTTGGACCATCTCAAGTAATTAACATTTAATACAGGGCTGCCCAGAGGTGAAATAACGACACTCCTTGATCTGGTGCAGGACAAATAGAAAAAAAAAGAGGAACATACTAGAATTTTGCCCTCAGCCCCACTCTAACAGCTTGAAGACTATCAGTGATGCACATGGTCTCTGCAAAGCTGCTGTGTCCAAGTCTGGGCATGCAGTGATGAGATTACTATTGTGCCATGCACAAAACAAGCCCTAAAGTTGTGGGTTCAAATTCCGCTACTGACACCATGTGACCATGAGCAAGTCACTCCATCTGGAAAGACAGAAGAAATGCAACCATTTGTATTTCAAATGTTGTACGTTGCCTTGGCAAAAGGCATCATCCAAGTTAGTACAAAAAATAATAATATAATGCCTTGTCATTGCTGGCATACCTAGAATTGTAAGTGCACTGGATGGAGCGATCACTCTTCTTCATAGTCCCAGCTTCTTGAATTCAATCCATACCCGTCGAAAAGATTTCTCAATTTTTAATTTCCAGGTGAAATGCAATCCACCATCATGTGTTATCATGATATTACCCTCTACTTATCCTTTACAGTTGTATCTTAAGGTTAACACACACATACGTAGACATACGCATACACACAGACCCTAACCACAAAAGTGCCATATTAAAGACATATACACATGCATATTATTCTCTAGCACTTTAACCCAAACAAGTACTTTATGAATAACACATGCACAGTCTGCTTTCCCTAGTACTCCAAGAGACTTGATTATCATAGGCACGAAAAACGTACAATTTCTTAGATGTATCTCACACTTAAATATTACTTTTGGTCTACAAGAATATATTCAAACATAAGACTTAACATCCTTGGCTTTAGGCCAATTATCAACCAATGGATGTCTTACTTTAATGCACTCTTCATTATTGGACAGAGCTCTTTGTCCTCAGCTTGCAGCTTGGATCATTTGGCACTTCCAGGTGTTCAAAACTTCCTCACTGCTCTAGCTGTTCAAAAAAAAAAAAGCCTTATTACTTCAATCACTCTACCTATGAAGACAAGGTATAGAAAGTTAAAAGCAGCGTGGTATTTATTACATGAATAATAATACCAAATAGAACAAGGAATAACAGAAAATAAGATTGATAGTAAAGTCTGGATATATATAGTCTTTAGGAAAAGGCTTGTTAAAAGTTAAAGATGTCAAAGATGAATTTTCCAGGGTGGCATTGATTTAGCAATCGATATTCATGAAATCCTTTAGCTGACGATAAGATAAAATCGGTTGCACGTTGCCGGTACCTTCTCCTGACGTCTCTCTGTCTTCTCCTCTTGACGTCACTCTCACCCTCTTCTGATGTCGCTGCTCTACTCTTTTCTTGTTGTTTAGTCCATCATACTGTATTTATTTTTTAATTTTGCAAAACGTGATTATTACATACCCCTGATTGGCTGGCTGTCAATATGATGGATGAATTTGCTTAAACTCTTTAATCTCTTTGAATATGCCTGCTTTCTCAAACAATAAAGTTTTTGATGTTTTGCGAATCTCCTGTTTAAAGCTGTAAACTAGTTTGGCAATTTCTAGTCCCATGGCATCTCATTCTGTTCGCAGGTTGTAAAATAATCATATACAGCTTGAAACATCAGCGTGTCTTCTTTTCCCAAGCTGTAAACCAATTTAGTCCTGGTGCCCTTCCCTTCACAGGTGTTAGAATCATCAACACAGCTTGAGGCGTCTCCTGAATTTCTGCTTAGTTCAAATAGATGTTAATGTGATTGTTTCTGGTACAATTCAGGAAAACAGAATGCTCTGATAGTAAACTGCCTATGCAAGTGTCCTATATTTAAGTTAATCTTGTTTTGTCTTGAGCAAAATATAATGAAAATATAGACAAAATTTTGCAGATTTTGCACACCGCAACACATCAGAAACGTTTTACAGACATGGTGGCCAAGCAGCCAGGGAGTACACATGATACTTATATCTGGTCCAACTCTAGAGTGTGTCAGATGGCAAGAGATGATGCGTTTGTCGATGGCTGGTTACTGGGAGACAGTGGGTCTTCGCAAATACCTGCTAAGACCAATGTTGAATCCCCAAACTGTGACTGAGGAGAGGTATGACACTGTGCACTAAAGCACACACACTGTTGCAGAGCGCACTCTGTGTATCTGTAAGATGCAAATCCAGTGCCTGCACAAGTCTTCTGGGGCTTCCACGAGCCTTGGAAAACAACACTTAATTTTTTGCCACATTCACCATAAGTTGCTATAACTCTACTTTTGTGAAGTGTTGCTTCCTTTCTCTATTGCTGCTCACCATTATTCTTTTTTGCAGGGAAGCCAAGTCATGTTTTAAACCCATTTATAAATTTTCATGCAATAGATTTTCTGACATGGATGCTGGGGAAGAGTCCAACAAAAATGTACTGTAAACTCACATGTTAAATGTTGGATAACAAAGGGCTTTGGGAAGCATTCGCAAAACTCATTCTTCATCTACAGAATCTCGTTTGTCATCATTTTTGGGAAACACGTCTCAGAACTTTAAATTCTTGATGATTGACTTAATCTAAATTAATCGAAAAGGTAGAAAATTTAAATTTTTTCATTGCCCCTTAAAATATCAGCGGCAGAAATAATCTTCCAAAATTTCAAACTGAAGTAAAAGGTACAGACTTTTTTTGTAGACAGATACTGTAACCAGAGCAAGTCATCTGATTCAAGAAGTAATTAAATGAATAGTAAGTTTGACATTAAAGTGCAACGAAAACCAGCAGACCCTGTTGCCCTAAAGGACCAGGGGCCTCATGTATAACGCCATGTGTAGAATTCGCACTATAACATGGCATAAGCACAAAAGCCGAAATGTGCTTACGCACAGAAAAATCCAGATGCAGGAATCTGTGCGTACTAAAACTTCCATGTTCTTCCACTACATAAATCCCGGTCAGCGTGAAAAGTAACGCTCGTGCACGCGCTTTATGTAACGCCCCAACTCCTCCCAGAATTACGCCTCTTTGAATATGCAAATTAATATAAATCACCCTTAAGCTCAGCCTTCTGTGAAAAGACAATGGGAAAAGCACGGGGGAACATATAAGAATTTCAGCGAATGCCAAGTGGAGGCAAAGGAAAAACATACTATTTGTTTAATTAAACCGTGGTATAATCAACAAAAGGAAGTTGATCAAGTGACATAGCGTGTTGGAGAAAGTTGAAAGCTCAGATATCAAAGTCTCCGTGAAAAGGCGAGTCGTAGCCCACTGTCTGAGTGTCATATGAAAGCTTATTAGGGTACAGAGAAAAAAAAGGCACACAGTGGGGAAAAAAGCACGAAATGTCAACTTGAATTTCGAAATTTCCACTTTAATCATGTAGTTTATTTTGTCATTAAAGTTGAACATCATAAACGTCATCTCAAAATCGTTTAACCAGTTTCTCAAATCACATCGTAATAAAAGTAGCACGTTAAATGCTTTGTTTTGTATATGATCTTCTATGTGCTCTATGTGTGTGAATCACTACTTGCTTCTTAAACCGGCTCTCTTCCTCCGACTGAACACAGAATCCATTACATTCGTGATATTACAGCTCTCTGAATAACTAAAATACTGAGATGTATACGTGATATCATTTTCATGATGATAGGAGTTAAAGCACGTTATTAAACAGGGGTTTCATGGCGCAGTGATTGTGCACGACCTTCGATGAAATTATTTATTGCAGCAGTACTCATGGGCGGCTCTAGGCTTGTGGCGGCCCTGGGCAGAGAAAGAATCGGTGGCTCCTTCGCCCGCCAATGTCAATATGGTATCTTATGCACGGCAGATGGTCACGTCCATTGCGGACACTGCATAGCCGCCTCGTGCTCATGACACAAGCGTTTAACTTTTGTTGAAATTTGCCGCTGCGTTTTTAGCTGTGTCGTTATTTTCTCTTTCTGTTTTATATTCAATATATATTGGCCTGGCCGCCCCTGCATTCCTTGCTTTTCTTTCTCCAAGTAACCAATCACCACACAATCAGCTCTGTAATAGACGTTAAGCCATCTGTAAGCTTAGAGTGCCAATTCTTTAAAACGTTTAAAGAACATTGATATATCTTCGTAGTACATGTTTAATTATTCTATCCTTCATGCTAATCCCAGTGAAGAATATAGATTATTTAAATGAAGTTAAAATTTTACTTGTATAATATAATAAACATATTTTGCTGCATTTCTTAAAAATGATATCGTCATCATGTGTAAATACGCGCTTTATAAAGTGGCTCAGGTTGTGCAATATTATAACTGTAGTGCAAGTTTACAGTGAGGTAATTGTACTTATAATTACAAACAGTTCTACAAGGAGCAATTGATTGAGTGCGTTTATAGTTCTTGGGATGAAACTGTTTCTGAACCACGAGGTCCGTACAGGAAAGGCATTGAAACGTTTTGCCGTGGCTGAGGTAGCGTGTGCCTGATGCTGTATACCGATAATTCTCTTTCCGATCAGCTGCTGCTGTGATTCACACTCAGATACAGTTATATAAATACTCCAAGTGCTGCAGTGAGAGTAATATGGAAAAAGACGATCCGCTGTAGCAACTCCTAACGGGAGCAGCTGAAAGAAGAAGAAGGTGCAGTGAGAGTAACAACGCTAAAACAGTTATGGTATTTGGAATACTATGGCTATTCCCTGGACCATTATATTGTTACAAGTTAATTACAATCAGATGCATTACACTAATAAACAATATGCGGTTAGTTTTAGTGTATTTATGAAGCCGCGTCAGGAAAATAAGGAGTAACCACACAGGAACAGTAGCACTGCTTTTACGCTGGGTGCCGCCAGTCTGCAAAACCGAGCGGAGAACTTGCCTATGACAAGGTATGAGGTACCGTGTAAAGGTGCGTGGCTTTATGGCAAGTGTGGGTTTTATACATCGCAATTTGAAACGTAGAAAAGTTCGTACGCAACATTTCTGTGCGTACGCACCATTTATACATGCGGCCCCAGGATTGCTGATTCTTGGCATAACACAACATTTTAAGGTTATGAAGTATTTTTGCATTATTTTAAAGCCAAGCCTTGATAATGAAGCAGAAAAAAACATATAAAAACCTAAATTTTACTTGATTAAAGCTCTATTAATTCATCTTCAGCGTGATACAGTACAATGGAAATGAGGTTAAATCTATGAATGTGACTTCTTTATCATCATTGGTGTTTTGCTTGGAGACAATGTACTGGAGTGTTTTGTGCTGCTGTCATGACTACAAATATCTTAAATGCCAGCCATTTTCTAAACGCATACTTAAGTAATTTATTCAGACATTCCATTCACCACAGTGAGTCCAAATGGACTTAAACGTACAAGTCTCTTTTTGTATCCAAATGTGATTTTAAACTCTTGACAGTTTAATATGAATTTCATGTTTCAAATGCATTTAAGGCATTGCAAATGGGTATAAACATGCATGTAAATTGGACTTGGTTGGATCCATGGAGGCTGGAAGTCAATAAACCTGCCAAACAGCTATAGAAGAAGATTACAAAGATGAACCCATTTTTCATCCATTCTATTAATGTGAATGTATAATAGTATATACATACATATACATTTAGTATAATATTTTTATACTAAAACTGTAATTTGAATAAAAATGCACACACAACCTGATCTACAATTTTAATTCAGCTCACTTTATTTTTATATAGTTCACTTCTTTTCACAAGCCCTCATTGCTGTACACATACAGTAACAAAATATAGTTACATTTAACCACATAGTTGAATATAAACTCTAAATATGTCAAAACAGTGAATACATTGTATAGCATAGACATGTATTCTATAAAAGAATTTACAAAGTTGAGGCAACCACAAACAATTGATTTTTCTAGTTTTGCTATTTTTGTTTTGGTGCTATCTTCAAATTTATCTGAGCACTGATAACAAAACCCACACAAATGCATACAAACCTGAATTGAAGAAACTGCTCTTATTGATTTTCTCTGCTGTCTCAGGTTGATTTTCTGTGCTGTCTCAGGTACTCTAGTCCCTTTCACATTGCTTTTTATAACAGCCAATCAACTGCTGCACATGCTCAAGTGGAGGGGTGATCTGTTTTGCCACAAAACTATGTCTCATCTGAGCAAATTTAATTACATGACAACAGCCTGTTCACCTTGTTACAGCATTCCAACATTCACTGTGTTACATTCACTGGAGTTATCTCATTTTTGCAGATACATAGTGTGCCATGACATCTGGTAATCTTATCACTGATGATAAGAGGCAATGCTAGTATGAATTGCCGTTTGGCATAATCCTATAGCATGCATCCTAAAAGCAGACCTTGTTTATCACAGCCAAAACAGCAGCACATATTGTCCACCACTGCACATTTTTATGATGTTATTCTTTTGCCATTTAACGTAATAGTTAAATCACACCAGTGGCAATTTTAAAATGCTGTTCCAAATGCCAGCCTTGTATGTCTTTTTTAATGTTGTAAGCTCCTTTTTCACAAGACCACTTGTAATCCAATTCAAGGTTGCAAAGAACTGAAGCTTATCCCAGCATAATTGTACACAGAGAATTTGCTCAGGTCCACAAGTCTATCATAGGGGATTTAAAAGTGAGAGTGTGAAAGAATAAATTGCAGTTTATCATGGATTTGGTATTTAAAATTTATTGTACTGTATACAATTCGCTGTTAACAAACAGTGATAATCCACCTATTTCATTTTTTCATTTCTCACCACACAGGCATTTAGTTCTTCTCCCACGAGAATCGACTGCAGGGAAGAAAGCAGTCATAGACAGAATATGAGTTCATAACTCAGCACACACTGTACACACCCATGTTTACTACTACCAGGCCCCATGAGTGTCATGAGGGCAATGACAGTTTGGGGTTACCTGACATTTTAAGACATACAATCTTTATTTAGGATACTTTGGCTTGTTTTTTTTATTTAGAGGATACCTACCCATATATTTATTTAATTTCCTTTTATTGCTGTATAATATTGTGGGTAGAGGAGATTCATTATGTCAAATTTTATCAGTAAACACATGACTGTGGAATTATATACATTGTTTTTTAGCACCTTCGGTAGAATTTTAGATTTATTAAATTAATATTTAAAGCTACTAAAAAAAACCCTTAGGGTTTAGAAATGGATACATTTAAATGTTTAACAGGGAGTTTACACCAGGATGTCACTTCTTTTCATTGTGGGGGATATTCAAAACATGTATAGAAAAGCTACAGAGACTCAAAAATAGAATATTAATACTAAGGTTAAACATTAATGATCTCGTAATTTGGTAGTACTTGTACGTTGGTAACTGAAAATACTGTGAATATTTCCTTGTTCTAAAAATGAATAATTACTTTCTTTAGCGCCTTTGTAATCTATATTTGTAGGATAAAAAATAAATTGCACTTAAGCGTGATTTATATTTCAGATCAGCAAATACACATAATGAATTTTCAGAATTTAAATATTACTTGTTTTTTTTCATAAACACATATATGCCAGTTATCATTATTAAACCAGGATTACATCGTACAGGTGCATAAATACAGAAAAGTCTATTGATAATCAAGTGACTTTATTTCATAATG
This sequence comes from Polypterus bichir lapradei, assembly GCA_026402145.1. Taxonomy (NCBI): domain Eukaryota; kingdom Metazoa; phylum Chordata; class Cladistia; order Polypteriformes; family Polypteridae; genus Polypterus; species Polypterus bichir. The sequence goes on along the minus strand of JANRMT010062792.1, from coordinate 107,696,635 downwards.
ATTGTAGCTTGTTAGTAAAATGTTGGTTAGTAAGATGGGCTCTCCATTAAGAATGCAATTAATCACATTGCTAGTTTTCAATATCTCTGTTGTAATCATGTAATTTACATCAGAATTTTTAGATGCATTGTGAATTTTCCACCTAACAAAGATACCTGGCTTTCAGATTCCAGATTTTCTAAGAATATTTTGCAGACTCCAGAGCAGTCCATATTTTACTTTCCATTTAAATCATGATATCAGTTAGCTTTTAGAATTTACCATTTAATTTTTCCAAACAAAAGCTAAGGTTTATTAACCTGTGGCACTGTTTTTCTTCAGTTAATGTGACTATATTTTAGCTTATATATCTCATTTATATACTGTAGTTATTACAGAAAGTTGATAATTAACAAAATATTAAAATTTCCTTAATTCACTTGTCATTCTACAGTTGTATCCAATATCTGCTGCACAAATGTAGTAATTAATTGTAATTCATCTTTTTACAATATAACTCTGTTACCTAACAACTATGTTTTCTGACATTAGTTAAACTCTTGTTATTCTTTTTTAGTAAATATTTTCATTTCTGCATTACGTAATTATTTTAGTGTTTCTATGTTATTTTTGAACACTTGACTTCTTAGACAGGTTCATTGGTAACAGTCACTGTTCTCTGGGTTTTTCAGGTGGCCACAGCCATGTTGTTTGTTAGCAATGTCTGCTTCTAGTCATGTTTGTAGAGACAACATGTTGCAATATTTCACATCCTCACATTATCCCTTCTTAAGATGATAGTCTGGCAATAGACACATCCATTAACAGTGCAGGATTTATTCTGTCTGAATGATTTGTTTGTAGACAAGTTATTAAGGGGCCAAAAATCAGAAAATCGTGACATCAGAAGATCAAAACGTCAAGCTACTCAGCAAATCAACCATCAGTCAACTGTCAACTGCAAGAGAATCAAGAAAACAGAAACAAAATAAAAAGCACATTAAGGGATTTTTAAGGTACATATCTACAATCTTAAAAACCAGGAAGAACACAACACTGACTTTTATATTTTCACAATGGTGACGTCATGCACTTCTGGATGGTTTTGCATGGCAACATGTGGTAACTATAAGCATTCAGATCAAAAAATGGTTGCAAGTGCAAAAACCAAAATGCTAACATTAAAAGACTGAAAAATTATTGAATGACTTTAAACCAAAAACTAACATGAAATTAAAAGACAAAATGGATTCTACAACAACTGCCCCACAACAATGGACAGTAAAGCACATGTAAAGAAATTATAATAAGCTCAGAGTGAATTGAAAAGAAAACCAGATTATAAAAGATTATATAATGCCTCACCGTGACTGGGACTAAGTCAGAAGCTTTTTTGTCATTCTAATTTGTGTTCAAACCATAGTTTGTGTGTGTGTCTGCATATATATTTATTTTATCTACCCTATGTATTTATTTATTTAAAGAGCTTCTGTAAAATGCCAAATTTCCACCTGGGGACAAATAAAGGTCTATCTATCTATCTATCTATCTATCTATCTATCTATCTATCTATCTATCTATCTATCTATCTATCTATCTATCTATCTATCTATCTATCTATCTAAAACAAGGAACATGCAAGAGCATGGTTAAAATGTAGCCATCAACTGCAAAGGCAAAACACATTAAACACAGTCAAAGTGTTTTTTAAACTATTATCAAGGAATCTAGTGAAGATTTGAAAATTCATTAACAATGACTCATAAAATGCCACTAAACAAAGTAACGGGAAAGATTTAATGACATAGTAATGAATTGACATTAGCAGGTAAACAAAATAGCTTCAGATAATTACCAGTTAATTACAATTGCCGTTGGAGGTCAGAGACCAACTGCACATGTCAGAAGTCAATGAAAGCAATCTGATGGTCAATGTAATTGATTGGGAGTCCAGAAAAAAGTCTTACAGTTTCTTACAATGTCTGTTTGGTTAGCTGTTACTTCCTTCAGTCTAATAAAAGGTATAAAAAAAGGAGATAAAATACCAGTAATACAGTAAGCCAAAAGTAGCCAAAATGTGTGTACTACTAACACGTGCTGAATGCTGTTCCAGTCATTTTTATGTGTAATCTAAATGCTACCCAGAGAGTAATGCACAGTAAAGAAGCAGCATACGTTTGGAAAACTATGTAGCAAGGTAAAGTGACCTTTTTAATTACTATTAACGACTGATACTGTCGTCTTTCATTCTGTACAGTTGTAAGAATTTAGCGTTTTTATACCCTAACCTTGTATTAGGAACATTAATTACTCGAGTCTATCATTTACATGTCCTGTAGGGCTGCAGGAATTTTCCTTTAAGAAGTGTTACTGGTGTAGTGTTTTTGATAATAAACAAATTGGTTTGCAGTAACTTCATCTTTAAAAACCCTTCAGTTCTTTCTTAAGTTCACACAGCAATGTAGACAACAACCGGTAACCAATAAGTTAATAATACAGAACTTTGAGCTTGAATCTAATAACAAAATACAAAGGGAATATTAATTTATTGTTATTATTATTATTATTAGTTATTCATTTATTAAGTTATTAAGTTATTATTATTAGGTTTTGAATGGAGAAATGTTTGTGACCAAAATGACAGGAGATCTTAAGAGTCAAAACAAAAGTAACAAAAAGAAAGCTAAGAAAATGAACTAAGAAATGTCTTTTTGAAAAGAAAAATAAGCTGAACATTTTCTTAAGAATTAATTAACAGTAAGTGCAGATTCCACGCCATCCATGAACACCAGAGTAAAAAACTACTTGGAGTTCTTATTCTACAAAAAAAAAACACACACACACAAGGGGAGGGGTATACAAAAGGGGGAGCAAAAATTATTCAATAAGCAAATTCTTTATTAATAAAGCTTTGAAGCCGTGTCAGTTTATTTGGGTGACTTCTACAGTATCCAACTCACCTCATTATCATATAAGCACCAAAAATAAGGATTCCTTATACATGACTCTCTCATCCACTGTGAGTCCACAACTCTTGTTTTCCGATCCTTCAAGCTTTCACCTTTCAGCTCTGTAGTCAACATACCATTAATGCTGAGGTAGCTGAGGGATGCTCTCACTAAATTCCCCTAAGCACCTTCTGCCCCTGTATATTTCTCTCTGATCCCTAATAACTATTTCAAGGGATAGGCACCCTCAGTGTAGTTGACTTTGCCTGTTCCTCGTAGCAGGGCTCAGGGCTACACATATAACTTGTGCCTGGCCATTTGGGAAATTTCTCCCATGGTCCCTACTTGTCTCCTATCCGGACTCTGTCTGGTAAGAGGGCTATACATCCTTAATAGCTACTGGGTCCCCTGCCCTCTAGCATCTTTGAGGAATATCGCAAGTATCCACCCAGGTCACCACTCTCTCCTTTATGTTTGGGTCTCCAGCAGGTGCCATTTCCAGGTATCCAATGCACCTTCACAGCATAAAGAAGCATTTCCATTTCCAATGTGGGTATTTTTTACAGGATGTAATTGGTCAGGCACATCTGCACCTTTCTTTTTATATTATCCATTCCTTCCCCACAATTCCTTAGCAGCCCAGCAGCCCATCACAGAAAATTGATTTCTGGAATCATCAAACAATGTATGGGCTAATTGATTAATGTTTAACAAAGACTTTTAACCTGGATGTGACCCTTATATCCTATGTGCACCCTGTGTCCTGTCCCGAGTTATTTGTTGACAGGTAGATGTAGCTGTTATTTTGGAAGCACTTGCTTCTAGCTCCCTTAAACTTGATATGTATGGATAACGACTAGTGAATCGGTAGAATTTTGAACCTTGGCAATTCTTATAATTCCTCACAGATATGAAAAATATATTAATATAATCAAAAATAACAAGTTTGTTAAGTAAAAGCTATATCATAAATAATAAGGCTCGCCATAGATCAAAAATACTTCATAATCCAGAATTCTGTGACAGTTAAATAAGGTGTGGGCTTTATTTCTATCCAAAACGAATTGTTCTGCCAGAATCCTTTGGGAAACTCTCACTTGCCCCCACTCAGATCTGTTATCTTTCTCACTGCACAAATGCTTTTTTGAACTACAGATGACAATCCACCCCTACACACATCTTGCACAGGGCTGCCATCTTTAGCAGTTCATAATCATCAAGCTTCCAAATGTTTTTTGTGTAACCTTGATGTAAGTCTGTATTGTGATTTGCCCATCATAATAATTGCGTAAGCAGCACTAAAATTAATTGATTAAAACGAGAAACCTGTTAATGATAACATTTTTAAAGCAGAGTTTTGTAATACTGAAGCCTGTTTTGTTCATTTGGTATTTTGTACTTTACAGTTAAATTAAACAGCAATGCGGAATTATTATTTTTTCTTTTTGATAAATATGTTACTTGGGAGTTTTGTATCTCCATAGTTCTGTCTGCAGTACTATGTTTGTCAAACACTAAGAAATCAGGATAGTATAAAAAATACATCTACATACTATAATGATAGACATCTTTTTTTTTTTTTTGATTGTGCCCTTAGCAGGCAGGGTTGTCAAAGTGTTGATTAGATTTATGGGATTAATTTATTTATAGTTATTATTTACAGTTGTCATCACAGATAATTTATGGTGACTTTAATCACAATAACATTCCATCACAAACAGTAATTTACAGTATAAGTTAAATTACTGGGCATGACTACAATTCTGCATTTTCAAATTATTTTATATGTGTGTGTGGTGGCACGATGGCACAGTGGGTAGTGCTGCTGCTTCACAGTTAGGAGACCTGAGTTCGCTTCCCGGGTCCTCCCTGCGTGGAGTTTGCATGTTCTCCCTGTGTCTATGTGGGTTTCCTCCTACAATCCAAAGACATGCAGGTTAGGTACATTGGCGATCCTAAATTTTCCCTTGTGTGTGTGCGCCCTGCCCGGGGTTTGTTTCCTGCCTTGCACCCTGTGTTGGCTGGGATTGGTTCCAGCAGACCCCTGATATAGCGGGTTGGATAATGGATGGATGTGTGTGTTTTTGTGAAATATACTCATTCACCACTGCTGTATATAATGTTGTGATGGTTTCATGTACTTTATATTATGCTGGGAATCATATTTACTTGTTCTATGCATATGGATGTGACAACAAAATATTTCTTATCAAGTACACCCTTTGACAATATAGCTCAAACTCGCCAAGTTTAGTAAATTCCTTTAATGATTTTAGTGTGATTTAACTTTGCATCTCTGATTACAAAATAAACTGTAGTAACAATAAAAAAATTAAAAATACACATTAAAAACTCCCTTAATTACATCTGATTGAGTTCCACTTGACTTTTTAAATTTTGTCTCTCCCCACATATTTTGAAAAATGCACTTCCTGGGCGTTGTAAATAATAATAAAGACTTACCACATCTAGTTTGAAATTTCAGAGTTGGCATTTTAAACTCCCTTCCCTCCATTTTCAGAACCCTCTCCTTCAATTACAAACCTGCAAAGAGCCAGTGCACCACATAATGGTGATACAACACCCCAAACCCCAGATGCAACCTCACAGACACAAGTCCCTGTTGCAAATGCAAGGTTTATTATAATAAATCACCTCAACAAAGGTTTCTTTTGATTTAATAAATCCAAGATAATAATCATTACTCTTTTTCTCTTTCCCTTCTTCCTTCCTCCTCCACTCTTCCCAGGTGAGGTTTGTCCTTCTTTCACTTGACTCCAACTCACCTGGATGAGGTTGAGTGACTTCTTTTTTCTTAAACCCAAGAGTACTTCTGGTGTGGAAACACTACCGGTTCAAATGGAAGTCCCACAAAGTAGGGATTATGTATCAATCTAGCACTCCCTCGTGGCACTCACTTAACATGACAAGGCTGCCCTATGGGACTATAGTTCCCAGCATACCTTGTGGGTGTGTATAGAAGTAACAACACCCCAGAATGCTGCCTTCTAGCACATTGGGGAAGCATATAGCCCTGCCAGGTTATCTCCCTTGTGTACTTCCATCACATTGGCCACACGACCAGGTAAGGCATCAGAACCCATCCTGACAGGGATGTAAGCATATGAGTGCCATCCTTCACAAACTATTATATCTACTGAACTGGATTAAGCAGGTTTGAGAATATTACATTATTAAGGTTATGTTGTAAACTTTTAACTCTACAAATGAAAATCATTATTGTTATGCTACTCACTGTAAACAATGCACTCTTATCCAAGTTATCTCTGAACCTAGAGGTCATATAAAATTCCTCCAATAAATTCAATACATGTGGCAGTGATGAATATGGGTAATGTAATATAATAATGGGTAATATATCAATAATATAGATCACCATATCATAGACGTAAACAGATCTTTCACTCTTGATCTCTTTAATTTTTGGTTGTTTGTGTTAGTGGACAGCTATGGGTTCAACTGTCATTGTGAAAAGCATTTGTGATTATGAACAGCTTTGTCTGATTCAATTTTATAAATCTGACCTTATATTGTTTATATAGTATATGGGGTAGACTATAACAAACTTAATCAATACATATTTATTGGGTGTAGAGCCAAATTTAAATAGTGAAGTGAATAGATATCCCCATTCAACAATGTCAAAAGCATTTTCTGCCTCTAGAGGCAAGGTCATTTTATTATTTTAATTATTTGTATTATTTTTAAATTAATTCTGAAACACAATATTCCACTCCATTGTAGTTGCTCTTGTACACAGCCCAACACAAAAGATAAGACTGGCATAGCTGGGTCTCTGCACAAATCACAATGTTCCCAACTCTTGCAGTAAATGAAACCACTGTAAACTTGAGCATTATACCTCTAGTGTATACCAGTACATCAAAGAAATGTTCTTATTATATACTGTGATCACCACCTTTCCTTAACATATACAGAAATTGCACCCCCCCCCAATACACTTCTCCCAAGGTGCATATCTTTTGAGGTGTACACAAAAAAAACACCCACCTTTTAAATGGAATCTTGAATCTTTTGTTCTAACCAAATTTCATTAAATAAAATATAGGACTTGAAATATTAAAAAATGAATCAAGGTGATAGGGATACCTGGTCCAAATATACATTTTACAACATGTATTAGTTACATTTTCCACTAACTGTGTAGGAATGGTAAAAATATGATAAAGCTCCACAATTTTGGTTTTTAGATAAAGGGCAGACAAGTTGCAACAGAAGGTGACATAAATGAAAATGGTTCTTAAACCAGATGTTATGCTCATCTAAGTTAAGCAAAATGAGTTGGGGCATTTATTTTGTCCAATTATATGAAAAGTTTGTTAGATGTTAACAGTAAATATTTTAAATTTCATTGTGTAGCAGGTGGTACACTGGAATGTTGACAGTTTTGGATTTCTTTCTGCTTTTTGGGTATGTAATTTGATGCCCTTTAAACTGTATAAATATGAGATTTCAGATTACATTTTCTTTGTCAGCCTAGTGATGTGAACCACTGTGACCTTTTGTGGTGGTTGTCATGACTGTGATATATGTTGTGATGATCCCTTCAGTGCCTGGGAAGAAGCAGTCAGTCAGTCTTGATGACAGTTGTCTCATGTCATACGTCTTTCAGTGAAATATGGTTTGTTACCGTTGAGTGCACAGGTGGCTAATGACATCATGTTTCTGTGCTTTTATATATCATTGAGTCATTCTACTGTAAAGAAATCTGATAGCTCTCAAACATTATTCTTTCCTTACTGAATAAACTGACATGAACATTTTCACACTATAGCATTTATTGTATATGCAAATATTAAGAAAAGTGACTCAGTGGTAAATTGAAGGCAGAACTAACTGGTTCAGAAATACTTCATTGAGCAAACATCCTAGCCAGAATCTGAGGAAGATGTCATGATATAGAATACTATTGAAAAAGACTGAAATATTTCAGGAAGTCGTATAGAGGATGTAAAGAATCTTTCCCTAAATTTTAAATTAATAAATGGAGCAACTACTGTCAATGTTCCATTCTGATTCATTTTCAACTGGATCTTCTACTAAGTAATATGCAATAAGTTATGCTTTAAGACTGTTACTGCATCAAGTGAAGAACAATATAAAATACTCAGGAGTGATAATTGTTTCCTAAAACATTAATGACTTTTATGTTTGCTATATGAAAAGAAATGTAAAACAATATAATAGCAGTCTTATGAGACAATTGAAGTTTTCACTGACATTATTGTATCAGAGAATTTCTTTATTGTCACGGAAACCTCTTTCAAAGAGAAATCCTGCGTTGTGTTCAGTAATGTAAGAGCAGGGTCTGGCCACTGCAACTCTAAACTGAATTAAGTGGGATAAATAGTAGGTTGTTGATTTTGAAGAGAAGATGATTCTGTAATAAATCAGGCTTGCATTTATTTATTTATTGCAAATGGTTATATTGTAGTATTTTCATTTGCTTCTATTAACATGGGAAGGATTAAAGTGTGTCCTTTGTAATATCTTGTCTTAATATCTGGGAATATGTTGTCTATAATGAAGACAAACTGACTGCATGGTGAGATTAATCTTTTTTTATTAATTACAAGATAGCAGAATACTCCTCTGGATTAGAAAGATAACAGAATTCCTGAAATCCTGAAAAATAAATAAAAAATCACAAACAGATCCAGACTAAATAACTCAACATTTACTTAATAATATTAATAACAGTAATAAAATATGTCACATTAGCACTAAATATTCCCCCAAAAAATGTATAATCCACTAGAGATGCAACATTTGAGAGTTTTCGGTTTGCACTTGTCCGTTATGCTTTGTCAAGCATTCAGATCCATTTTCCACATGATCAAAGCCCTGCTTTCTGAAAGCATTTCTTGTGTTGTTTTCTGGAGTAACACATTAAAGTGTAATGTACTTTTTAAACAGACTTTCTGCAATTGTAAATTAGCCACTAACTTTCGCATCTCTTCATCTTTAGCTACTTTTATACGGAGAAGCATAAAGTATAAAAAACGAGTCATAGTTTGCATATTTCATGTCCACCTCGTCCAAAATTTGTTTTGAATTTGTTAAGCAAATTGACAAAAGAAATGTAATGAAAAACTTCCTTGTAAAAAATGTTGTATTTTTTATGAGACGGCGGTCCTTTAAAATTACCTTATGTAGTTTATTTGTACTTTAAATGAAAAATAACGCTTTAAGTAAAACCAAGCACTGCTTAAAACTTGGCTGTCCAGTTTTTACTTATGTTTAGTTGTCTGTTAATTGATTTAAACCGATTATTTTTTCCCAATTTTACTTCACATGTTACAGCTGAAGATGCATTGATCATTTACAATTAGAAGAAATGTAAGAATCACAATTAATGTGCATCTTGTACATTGTACAAACAGGGTTACAAGATTAGGGAAAATATGTCATCAGTTGACGAACTTAAACTACCGTATATACTCATGTATAAGTCGGGTCTTGAAACCCAAAAAATTGATCATAAAATTAGACCCTGACTTATACGCCCGTTCAAAAATGTGACACTTAAATTTTTTTTTTAACATCTTCTTGCCTCCTTCAATCTCGCATCAGTTTCTCAGATGCATCAAATTTTGTTGCAGCAGCACAGTTACCAATTTCTTTTGCTACTTCAACGACGTTTAATTTAAAACCAGCTTCATATTTTATTCTCATCAAACGCTCCATCATAGAGAAGGTATGCTTTTATGATAAAGGTGTATAAGGGTGTGAGATACAAAATACACAAATCAGTGCAAACATTGCTTCGGAATAGTTTAGGTATTACCATGTGGTCACGTGGCACAATACATAGAAAAAAAAAGGCAGTGTGCTCTGTGGTTACTCTCTCAAGTGGGCGTTATCATATCATAATCTCTTGGACCAATAGTGTGAGTTTTCCACATTCGACTTATACAACCGTCATTATAAAATACCAGAAATTATAAAGTAACATCAAGTCCCGATTTATCCACAGGAGGACTTATCCGCGAGTATATATGGTAGACACTTTATATTGAGCACAAGGAAAGGTTTTCTGAAAGTTTTTTTTTTTTTATGAACTGGGTCAAATGTGTAAATAAAAGTGGTCTCAATGAACTATGATACCAGTTTTAGTTTAGTTTGCATTGTTTTATGTGCAAAGTAATGCAACATGTGGTGCAGTAATTTGGAAACATTAGATGCATTACAAAATGGCTCAGACAGTCTGATGAAACCAAGATTAGCATTATTTCTGGATTAAACCAGGCACTGTTCTTCATTTGTCATCCCAATGGTGAAACATGACTGTATCATGTTCTGGGGTTAATTTTCAGCAGCAGGGAATGGAAGATTAGACATGGTTTAGAGTTAGATGAATGTTACAAAGTGCATAAATATCCTTAATGAAAACCTGCCCCAGAGTGCTCTGGACCTCAGACTGGGCCAAAGGTTCACCTTCCAATAGAACAATGACACTAAGCATAAAGCAAAGACAACACAGGTGGAATGTTCTTGATCTTCCCATCTAGAGACCAGACTTGAAGCCAATCGAATATCTCTGGAGAAACCTGAAAATAGCTGACAGTATTCATACAACCTGACAGAGCTTCAGAGAATGGCAGAAGTGTGCAAAGCTTGTTGCGTCATACCCAAGAAGATTTCAGACTGTAATCATTGCTAAATGGTGCTTCAATGAAGTACTGAATAAAGGGTTTGGAAACTTATGTCAATGTGATATTTAATGTTTTTTTTATTTTAATACATTTGTAAAAAATTCTAAAATACTGTTTTTGCTTTATCAGTCTGTGGTATTGAATGTTGTTTGATATGGGAGAAAAATTAATTTAAATGATTTTAAAACAAGACTGCAACAGAGCAAAATGTGAAAAAGTGAAAAGGTCTGAATACTTTCTAAATCCACTGTACATCTGAAATCATTCAAGTCAGCCAAGTAAACATCTCCTTGGTCCAGAGGAAGATATTATTTGGGCACCATCAAGCAATAATGGATTTCACAGCTGAATGACTTTTTCCCCCTATTTCAATTCTATCTGCCAATTCAAATTCTCCATGACATGTGTCATACAGTATAAACAACATTATACAAAACCAGTGTTCATGTCCTCTGGCAATTCTGCACAGTTTCTCCACACTGATTGAGTTATTTATTTGCTTTTTGAGATGTACAAAGAATTACAAACTAAGGAAAGAGAACATATATAAACACTTAAATTAAGGATAAATGAAGTTTTCCAGCCCTTGGTGCAATTTAGAATACTAAACAGACACATGCAAGATGTCAGGCTGCATTATTTATGAAAGAAATGAAATTATTGCCCTACAGAAAAAGTAGTTCTGAAATTCATAAAAGTCAAAAGCCATGTTTACAAAAAGGAATAGTACCACCCCAGGGAGCATGGGATATCTAAATACACAGAGAACAAAGTAAGAATTTTCACTTAATTATATTTTTCACATTGTTTTGTCTGTTGAACCAATAAGAAGTTTCAAAAATGAAAAATTAACTTTTTAAACTTCAGACCTAATAACATAAATAAAAAGATGCGTGCTCCCATTTAAATTATAAGTAGTATTTTGTAATAGTAGTGTAGAAAAAACAATTTTGTATATGCAGCATACTGGATTTATAACACAGAATGATGTTTTCTTTTTAGGGTATTATGTAGCAGTGATTATGCATTTTTTAAATACTGCTGTTCTTTAAGTTAACACTAATCATTATAAGGTATTTACTGCATACACCTAAAATGTAGGCATCAAATCAAAGTTGAGTAACAAATAGCAAACACACTGCAATGAAGGCGAGGCATGTTTTCAGTTTGTTTTTGTTTTTTTTTATTATTTTATTTTATTCCTTTTAATTTCCTACTGTAGAAAATGTGCTTTATTTATTTCTTCCTTGAATTTTAATATATCCAAAAGCTACTATATGCATATAGATTTTCATATTCTCAATGGTGTCATTCATTTGTAGGTGTGTTTGTGTAAAATGCAAAAGTACCTATTGTCTTTCTCTCTGTTCAAATGGAACAACTCAGTTCCCAGTAGACTGAGTTATGCTTTCATTGAGATATCTCTGATAGAGTACACTGTACAAATTTAATAAATTTCAAAAACTCCACTGGCAAATTTTTGAAATCCTGTATCTTAAGGCTGAAATAAAGTCTCAATTACTGATTAATGTAGACTCAAATTTACCTTGAGTGAGGTTATTTCACCTTTTATATTCTGCATCATTATAAATATGATAGCTATGCCTGATGGCAAATCCCAATTACCAAGACAACTGTTGTCATGTCTTTTGGTTGTGCACATGTGGACATAGATTTTAACCTTCCATTGGATACTTTTTAAAAAAAAAAATAATGTTTAAGAAAAATGAAAATCAATTATCCATAGACTTTCTGCAACAACAATTGATAACATTTTTGTACCACTTAAGCTGGATCCTGCTGTATAGAAAAGCTCTTTCAGCCATGACATGCCTATTTAGGGTTGGTTATTTACTACATGATATTGCTGTTAAAAAGAAGAATTTTATTCTAGTAGAACTGTTAGATTTGAATTGGACATGTTGTTACAAAAATACATAAAAAGCAAAAATATGACAACTCTGTCTTTGATGAATACATAAACAAAAATTAAAAGACCAAATTTCAAATTAATTAATGAAGTCCTGTCACTCATCTGAATGGTACATGAAGCATATATTTTCCAACTTGTTTTCTGTCATTTTTGTAATGTGGATATTTTAGTGAATGAGTAAATAAACTTTAGTGTTTTAATCATTTTCTTATAATGCATACTTTGAGAAAAATATTTTGTGTGGAATTTGTATCAATCATTATGTTTGTGTGGTGGTGATATTACTTCTTTGAGCTGTAATTAGAGAATTTGTTTTCTGTTATTTAAGAGGTGGAATGACAAATGTCAACACTAGCTCTTAAGAAATAAATACCAGTTTTTAATTGACCTATACTTTCTTAAGTTTCAGTGAACATTGCAATCATAAAACTCAGAACTGGTCTTAAAAAATACAGTCCTTAGGAGAAACCCATGCTTTCATCCCAAACACATCACACAAGCTGCTGTGACTTATGCAGGTCACGCAAGTACAAGTTTTACTATCCTCTACACATAACAATATCATTACTACTACTACTATTAAATGAAGCATTATGAGGTAACATTTAAACAGATGAATTAAAAATGAAAGATGTGCGTATACTTAAGTAAGTTACCAAATTTGCCCGTAATTAGTAGAGTAGCTGGAGAGTTAATAAGGTGTCTTGGAAGAACATGCTGGAATCAAATTGGTGCTTTTGCGTGGCCTCGAGGTAAGGTGCCATGAGAGTGACACTTTAAAGATCCAAGAAAATCTGGTGAATGATGTGTTTAGCACTTTAAAGTAATAAAAGATAAGCCTTAGCTCACCAGTAAAACTAAAGTTCTACAACTGCATATTTGCATTCATCCTGTGCAGAAGAAATAAGGAAGGCACAGACCATACAGATGGCACTTAAAGTTTCACAGCAATGCCTCAGTAAGGAGGCCATCAAAATGCAGTGAACGGTGGCAGCATTCCAGAAATGGGAATAGTGCAGCCCAGAGAGATGATGTGCTGGCATGTGAAGAGGGCAGCACATGGCAATTAAAAAATGGCAATTAAAAACTGCAGAAAAAAAGATTTTACTCCTGGTAAGAAAAGAGAGCAGCTTGCTACTGTTGGAAATAACAGAAATGGCACCACTAGGAGGAGAAGACAGCAGTGAGCCACAGTTAGCTTTATATCTGGAAGAAAAGTAAAGCTGTATAGCATACTTGGCAACAAGTGAAACCTGTCTCCATTTGCAGAAAACAGCATTGCACCATAGTAAAAGATGCTGTGCTCCAACCAGAGGCAGCGAAAAAAATGCCACTACAAACAGCAATAAAGGTGGTGACAGAAATTCCATAGTCACTGAAAAAAGGGTTTGTCTCTGTGGATGAACAGGAAAGCAAACATTGTAGAACCACAAAATACTGGTGCCTCCTAGCCATCAGTACGTTAGAAACAGAGAACTACTAGCTGGAGGCTATAGTGACAGCATGAGGAAATAGTCAAGCAGGGATTATCATACTTGCAAGTATTTGAGGATGCCATGATACTGATGGTGCGCTGTGATGAATAACAAATGTGTGTCTCAGATAAAAAGTCTCCTATGCCTGAACAACACATAAGCAATCGATATTGAATATCAGTATTGACTGCTAATCTGCAGCCTCCCCAATAAACATGCTGTAAAGGTTGCATTTTTTATTAGTATTGAAATAGGAATGTTAACCAGATAAACATTACTGTTTAGTTATGTGATAAATAAAATTAGTTCTGAGATTCCATAATATGTCTTTTGCACTTCATTTAGTGAAGAGCTATACTTTAGCTATACTTCCACTACTAACTGAGCTTTATCTGAATCCTAACGCTACATCAAACAGTTAAATATAGTCATAAATGGCAAACTAAATGGACATTCAATTAAACCATACACTATCTATCTATCTATCTATCTATCTATCTATCTATCTATCTATCTATCTATCTATCTATCTATCTATCTGGCCTAAGGGTTCAAAATCTAGATTTATTGCTGGATTCATAGTTTTGTGTAACTTCAATGCTTTATGCATGTACTAAACATTAATTAGACAAAAACAATATTTTGATTGCAGTCTTCATCAATTATTTTGTTCATTGAAACTAAGACAATGCATTTTTTTCTTTCAAAGAACTGGAAATTTGTTCTATTTAATTAAGCCAATAAACTCTTTCATATGAAAATACTCCCCAACAACCACACAATTAAGGACAAATAAAAGGATTTAATGAATAACTACTGTATACCACATCTAATCAACCTCAACCTCAACTAAAACTATTTGAAAAGAAATCATCTAATAAGTTAGTCTCAGATAATGAGTATGTTAGTTCATTACACTTTTTTTTTTACAACTGAAAACTACATTTTGCATTTAGTTTTGCTAATACAGCTAATTGCAATAAGTATGTTTCATTTTCTCTTCAGTTTTTACCCATCTGGTAATTAATATCTTCTCCAGAGTGATGCATTGGCAATTTCTCCCCAGGTTTCCTTGTACACCCCAAAGACATTTATGTGCATGATTATATATATATGGACTGGCATAATGCTCAGGATTTAACTGATAAAAGCAGGTTCGGACAATGGAAGGATGGGTATGGTGGCTCTGTACTGTTCCTTTCGATTCCAAAATACACTTCAGTTGTTATTATAACCTGAGGTATTGTCAGCAAATAAATAATGATTCATAAAATTAGCATTTTCCTCTAATTATACAATTATTACATGCTTCTATAAAAAACTCGAACATGGAAGTTATTTTGCTGTCTTTTAATCTGGCAGAATTTAAATGCTTGTGTATTGTGTAATTATAGACAAAAATCCTTGTTAATTGCAACTGAACATAACTACAACTTGGATGTATTTCAAACAGAAACATGTCTTTATCGGTTGTTAATTATTTCACGAATGAAGATAAAAGGATGATTTGAATTTCTGGGAGCAGTTTTGGAAAATCTAGGCCTCTGTCAATGGAATGCAAAGTAGATATACATAATTAAAGGAGATGACATCTGTTACATTTTACGATGAAAATAAACAAAACTATTAGATGTTTCTTCACTTACGGCCTAAGAATAGAAAATAAATTATCCATTAATTATATTCAGAATGGTGAAATGTTAAAATATAATTGTATTTTTTTTTAACTGAAAGAAAAGATACAAAGTGTTAACATGTTCTGTATTTGTAAATACTGTTGAAAATAAATGAGTATTTAACTACTTGTTTTGGAATACTTTGAAACTGTATTAATGTGTACTATTAGCTCATGTTTAAAATTCTACCACCTTGTAGCAACTGCATATCTGTAATCCAGCAGTTAAATGAAAAAAAAAAAAATCCTTCTTGGAGACAGATAGATACATCGAAACGTTTTTAATCTCCATAAGGAATTTAATTATTTTTCATGCAAAATACCTTTTTTGTGTTTGTTTGACCAATAAATCTATATATAGAAAAAGAAGAAAGGATCATAAAGTTATGGATAATGAAATTACCCTGCAATCAGGTCCTCCAACTTGCAAGGAAAACTCAGGGGTTGGTGGCAGGATTGGCACTCCAGCCCCTACAAAAAAACCTCACACTGTTCTATTCCATTTGAACTAGTGTGGTGCTGAGGTGTCTCCCGTTGCACAACTGAGCTTGGGTCCTAATCTGGGATCTTGAGGTGGTTTGTCGTGTGGTGGGTGTGGCAACACGCTGTACCAGTGCATGTTTCCCAACCTCTCTCTCTACAATGTAATTAAAAAAGCTCTACTCAATCACAGATCACTCTTAAGCAGTAACACCATTCTGATCTACAGTCATCAATCAATCTGATTTGCACATCTTAGAGGTGAGTCGTAAACCCAGAGATCCTACAAATAATCCATGGGAATATGGGAAAATATTCTAGTAGCATAAGGAATGAGCTGAGGCTTAGATTTGGATGCAAAGTTGTAGTACCTTACCGTCAAGTGAAGAGTCTCATTTTTATTTTTCTACCTACTTTTAGCTACTAAATGTCTTTCATCCCAGCAGATTTATTCAATAGAAAAAAGAACATGACCTGTTTTCAACTGGCCAGTGTAGGACAGTAGTAATTCAACCCAGTCAACAAATATCTTGTTCATCTCAGCTCTCAAACAGTCTCAAACAGTTTCTGAATTATCCTCAAGCTACTATTTTACACTTCTACTACAGATGACTATAATACAATAAAGTGCAGTTGTTACAGGATAGGTTTCTTGACCAGTGTTAAGCAGACTGCTTTTGTCTTTCTGAGTTAGTTTCTGTTACACTGAAGTAATCGTAAGTTAATTTGGAGCTTTGGTATCCTGATTCCAACATGTGATTGAATAAATTCTTACTTCTGGCAGGCACTCAGACCTTTTTTCTGCAACCGTATCTTAATTTACTGCAGAGCTAAGAAAATCTGTTTGCAGCAGAACTATTGCTTGTGCAGTTTGAAATGGCCAAATGTACTATGTATCTTGTGCCAGAATTAGTTAAAATTTGCACACAGCATTACTGTCCCCATATTTGTCTGAATAAAATATATAAAAGGCTGCAAGTTATGTGAATCACATAGTAAAATGTTTATTTCAAATACATATGAGGCTGCACTTTTGTGGTCTTCATCCATGTCCTCTCATTAAATAAATCAAAGAAAATATATGGATAGTAAAATAAAATTTAACCATTAAAAATAACTTAGACAGCTGGTACACTATTTGCTTCAGCCAAGAACATTTGTGAACTATGGGAAGATGAAGAATTTTAAGACTCCTCCAATTTCTGCTATTATTCCACTTGCATACTTGAACTTCATTTGTATGCTTAATGTAGAAATACATGTAAAGTCTTCTTATATTTAATAAAAACAGATACTTTATTACAAATACAGAATAATTAAAAAATTTCCAAGGACAGAAGACACAAGGCTGAACTCAAAAACACAATAATAAAAATATATACTGTAGCAAAAACCAGGCATGAGAGTCAAAAAAAGGTTTGGGGCAGCCACCCGTATATTTGTATCCTGGCTGCAAAGTTGCAAAATGTATAACAGCACTGATGTGCACAAAACCGAGTCCAAAACAGAACTGAGGGAAAAGGTGGAGGCTTTTAAAGGGGAAGACAGGAAGTGAGATCAAAGGGGTTGGGCTCATAGGGGGTCTTCAGCCATAGGCTCACGCCCGGATGTGACATCACAGGGGCCGGAGCCGGCAAGGTCTTCTTCCATAGGCTCGGACCCGGAAGTGATGTCAAGAGGGCCAGGTGGACTCTCCCGTGAATGGTCTGCAGGAAAGGGAGAAAAAGAGTCAGTGCACTCTGCCACATCCCGGTCTGATTTGGAATTGCCCTTACTCAAGCCCTTTAGCTGCCTCCCATGCACACATGTGTGACAATATATATATATATACATATATCTATCTATCTATTATATAAAAAAATCTTGGGTCGAGACGTGATCATCTTGGAGAGACACTTTGACATCACCCGAGACTAGACATTACAACCTTAGGAAGCAAGATCTGTGAGATGGTGACTTTTGCACATCACGCCCTACTTACAAGCAATTTAAAACAAGTTCATGGACATCTAACCTCGTAGTTGTTAGAATGCTTTTGGTAGGCACACTTCATGTGCTCCCAGCTCTTAAAAATGTTATACGTTCTAGATGGCACGTGAACGACTAACCAAAGAAGAAAGAGCAGTGCGTCATAAAGAGACACAAAAGCGTTGGAGAGAAAAGAAGGCAAAAAAGGAATTTTGTCCAATGTTGAACACATTTGTAATGTTTTCAGCTTTATTTAATGTGTTGTTAAAAACTATTTTTGCCTAATAAAAACATTTTGGTTTTTTTATGGATGCCATCATCCTATGAAATCTTTTTTTAATGTTGTTATAGCATTGAAATGCTCGGGTACCAGATGTGCACCTTGTGTGATTTCACTTATGCAGACTTCACTATTGTGTGATTAGTGCTTCTAATGTCTCATCCCTTTGCTTACGTTTTACAAATACAACTTGAGTTTAGTTGCTTGTCTCAGCTTTGCTGGTCTGTTTACCTGATCCATTGACATGTATGATATGTAGTTTTTAGCTTGTATTTCAACCTCATTTCATGTCCCTATACATATTAAAACAAAAAGCTGTCTTGTTTACACATCCAAAACAGTAATTATTCAGATTTGAACACTATTTAATCTGACCCTGGCTATCCTATGATAAGGCAGTTAGCATTGAATATTTTTCTCTGTTGATATTATAAGGCTTCAAATTAACACTTGAATTGTTTCCATCAGAAGGAGTGACCATGATAGTGTCGGACTAGACACAGTCGGAATAGATTTAGATTTTCCTTTAAGCTTTACTGTATGGTATTTCTTGAAGCCATGTCAAAGGCAATGGAAAGAGTGACCAAAAAAAAACAATTGGTTCGTTTTAAAAGTAAATGTTAAAATTTAAAAGTTCATGACTGTTATAATTAATAATTTTCTCACTGTCTGCTAAAACTGAAATTGCGGTCTTGATAGTTAAATGCCGTGTAGTGTGCATATGTAACTAAAATGAATTCAAAATGAAATGATGGGTGCTTATGGTCTTCATTTTATCACTTCGTTAACACAATTTGATTGAGTTGCCAGTGCAAAACTCTAAGACATGTGTTATTAACCATGAAGTCAAAATAACTGTCAGCAAAGCCCAAATACTATCCATCCTTGAAGTCAAAGAGAAATTGCAAACTTTTTCAAGACTAGAAATCACAATCTAGAAAGTACACAGAAAGCACTAACTCTCGTTAGTTTATCCACAGTCTCAAATGCGCCAGACCTCATGCGGCTGAACTTCCACGACAATGTCCATTGCAACTGAGCGATGCATCATAGCACAGGTTCCACAAAATGGTGGCACCCACAGAGAAAACAAAATGGTGTTGCAGTAAAAGGAAGACATAATAATAATAATAATAATAATAATAATAATTATTATTATTATTATTATTATTATTAAAGCTTAAAAATTAAAATTTTAAAATGTGTAAAATTATCAAGCTCTGACATGAAGCTGTCTAATTAAGCTGAAATATAGACATGAAAGTCAGGACAGGTATTAGAAAACTTTTTGTCTTAACAATACAGTGAAGAGTAGATTTCAAGGATATAGTTGAAAATAATGTCATTGTTGCAAATAATTTTGCATTCTGTCTGTATCTCAAACATAGATACCTGTATTCTTAATCTGTTTCTTTTCCAACCAGTGTGACATTGTCTTTTCAAATCTGGCAATGACAATGTTACTCATCGTTGCTTCCACGCAACACTTGTTACAGCCAGAATTGGGATGGGGGATGATATGAGTTTTGACTGGAAGTTAGGTGTACATTTTAGCTGTAGTTTTACCAGTTTTAGCATCTGTTAACCTGTTCAGAGGATCCATGCCACAAACTGCCTAACAATTCAAGTAAAGAGTAAAAAGAATTGTTTTAAAGGCTCAGGATATGAGAAAACAGCTAGACACATTTATTTGTGTTGCATTTTCTCAAATTACTGTTTTAATTTTCTATTTTGTGTGTTTTTTTCTATTAACTGCATAGGAGATTCAGACATGAATCAGCAAATCATAGAGAATCAAGATACTTTTATTTTGCATCTTGAAAAGGTCAACACTAATTACTTGCTGGTCACAGATGTCATTTAAGTGTCCATTATTCAGAGAGTGAATGGTTTAAAAAGGGGTTTGAGTTTTGCAGTAATTCAAACCTCACAGTGGTTATGCTTTGTACACTTGAGTAGTATACAAGTTTTAATCTTCTTATACAACCCCGTGCCTTTCATCTCTAGGTGGTCTTCTAAGAATAAATGAATTGGACCTGCATCCTTTGCAGCTCTTTTTTTGGAGATGAAATACTATATATTGCTTGCAGAGTGAAACAATCCAAAATGCATTACTTCAATTCAATCTTTTGATGTAGCTTTCAAGATTGTACATAATTTGGGATCCTGAATAAGAAATAAATCTTTTTCAATTTCCTCACGAAAGCCACTTAAGTATTATTTTTTATATGGTTAAAGTAACCAATTTCACTCAAAAGAACATATTGATTATTTAATGTTGATTATCCTCTCCTAAGAGGTAGAAAGATGACATAAAATAACCTATAATCTACATCAAAATGAGATCAAACTCTACTAGTGCACTTGAGCACAGGTTTTTTGTTTTGCTTGCACGATAACCCAGCTTTAAGATATCTACATAATTTTTTGAACGTTTTGTCATATTTTTGGATGACCTTGGTTAATGAAAAGGCTAATTTATTAATATACTGCTGTTGCATAGCAACACAATTTATAAGTAAAAGAAAGAAAAAACTGGATTTTGTAAGCTACAAGTGTTAACTGCATGTGACAAATATACAATGTAATACAATGCATATACATTGCATTGCATAATACATTGCATGCATAATACATTGCATATACAATGTAATTTATAAATCTCTTTGTTGTCTGTGATCATGGTTGTGTTTTAGATGTCTACTGTATATAAAAATTCACAGAGTGGGCATTTCTTCTAAACAAAGTCCCTGAAACAAAATAGCACCCAGCCACTTAATATACAGTAACAAGCCTAATTTGTTCATTTCACAGAGGAGGAAGGTTTACATTATTCTTTTTCCTGAATTGTAAATTTTGAGGCTAGGAAGATTATATTCTAGTAGTAATAAGCAGTAGTCAGTCATGATCTTAATGCCAGTTTGCTACTTTGCTGCTAATATTGGTTCTATAAACTTCTGAATAATGGAGTATACCTAACTTTTAGCACATTGCTCCTTCTTTTTGTCTCCAATGCATTTTTGAGATTGTGATTGCCGGGGTGTTCACCATAATAGGCAAAGTGGGCATCCTCTTACCAGTACAAACATAACACACATCTGATGGCTCAATAGACTTTTTACACGTGACAGGAAATGAGTCTGGTGATTTTTTTACTAAATAACAGGCAGATCCATGTGCAATTAATCATCGCTATTGAAGACCAAAAATTGCTGGGTGTTTTCTGATATGTAAACTACAGGTCTGAAAGAATTTTTTTCACATCACTATACATACTTTGTACATTATACAGTATCTGCAGTTTATATTTAATGTCAAAGTTTCCTAAAACATCAAAAATCATTAGTTCTAGAATGCAATTGTCCAAGGACATTATGGTTCTTACTGATTGCATTAGAATTCTATAAAGTAAGACTAGCCAAGACAATTGTGGGCACTATGTGGATCATTTAGGTGGGCTTCCTGAACTTATTATTTCAGATCAGGTATCAGAGGTATATACCATTACTCTATTAAAAACCAAACAATATATAGTATACATCTTATTTCTTAGTTTTTAATAGTACATTAAACCTATTCAAACAAAACTATATAAAGAAAATCTAAAATAACAGCCAATAAAAAATAAAATATAACTATATAATGTTGAATGAAAAGATAAACAAAACAGGAACAAGTAAAAATATAGAAAAGGCAGAAATAAAAACAAAAGCAATACAAACTCAGTCCCTGAAAGTGTTGTCAGACCTGCCTTTCGATATGTGCCTGTTTTAGAGGTACAGTAGATGGGAATGAGAAATGACTCCATCTATTAAAATGGGTGTTCGACAACTACACACAGTAAATATGAGATGTTGATGCCTGCTAAGGTCAAAGTAGAGGAGGCAGCACACAGTCAAATAGTTCTGGTGAGCAATGACTAAAGATTTTAAGCTTCATTTTTCTTGTTGGCAGATAGCAGAGCATTGAGCTTCTGTTTTTGGTTTGTGAGCGCTGAAGTCGAAAAACAACGGAAAAACTTAAACCCAATTA
>JANRMT010062792.1:107631399-107652687 GCA_026402145.1 Polypterus bichir lapradei | reverse complement strand
ACACTTACTAAGATATTGTAATAATTTAAAAAAATCTAAAATTATTTATAGATTTCTGGAAATGATTATAGAAAATCTTGATATATTTAAGAGATATCTTTAAATATGTCAAGATATTTTTATATCAGTAATATAGTTCTCTAAATGATAGCACAGAGTGTGGGGAATAAACAAAATACTCAGCAACTGAAATTAATATAACGCTAGTCTAAAACATGCAGCACTATATCATGAAAAATAAACACAAACGTATGCAACCCTGGAGCTAAATCTAAACCTGATATAAAAATTTCAGAAGGAAAAAAGTAAAAAAAGTAGAGTACGATATAGGCTTCTTGAGAACATGATTCATGTTCTCCTGATAAATAATGCACTATGGTAGACTAACATGTATTTCACATTTTAGACACAACTCAGTTTCTGGTAAACTTGTAAAATACAATAAAAAATGTACAGTAGGGAGGTGTATTCCATAAGTAATATCATTCTAATCTTATCTGTTTTTATATATTATATCTATCTATCTATCTATCTATCTATCTATCTATCTATCTATACCTTAAAAAAATGAGATTTGTTCAAATACCCTTAGCCTTTTACATGGTAAGAATCTCTGTGTGATATTTTCCTGTAATTTACCTGTTCATCCCATGTAAATGCTACAACGTAATGCGAGCCACTCCAAGCTTGCTTGCAAATGAAGAATACATCTAACCTTATTGTAGACTGACTCCTTAATTAGAATTCATTAGCTAGGATGTTAAATTGCATCATTTGAATTTCAAATGTTTTGAACATTATAAATGGACCCTGGAAGCATTTTTGAAAGATCGTTGTATAGCAATTTGCTGACGTTCAATAATTAATAATTGATATTTCCAAGTGCTGCATCAGTTGAGAAATCAAAGGGGAGGAAAAACTGCCAGCCCCTTTAAGAACTGTGCTAATCAGCAGAGCGTGAGCACACTTGAGCCTTCTGCAAGTTCAGCATATTTAGAAAAACCTCCAATGTGATTAACTGACCAAGATTATGTCAGACCATGGTTAAGGACCACTCCTGTCTTGAAAAGAGTTGTCTGTTCAAGGTCAGTAAACAGCAGATCCTAGTTCCCCTTTTTGTTATAATAGAGAGCAAAAATGATTTTTTTAGTCCTAGGAATAGGCTCTGTTTTTATTTTATATGCTCAGTTTAAGTTTCATGTAGATATTATTATGATCTGATGTGGAAAGCATAAGCACATTCTGAAAGTACTCATATTAAATAAGTGTATACATGGTTTAGACAAAGAACACTACATAAAAATTTGATGTACAACTATTAAAATAAAGCACTTTTATTACTCTGGCTTTAGCCTAATAAAGATTCTGAATAATGGTATGTACAGATTATGTATTGAATCCCCTTAATTTCTGTATAATGAAATAATACTGAAGCTGTACTTACTGCACAATGGTTTACATTATGAAATCTGTGTAAGCCACCAAAAGCTGTGTACAAGGTTATGTGCTCATTTTCAGGAAATACACTGCACAATAATTCTAAGCCAATTAAAAGAAAATGTTTTGATTTTTTTTTAAGTGTGCACAACGCCAAAAAATCCACCTGTGATACAGGACAGTGCCAAGACACTACATAAAAACCATCCTTGTTCAATATAAAGGATGGAATGGTAATAACAGTTTAATCACACAAAGTAATACTATATGTTATTATACATGTAAATATGATATTTGCCTTTGAAACTAAATTTCTGTAATTAATAAACCATTCACTTTCACAAACATTCTTTGTAGTGTAGAGGGTAAGCAAAGCTGTTCTCACATTTTGCCATTGCAGTTAGCCTTCAAATGACCTTAACTCAGTGCCAGACAAAGCCCTTTTTCAAGCCATAGTTGGGGTTGATGGACGTCACCACTTGTCCATAGAGGGTAGTTGGTATTATTAGACTTCAATAACCTGCACTGGGGATGTCCCCCCTTGGTGTCTGGTGTGCATGCCCCTTCAGTAGCATGGTGCCTCTGTGTATATACTGTAAACATTAAGCAGTGTGAGCTCCTTGGTGTATAAAATGTGTGCACTTTTATTTTCTAAAACAGCACCCAGCAGGTAACAGGGCCCACTCAGTATCATCAGAGTTTGACAATTGGGTGTTGTCCCCACGGTGTCTGGAGAGTGTGCTCCTTAACTTTCATAAATGACGCCCCTCAAATGACAGCACCCTAGGTGGCTGCCTATGTCACCTAATGGATCGACTGTCTCTGCCTTAAGTAGTTAAAAATGCTGCCATATGAATCTACCATCCTAGGCTGAACTCTTGCACTTGGTTGCTCAGTGTACAGTGTAAGAAAGGATGCAAACAATTGTAAAACCATGTATAATTCATAGACGTTTTAGACATGTTGAAAGAAAAGAAAAACATGGTTGCAGACATGAGTCTCCAAAACAGACTATTCAAGATGGAGGAACTCCCATTGATTAGGACTTTCCGCAGGAAGAAGAGGGTACAGGCAGGCGGACACCAGAACTGTGTTAAAGCCATCAATTTTCCAATCTACTGAGGAAAGAAGAAATAAGGTGTTAATCAATGGGAAATTACCATTATCTGAGCCCTCAATGCGCACACATGTGACAACAGTTAGCACATTCTTATTATAATACCTGTGTGAATTTTTCTCAGGATACTTCAGTTTTTCTCTCACTTACTATGCCAACAACATGCATGTTAGGTGAATTGCCAATACTGAACTGGCTCAACTTGAGAATGAGTGTGTGTTTGTAAGTGGGCCCTGTGGCAGACTGGCACACCCTTTCAGGGTTGTTTCCTGCCTTGTACCAAAAGGTGCCCTCAGCCATGATTTAGGTTAAGCCAGTTTCAGAATATTGTGTTATGAAGAAAGGAGAATAAAACAGTATATAAAACAGTTTGTGAATTAGTTATTAAATAAATGAATTATAATGAATCGGAGCATGCACTGAATGGTTCCTTAATCAGGTACACTGGTGGTACCACATTGAAAGTCACTCTGTTTCGGCATTCAATAAATTCTTTTTATGTTGATATCTGATGGCTGGTGAGGTCATTGCAATAAAGCTTAATTCACTGTGATGTAAAGTAGCTTCATGTGATGTGGCATGGTATTCTACTGACAAATAGATGGCCTTTCTTAGATGGGTAAACTGCTGTAATGAAGGGTTGCAACTAACTAGCAACCATGCTCAGATATTTTGTGGCATGAAATGTTGCTCAACTTATATCAAATGACCAAATGTCTACCAAAGGATAACAATCCATATCCACCGCTGCTGCCACCCGATACTATGCTGGTATCTGGAAGGTTGGATTTGTGGTTTTGGGGGGTTTCTGTCATATCCTGATCCCTCCATCAGCATGAAACAACAAGAAATGGGATTTAACAGACCAGATGATAATTTTGTAATCACTATCATCTGTAGCCCTTAGCTCACTGCTCCTGATAATACCTGTTTTTACTAAATTGAAAAGAACTGTTAGGTAATTAGCTGCCAAATCCCATCCAGGACAGAATATGACAGGTTATGTGCTCTGCTATGCCGTCTTTGTTAACTAATTGTAGCTATCAGTTGCCTTATAGAAACTGTGTCAGCCCCTTTCATCACCATTTAGTTTCTGAATGCAGCACTAAATAATTTGCCCTTCCTTACTAAGGGTAATGTGTCGGGTGGCTTGTACCAGATTGTGTTTGAAGAATTTGAAGTCTTTTGACATACTCATTCTTTCTTTTGAATTGCACCCACACATGACTCATTGGTACAGTTTGTGCCTACTTGCTTCGAATAGTATGATCTGCAAATTGAGCAGGAGTATTTAGCCACTCACCGCATGCGGTATCGATACCCGGCATTCTCATAAGCATATCAATTCACAGTTTTAAGAGCATCAGCAAAATAGTGCAGTTATAAAAGTTTTTTTTATTATTATAAGCTTCAGGCATAATTATAAATTAAAACACAATGCTTTTTCTCTCTCTTGGAACTCCTTTACTTCTATATATTAGTCTTTGAGGATTGCAGTTTAACCGTGTATTATTCTACAGTTGTATGAGAGTGCATATTAAATTAAAGAAATTGGTTCATTTGATTTAGACTTATACTCTTTTCAAATCCTATAAAATTATAAGAACATTTGCTGTACCATATTTCAATATATTAAAATAAGGTTACTATTGGATTAAAATGTACTTCTCATAAGCAAGCATGCTTCTATAGAAAATCCACAGATTGAAAACGTAAATGCTGATAGTTTTGACAAAAATTTGATGAGGCTTCTGCTTTGATTCTCTTGGTACAAACAGTAAATTGTCATGTAATAAAGCGGAAAAGGCACTCGTTACATGCATTTAGATAGGTATAATATAGTATGTCCTTAAGAAATACAAGGAAAATTAAAATAAATACCTTGGCAGTAGTTTTGTGAGACAGGAAAAATGAATGCTTTTAAAATTAAAAAATGACATCCTTGGGAAAAAGCATACATAAAAGCTGGACCACTTTATTTTAATTGAAAACCCAAAGACCTGTCACAATAAAAATGTCAAATTAATTTTTTTTTTGGGATGTGGGGGGGGGGGGGGGGGGGCTCATTGCGATTGAACTGAAGGAAAACAGCACAAAAGCCAAGTTTTGTGTTCCAACATGATATACCTACTATAATGTGCTCAAGGCATTCCTATACCACTCATGTAAAACGCTTTGTTTTGGTTATCTCTGTTCTGTACCTGACCTCAAAACCTTATCAGGGTGTTCAACAGTGATGTGGGCACAAAAAGGTGACTGAGAATTATTGTGAGCACAATAAAACCAGGAGATGATAAAAGCAGCAAAGAGTCAGGGTCAGGACAAGCACAGATCAGAATCACAAGTAAGCTAAACAAAACAAAAAAACAGAAACCGAAAGGGCAAGACAAAATCAAAAGTCAAATACAGAAATAGGAGATTGTATCCAGATCACAAAATCCTACTGCTAGGGCCTCCTTGTTTAAAAGAAAACGATAACAAAGAAAAATAGGGTTTTTTGTCCACCGAGGGATAGCAGCAGTGTGTAATTGCCAGCTGATTTATACTGCCACTTCCTGTGATGATTCAGTGTGATGATTAGGCATGAGACAAAATTTCATTGTATCTAATTTTGCAATGCAAACTACTGCTGACACAAATTGCGGCCTTGCATCGTGTGTTATATGACACCAGTAACGGCGTACTGCACAATAACGTGCAGTGAATACACCTGACTTGAGCATTCATAGTTTTCATCCTCTTTCTCTGTATGTTTAGCATTCATTTGCTCAGAGGTTGATGCGCTTGCTGCTTCCTGAGCAGTTCTTCTTTTCTCCGCCTTAGCGCACTTCTTCTCTTCTTTTCGTGCTAAAACTGATTAAGTCAGTGTTTGTGTTGCAATTACTTAGTATGTTTTCTTTCATTTTTCACTGAAGCTGGCACTTAAATCTTCAATAAGCCTCAAGAATGATTTAAGATATGAAGAGGCAGGGGAAGTGATGGCGAAGGTGGTAGGGATGAGAGCAGCGCCCATACGCATGCGTCACACGGCCGCCCTGCTGGCCACTGCCAAGAGTTGATTCTACAATAAAATAAAAATAAAAAGAGGAATAACCTTGGAGGTCAATCATCACCCTGAAAGCAGATAGTAGACATCACGTAGTATATGTGTACCAAATTTCAGGTCAATCCTTCTATATAAAAGCGGTCGGGTGTCCTTCCATCCCGTGAGTGCTACGCAGGCTCGGAGTTTCACACACGCCCCATCCATTTTGCAATGCACGATGGGATTTGTAGTTTCGTTTTTCCAGGTAAAAGATGATTTTCTACTCCAGACTGTGCGAGTAGCACGGAGTTTCACACACGCCCCGTCCATTTTGCAATGCACGATGGGATTTGTAGTTACGTTTTTCCAGGTAAAAGATGATTTTCTACTCCAGACTGTGCAATATCTTCTTCTTCTTTCTTACTATATAAAAGCGGCCGGGATTGTCCTTCCGTCCCGTGAGTGGAAAGCGTAGCGGTATTCCGCTTATCACAGACTTGCGGTACGAAGCGACATGATGTGAGCAGAGTTCTGGTGCTCCCATCGTTCCCTTGCTTTTGTGCGCGATGCGCTGGAAAAATAGACAAAATTATGTCTCTGGAAATAATTAATGTTGATGGAGTACAAATGCCTCACCGCGTAGTAAATATCAGGGGGGTTCAAAAGGGCGACCTCAATATAGAAAAAAAGTTTAAATTTCATCACAAAAATAACAGAAACTACGAGTATTAAAGTAATACCGCTCAAATGCAATATAACCAAATTAATGAGCTTGTCTAAAATATCAAATTGATCTACATATTGAATTGCCTTAAGAAGTGGTCAACTTAAAAGTCGGTCGCCTTAAAAGGCGGGTCAGCCTAGTAGCTCAAAAGGTTTGTGAGCTACAGGTGATTTAAAATCCTGGACAGACAAATAGACAACCACGGTAGCGTATTATATATAAAGATTACCACATGATTGAATTGAATCACAAAAGGCAAGCAAGAACGTCTTTTGTCAAAAGCAGGGAATTTAAAAATCTGATTAGAAAACTGGAACTAAGGTATAACATGACAAACTGACTGCACTTTGAAAGGTCTGTTATTCACCATTTATATAATGATGTGAAGGTGAAAATAGTCAGTGCATAACATAGACATCACTGTATGTGAAAGTGGGCTTGGACTGTAGGATAAGTGTTTGACATACACACTTAATTTAGTGAGTCACATCCTCGGGTGAGTTTGGCGAATCACATCATTGATTCATGAATAAACCACTGCATCCATGGCTGTGTTGTCAAATCAGACTTTATTGGAATCAGCAAAGCACAAACTTACCATCGTATTGGAACAATTGTCATACATGGTCTCATTACATATACTGTATATTCTCACAATATGTTCAAACACAAGTGGGAGCAGCAAGCTGCACTGACTGCAGGTTGTGAGAAGGAGTGATTGAGATATTGATACACCTATCACTGATATGGATTTATAACTATATTATGATTCATTTTATTTTTTCACTTTTGTGCCTCTTTCCATTTATAATGCTCATAGATAAAATGGACATGCCATTTCTAAAGGCAGGTGCAGAGCTCATAAGAGCAATCCATTTATCCATTTTCAAATCCACTTAATCCAGTTATAGGATTGTTAGAAGGTTGATCTTATCCTGGCAGCATCTGGCATAAAGCATGAACTAACCCTGGAGAGGATATCACAGGGTTTGCGCTTGCACAGGGTGCATGCATATATCTTGTGAGTATGCTAATTTGAGTACCCAATGAGCATGCTAAATAGTAATACATATGTAAAATAATAATGCATACTAAGTTTAGCTCAAGCTGCTTAACACTACAATCCCTGAACCTTATGATTTTTTTTGTTGTCCCTGACCATCTTAAATTTTCCTGACATACACCAAGAAGCTTGTAGCTCCTTATCACTGCGCTAATAGCCCACTTTTGTTTTGCAAATTTGTAGTTTAGCAGAATGCAGCCTGCTGCATCCCTGTATTCAGTCAGATGAAGACATTGCCCTGCTGAAATCCTCACAGTTCAAGTCTGTGTTGAAGTGTTTATCTGGCAATGTGTTTGTATGAAATTATATAAGTAATGAGTAATGAAATATGGTGATTTCAAATACATACCTTTCATGTGTGTTCAGGGTCTACAATGATCGGTGTAAATACAGAATGACAGAGGAAATGCGAGGTAAGAAACGCTGGACACACAGCTAAAACAGAAAATGTTTTTGTACGTTCTAGTAATAACAACATAATTTTGATGTGAAGTGTAGGATGTGTGAAGCCCAAATAACCAAGAAACACTTTCACAAAAGGTGTAACAAAACAATTATGCCTTTATTCAAGAATAAAGGTGAAGAAAAAGAAATTGCTCAATTGACATGTTCCTGAAACCCACCTATCCGAAAGAACTTTTATACAGAAAAGACCTGTTTGTTAAACCAGCATGTATTTGTATAACACTTTTTCAAACAGAAGTAAAGCTCAACATTTTTACAAATAATCATAACTAATTACAAAAGAAAGAAAAAGTCTGAATTAGTCATAGTGGACAAAGGTGGGGACCAATCTGAAAATCTATGCTATGGTCCAAGGCGAAGGAGGAGAGGAAAACAAAAACTTCATTTAACAAAGATGCAGGTGAAAATTAACCTCTAAGGTTTTCAAGGGCAAAAGACCACCCAGCCAACCAGGACATTCTAGAGTATTTAAATCTGACAAAGCTATTCATTATAGATATGACATACTTTTCTTGAAGATCTGATGCATAGAAATTTTGAGTTGTTAAGCCCAAATAAAGAATTGAATGGTTCACATTATGACTGCCTGTCAAATTACTAACACAAAGTACTATGGAAGCAAAAACATGTTGCTGTATAAATGGAGCCAGTTAAAATGCATAATTTGAACTGAGAGATTTGTAAACCATTATGTTAATCTGTCTGTAAGGTATAATTTAAACCTACTGTAAAACCTGTACCAGTAATCTAACTAATTTCAGGAAAATACAGTGTATTCTAAGATGCTGTAAATTGACTTGATGAACTCATTTAAAAAAGCCATTTAGATTTAAGTAAAGTTTGCTTCCTAACAATTACATTGTAATTACTGTTTTTTACATAATACAATAACACTTTTCTACACATGTGAATTCTTTTAAATCTGTGTACATGAAAACAATAAAAACATGATGTTGCTAAAAGTTATGCTTTGACTGAAAGGTCAATTAAGACATTCAAGTGTGTTCAAAAACTTAGTTAACTGTTATGAAATGTGATGTATTTTATGTACTTATTTAAGAGACACATTTTTGTTTGTTAAATATATTTGTAACAATTTTTTCAGAGCCCAAAATATCAGTAAAAATGAAATGTAATTACATTGATTAGTGGAGTGCACAAAATGAATGTTTGCTAATAGCATTTTACTATGTAATGTAGCTGAAAACTGTGGTGATTGAAATAGCTTTCATGGATAGCAGATTCTAACTCGTGTGATGTTAATATTGTGTTGATTGATGTAATAATTGTAGTTTTTGGACCTGGATAGTTTATGGTTAATTATAATTCATATATCTTAAACATAAACTTTGAAAGAAGTACCCACGGGAGAGTATCTATGAAGGGTAGTATATCATTGTGGTTCTTTGCTGATAAATTATAGAGACAAAGAAATATCGACTTATGATAATCTGCAGATAATGCAGTCGTGAAGTTGTTTTTAGTGTAATGTAAATACCGAATACACATATATTTACTGTGTTCTTCAAGAGCCACACTTACATAGCTTGTTTATTATTTCATTCAATTCTAGACAACTTTAAGTGCTTGTACGTTATACTTACAGTATATGATCATTTAGATAACTTACCTGACCTGTGCTGGCACGATTTCCAATAGCTGGAGCTTGTGTGTCTGAGGATTGCACATGTGAAAGCTGATTTGTGCACACTGGTGTGTGCACAGCTCTGCTGACTTGTTTTAGCTGACAAGAGCAGTCATCAAATGAGTAAAAGAAGATAATTTACTAAATATACAAGTTGAAGTAACTTCTCTTAAGACATGTGTGAAGCAGTAAATGTATCAGTAGTTGAAGCTGCACATAATCTTTTCTGATTTCAGAGTTTACAAACTTTGACAATTCTTTTTAATGGGAGCTTTTACAATTTCAAAAATTTGTACTACACTCATGTGTACTGACAGACATTAAAGACAACAGTACATGCTTTATTGCATGATATATGAATACATATAAAATTGAATTAAGTGGTAGACATTTCTGTTTATGAGTTGATAAAATCAAACTGTATAACTGAATATGTAGAACAAAGTGGAGTGGCTACAATAAAATATAGTAATAGAATACAAAAAAAATCCTCTGATATAGAGTTGTTGCTGCAGTTTCCAAACTTCTTTACTGTATTTTTAATGATGTGGTGTATTAAAAACATAGCGAAAATATGCAACAGAATATTCAAAACGATAGTTATTAGCTGGCATCTATTTCTGCTGTTTATGTTATGATGCCAGAGTTCTATTCTAGACTGCAGGAATTCAGATTTTATTTATAAGAAATCTTAAGGTGACATCTTAAAACTGGCAACACAGTATTCAGGCACACGCTAGCTGTTCAATTGCCAAGATTTAGGCAGTGTCCTAGAATTAGAAATTCAAAAAGTGTTTATAGCAGTCCAAAGATGCTTTTTAAATACTTGTGTTTTACACAGTGTGACAGTGACAACTATCTGTTGAAAGTAAAATATCACAAGTGCATTTCAAACTGTGTGGCATCTCACTGAAATAAACCTGCTTGTATAGAAAGAAAGGGTCCTAAGTAAATTATCATGCTTGAGAGCCTAATGATTAAACAGAGTGCCTGAACAGTTCACAGCGGCTGTAATGAAATAAGGTGCTTTACTATTGTAGGATTTGAAGAAGAACTTTTAACTTGACCACCTAGGACGGATCAATTTAAATGTAGGAATTGAGTGAATTTTAAGTTGGTTAATTGATTATCAGTTTTTCCTTCTGCAATACCAGTAATTACTCAAATAATTCAGCAAGGCCCCCTACTTTACCTTACCTCTCTATGTTGTAGGAGGGGGTCTCTGGCCTTTACACTTATATCAAGATAACTGAGGCACACTCATTTTAAGGAACAGAATAATACAATTTATTTTTAAACACAAAGATTATAGAAGTATGATAAATGCATATACAGTATATATTCAAATATGTGTGACAGGTGTCTGGACACACTTACAGGTAATCTAACCTAGACACCATTGAAATATCCGACTGTGCCACCCAGTTTTATTAAAAGACTGGGAACTCTTGAGATTTACAGAAAATAGCACACAGGTTTGTTTAAATTGGGCGGTGAGTAAACACACAATGAAAGACACAACGGTAATTTCGGGAAAGCAACAGTAACTTCCATTACACAAGACAATAATAAGTACATTAAAAAGATAAATGAACATAAACAAAATCTAACAATATCAGGAACAAAATTCCTTTTTTAGAAAGGAAAGCACACTGTCCACACTCTAATAGTCCATTAAAAACAAGGATTTGAGGATACAACCTTTAGTGGTGCAGAGTCCAGTTTGCGCACTGTTACCCCAACAACTAATCTTCCAACTGTCCACGGATGCACTCTATTCACCGGACATTCATTTCCCAACAGAAGTTTTATCAAAATCGTGGAATCCCTGTCAGCGTCTCTTCGTAGTTCCTTTTTTTTCACTCTGGGCTCCTTGTGTTGCTGTGATCTAGGCACGCCTCATTTCTCATCTGCCAGCTTTGCTCGGTCCTTTCATGCGGCTTTCCCTCTCTTGCTGGACCCACAACTGGTGTCTCCTTGTGGAGCTGTCTCTTCCTCCCTGGAAGTACACTGAAAAAAAAAAATGTGAATGATTCACACTTAATGTTTTCAATCTGCACCAATATAATTCTTTTTAGCTTATTGATCCCACAATTCTTAAGTTGAGGCAAATCATTTAGAGTCATTGGGTGCAATTCACTTGTTTTTTTTACTGAAGTAAATCTATTTTTTAAGTTGTTCTACTTTTTTGGCAGTTGGAAAGCCAACAAACTGGAGTGTTCGACCAAAAGAATATACAAATGGCCCCCAAACACAGCACATGAACAACCTAAAATATTAAGTTAAATGAAATAGGATTTTTACGTTTATTCCCTCCACCATAACTTAATTTGGTACAAACAATTTTTTTTACTTTGATCTATCTTTTACTATCTGAAACCAAATATTTCAAGCTGCAACACTAAATGACTAATCTAAAGTTGCTTGAAAGAGAAAATTTACTTTGAATGAACAACATCATTGTTATACTTTTTTCAGTGTAAGTGTTGCCGTCCTTGTGCCTCACGTCGTGCCAGCCACATATTCTCATCTGCCTGCGAGCCCCTGTGCTCTGTCCGAGTGTCTTGGCAGCTTTCTCAGTGGACTGTCCCTCTCCTTTGCCTTCTGCTGCCCAGAAGTTTAAATCTCCTTCAGTCCCTGCCATTATCAGTTCTGGACAATCAGATTAAACCATGGCACATCTAAATTTCATGGGTTTAACAATTAATGAAAATACAAGTTAACAAAATGTATTGTTACCAACCATTAATGAGTACAGATCTGCTGATTAGCAACCAATATTGTCAAACACGTTAATTTCCAAGTCAGGTAAATACAGACATCCTCCAAGGAAGGAGCAGTTCTGTTATCACAACTTGGTATTGTTTGTATACTCAAACCAGCCAAACTTCAAAGCGGTGACTCCTTTGCAAGACAGCAAATACCTACATCCTACAGACAGCCCTGACACAATCAGTAACTGGATAACCCAGGAAATTTGCCTTTTAACTTATCGCCTCAGTCCAAACAATGGGTGCCTATTGCCTGTTCATCTGCTGGGTTTTAAATGTAATATTTACATGTTTCTTTTCCTAAGAGAGAATGCAAGAATGTCCCCCTCTAACATAAGTCTGGATGCAAACCAACTAGACAGACAACCCTATAACATATAGACTGGTTATTTAAAGTTCTAATTTATCTTGGCACAGATAATTAATTTTACAATACCAAGTCTTCACGAACAATGTCTGATGTTGTGTGCTTTGTTGCTGCTCTGGGTTCACTTGGAGGATTCAAGCTGGAGTGTACTGTTTCTCTTTGCTGCATGATCCTTTGTATGTGGTGCTAGACCCTTTGCTGTACTATCTGCAACTTACAGAAAAGAATTATCTCTTTCTGGCACAAGAGTTTATGTTGTGAAATTCACTTCTCATCCTTCAGATTGGCTCTTTTTAGTTTGGCATACTAGATATGTGACAGGTGTCTGCTCACACTTACAGGTAATCTAATTTAGACACCATTAAAATATCCGACTACGCCACCCAGTTTTATTAAGTGACTGGGAACTCCTGAAATTTACCAATAATAGCACACAGGTTTCTTTAAATTGGGCGGTGAGTAAACACACAATGAAAGACACAACAATAATTTCAGGAAAAGCAACAGTAACTTCTATTACACCAGACAATAATAAGTACATTGAAAAGATAAATGAACATAAACAAAATCTAACAATATCAAGAACGAATTTCCTTTTTTTAAAAAGAAAACACACAGTCCACACTCTAAAAGTCTGTCAAAAACAGAATTGGAGGATACAACCTTTAGTGTTGCAGAATACAGTTTGTACACTGTGGTAACCCAACAATTAATCGTCCCCCTGTCCACCGATGCACTCTGTTCACTGGAAACTCGTTTTCCAACAGAAGTTTTGTCAAATCGTGGAATCCCTGTTATCGTCTCCTCGTTGTTCTTTTTCTCCACTCTGGGCTCCTTGTGTTGCTGTGATCTAGGCATGCCTCACTTCTGGTCTGCCAGCTTTGCTCGATCCTCTCATGCAGCTTCTCTCTCTCGCTGGACCCACACCCGGCGTCTTGTGGAGCTGTCTCTTCCTCCCTCGGGGTAAATGTTGCCGTCCGTGTCCCTCACGTCGCACCATCCACGTACCACAGTCTGCCAGTGAGCCCCTGTGCTCTCTTCGAGTCTTGTCATCGTTCTCAGTGAACTGACCCTCCCTTGGCCTTCGACTGCCCAGAAGTTTAAATCTCTTTCAGTCCCTGCCATTATTAGTTTTGGACAATTGAATTAAACAATGGCACATCTAAATTTCCTGGGTTTAACAATTAATGAAGACACAAGTTAATAAAATGTATTGTTACCAACCATTAATGAGTATAGATCTGCTGATTAGAAGCCAATATTGTCAAACATGTTAATTTCCAAGTCAGGTAAATACAGACATCCTCCAAGGAAGGAGCAGTTCTGTTATCACAACTTGGTATTGTTTGTAATCTCAACCAGCCAAAAACTTCAAAGTGGTGACTCCTTTGCAATACAGCAAATACAGTGATCCCTCGCTATATCGCACTTCGACTTTCACAGCTTCACTCCATCGCGGATTTTAAATGTAAGCACGTCTAAATATATATCACGGATTTTTCGCTGGTTCGCGGATTTCTGCGGACATTGGGTCTTTTAATTTCTGGTACATGCTTCCTCAGTTGGTTTGCCCAGTTGATTTCATACAAGGGACACTATTGGCAGATGGCTGAGAAGCTACCCAATCAGAGCACGTATTATGTATTAAATAAAACTCCTCAATGATATACGATATGCTTCCCATGCGGTGCTTTGCATACTTAAAAGCTCTAACAGCACGTATTTATTTTTGATTGTTTGCTTTTCTCTGTCTCTCTAACTCTCTCTCTCTCTGACATTCTCTGCTCCTGACGCGCACTCCTTTGAAGAGGAAGATATGTTTGCATTCTTTTAATTGTGAGACAGAATTGTCATCTCTGTCTTGTCATGGAACACAGTTTAAACCTTTGACTAAAGGGTGCTATTTCATGTCTAGAGGGCTCTGATAATGTTAAAAAACGTATTTAGAAGGTCATAAACTGGTTTTCTATGCTCTAACTGCAAAAATATTTGATTTATAAATAAAGAATCCTACTTCGTGGAAATTCATTTATCTTGGTAGAGTCTGGAACGGATTAACCGCGATAAACGATGGTTTACTGTACCTACATCCTGCAGACAGTCTTTTAACTTCTCATCCCCAGTCCCAACAATGGGTGCCTAATGGAACCACCCAGTGTACAAAAAAAAAGTCCCCCTCTGACAGATATCAGCTGGTAGGCTCACAAAGAGAAGAGTTTGTTGGATTTGGCTCTCCAAGGAAGAGTTTCTGTCTCATAATGTCAGAGACCAAGTTTCAGAAGGACATTTTCCATATTTCCTTCTTCCAGATAATTCCCAGGTAGTTCAGTTAGTGTTCAATGAATATCCCAGAGAGCTGAGGTGCAATGTGGTTTTAAAGGAAGGCTGAACCATTCTCCTTATTGGATTAAAGACACTTTCAGAGACAAAAATCAATGTGTCCTCATAGGTGAGTTATTCTGTCCATCTTAGTCATCATCCCTTGATTTATAGTTCTTTGTTCTTGCTTGAGTCCATTTTGCAGCTTCTGGCTGAAGAGGTCTACAGAGGAGTTTCGGGAAAGATATCAGTTCAACTCTAATTTACACTTTTATTATCAGATTAAGTACAGACAGATCTTGGTACAAGCTGGAGCTCAGTCACTTAGTTTGGAATGGAAGGCTGGATGTTTGCATCTCTGTTAAATCTCATTTCTTAAAGGGCCTGGGATGCCACTAAACCTAGCAGAACAGGCAATGCCCACATTGTCCAACAGTAAGTATTACAAGGCTTTATTGCTATGAAGACAGTAACTTGTATGAAGTCTGAACATTAACAAAGAATTTCAGAATGCACTACATTGTCTCTATACTTATCTCTGGAAAGATTTCACTATAGAAGTGAAAGGTGAAGACATCTGATGTTTCTATTTTAACTGTTGAAGGGCTTTAGCATGCAGGAATTATCTTCTTAGATGCTTGTAAACTTCTCTTGCTAGGCACTTTCTTTCACAGAGATTCAATTGCACTGATATGTTTTCAAACTAGTAGAGAGTATAAATAAGCTGGGTGGTGTTTCCTCCATTTATATTAAGAACAGGCATGAATGAAATACTGTATTTTCTTGTATAACTATATTTTACAATGTGTATTTGCATGCATCTATATATTTACAAACTTTAATGTGATGCTAGTAATCAAAGGAACCTGGAGCCCAACTTGACAATAAAAATAGCCCGGTAAATCAGAAACCTATTTTATTGTAGATGTAATGCCAACCCTTATGCAGTAAAAGGCTTATTTCCTGCCCTGCTCTGTAATTAAATTTTTAAACTATATATATATATATATATATAGTTTATATTCTCAGAAAATTCTGAAATTAATGTTAAATTTAATTGCATCAGTTTAAAATTTGACTATTCACAAGGTTTACTCATAAAAAATAATAGAAAAAATATTGTGATGCATAATTGTGTTTGTTACAGGTAGAATATGAATGCACTGTACCTTTGGCAAATTTTATTTCATTCCATTTTCACAATTAGAAAAAAAAAATAATAACCTTTTAATAAAATTCAATCTTTTCTTCATTTCAGTCTTTAAAGAGTATTTCCTTTGCAATTGTATTTAATATTATTATAAATACATAAAAACATCATTAATCTGTGTTATCTGCTCGTAAACCAAGACTGTTAAGTAAGCCTTGTATTTCAAAATCATTTTTTAATGAAAAATGCAATCACTTATCTTTATCCACCAGCACTGCATCCAGATTGAACCAAGCATAATAAATATAAGTTTATACGAAATAAGCAGATAAATTACTTGTATATGTAGTTATTCGTTTTTAAACCTGTTACTATGGTAACACACGCTATCTTCATTTAAAAACTGCATTCTGCAGAATCCTCAAACAACCTTTATTCGGGGAAGAATTTTTGTATTTTTCCAGGTAGGATTGAGAAAGGATGTACTTGCAGCAGTGACCTCATCCTAAATGCAATGTTAAAATGATTGACTGTAAAACAAGTAAGTCCATCATAATGGGCTTTGTAATGCTCACACAGAATTGTAGACTTGTGTTAAAAATCAAGAAATGAGCTTTATAGAAAGTGAATAAACAGTATTAATTAACCCTTGGGTTTGAAAATTGATGGGTGCAAAGTCATGTTCTAATCCTGGATATGGGATCTGTGAAGTAGCAGCACGAAACATTATG
This sequence comes from Polypterus bichir lapradei, assembly GCA_026402145.1. Lineage (NCBI taxonomy): Eukaryota > Metazoa > Chordata > Cladistia > Polypteriformes > Polypteridae > Polypterus > Polypterus bichir. The sequence goes on along the minus strand of JANRMT010062792.1, from coordinate 107,635,873 downwards.
ACAATGTGCAGTGTCAGTCCAAGTACCCTGTGTATAAAAATACATATTTAAGTCATTCTGTAAACTCGTTTCATGCATTACAGTGTCATGAAATATCCAAAATCAATGCCAGCATCAACTCTGAACAGGATACTAGTACATCACAGAACCAACACAAATACACACACAGGCCATTTTGATGAAGTCACAAAAGGTTAATGAGAAAATTGCAAACTCTTCATAGATAGTATCAAGACCTAAATTTAAAACTAGCAACAATGCTACCTCACTGTAAAAATTAGAAATTAAAATTAAAAATGACATTGAATGTATTTATATGAGGGGTCCCCAACTCCAGTCCTGGAGGACCCCAGTGGCTACAGGTTTTCATTCTAGCACTTTTCTTAACTAGTGACCTGTTTTTGCTGCTAATTAACTTCTTTTGAATTAATTTTCATTGTCTTGTTTTTTAACGATTTGTTCCTCTGAATTGCTTCCTTTCTTTCCTTAAATTTCACCCAAACAGAAATAAAATGAGAAGTGAGTGAACCAACAAAAGTCCAACTAAGTCAGGACCTCAAACTCCAACCAATTTGACTCCAACCAGTTGCTTAATGAAATGCCGATTCTTGTCGTTAATTAAACCCGCTCTTTAATTCCTTGGCTTGTTGCTGCTTTCATTGTGCAATAGCATATATTTCTGAAATTGTTGATTTTCTCTTTTCTAAGAGCACTGTTTAAATGCTTTGTGGACCTGAGCAAATCAACATTCCTGAGACCTTCATCTTTCTTTATTTTCAGATATTGTATGATGGACACAGTTTGCTGGTCATGTTTTGGTTCATTTTGTATCTCATTATTGTCTGGCTGCTAATTAAGGACAAAGAAAAAATTAAGGGGTCTGAGTCTTCAAGAGCAATTAAAATAAAATTAATTCAAAAGAAGTTAATTAGGGGGAGAAACAGATCACTAATTAAGGAAAGGGTTAGAATGAAAATCTGCAGCCACTGGGGGCCTCCAGGACTGGAGTTGGAGACCCCTGATACAGTAAGAAAAACATTTTTGCTATTAAATAGCATTGCAATGAAGTGCTATAGAGTATATGTTGGCTACACTAGGATGTTTGTAGGTGAATAGTGGAAAACAAGGATGGGGCACCTCTGAGTAATGTATTAAATAACTGATACAACATAAAACTATATTAAAAAGAAGGCAGTGCTATGGAGCAGGAGTTAGTGCTGCAGCCTTATGGATGCAGTCCCCTGGGTTCTTTGTGAAGTTTAATTTTAGCTGTGTCTGCTGTCGTATTTTCTTCCTGTACACTTTAGGAAATAAATAAATAAATACATACATACAAACATACATACATACATACATAAATAATGCATTAAGTTATCCTTTCACATCTCCAAATACTTGTATGTCAGTTTAGCAAGTGATTTTTAAATTGCCTTGTGTGAGTGTGGGTATCGGGTCCTGTGATGGGCTAGCACCCAATCCTAGTTTGCTAAACATCTTCAGCCTGCTCCAATAGTAAGCTTCAGGTCCCTGTATCCCTCAATAGGATTAACTAGATTTGGGAATGTTTCTGTATAAATAACAAGCTGGTTAGGTTTACAGATGGTACCAAGATATGGGGATTGCCAGTAAATCTAGAATCTATAGAGTCAATGCAAAGGGACTTGGGCCGCATACATGTTATATAGCATGATTTGCAGAGTTCAAATGCGAGGAGGTTATGCTCAAGCTTTATAATGCACTGGTTAGACCTCACCTGGAGGACTTTGTGCAGTTTTGGTGTCCAGACTGCTAAAAACACATAGCAGCACTAGAAAAAGTCCAGCAAAGAGCAACTAGGCAGATTCCAAGGCTACAGGAGAAGAATTATGAGGAATGATTAAAGGAGCTGAGCCTTCTTAGTTTAAGGAAAAGAAGATTAAGAGGGGACATGACTGAAATGTTTAAAATTATGAAGAAAATTAGTACAGTGTATTGAGGCTGTTAATTTAAAATGAGTTCTGTTAGGACACAGGGACACAGTTGGAAACTTGTTAAGGATACATTTCACACAATCTTTAGGACGTTTTCCTTCACAGAGAACCACAGACACATAGAATAAGTTACCAAATAGAGTGATAGACAGTAGGACTTTAGGTAACTTCAAAACTAGACCTGATGTTATTTTGGAAGAATTCATTGAAGAGAACTGGCCAGCTTTGTTGGGCTGAATGGCATGTTCTTGTCTAGATCATTCTAATGTGTATGAAAAACATTATTAATTGTGCTTTCACATTTCACATTGTATTCTCCTTTACTTTCTTCATTGTTATGATTCCTGAAATGGTATGCAAGTGTTCTGACCTATAAGGTAGTGAAAGGAATTCAATTGAAAAAAATTAGTATATTTTAAGAATTCTATACCTCTGCAGAAGGGAAACTCTCTGCATACAAAGCCCACATCAAAACATGTGGGTTCCCCACTGAGTTTTATATGCAGGACACGAGACGTAATGTACTATTCCAGGATTGATGAAATAATAGTTTGCTATTCAGTAACTAAGCAAACCTATATCTAAGATGTTTATAAAAAAAATCATTAAGCAAGCCTCCATTTCTCCTCCTGCTGAGACGTGGCATTTCATCGCAGCATCCTTTGTGTCAACAGTTCTTCTTCTTCCTACCCCCCACCAAGGCCTCTGTCTCAGTCAGTTAGGGTCTTGGTAATTGGCATATTAAATAGAGTTTTGTACATAGTATTAAAGCACTTATCACATTGCATGAAATTATCGAGTCTGTAAAATTAGAATAAGTGTATAGCTAATATTTTTCAAAGCAGACAAACATACTTATTTTGCAACGTATTGCCTGCATATCTTCCTAGCAAATCTGCAAGTCCAGGACCCTTCCCTGGACTGCATTGAAACCAAAAGTCTGACCGGTACACAAAACTATTTGTTCAATTTCATTGTGCACACAGTGCATGACCATAATCAGAAACATTACAATCCATTTTATTTAAGTTATTATGGCAAGTGCCCACAAAGACTTTATTATGGTTTCATAATATAGCACTATAGCACTTCTTGGCTTTCAGTTCATCAAATTTTACTACACATGTAAATAGTTCCGTACAATATAAGACAATATAGAAAATAGAAATTGACCTTTCACAAATTAATCCTGAATTCCCTCATCCTGTTTATCCTCGACACCAAAGAAGAAACAAATTCAAGAAATGTAACTTACTTAGTACCCTTCACAGACTTAAAGACCTCTGTGAAGACCTCATCTTTCTTCTTTACAGGCTATACAGACTGAATGGTCTCAGATTACAGCACATGAAAAATGACACCCTGGCCAAACAATTACAACTAGACTTGAACTCTGTATGTGTAGCTGGTTATGAGGCTTTGCATTAGCACAACATCAGTTACTATCACACAGCAGAAACTCACTGTGACACCATAGTACAGTCTAACCTTTTTCTCTTGCCATGTAAAAGATACAAATGTAAAAGCTATGTCTATCAATATTTGACCTTGACAAACTGTAGGCCTTTGAAGTATAAGGAAAAAAAATGATGATAAATAAATGATGACAAATGCTCTGATATTGAAGCATTAGGCATTTTCGTAGATGCAAGATGTGCTCTCTTTTTGTTAAAATCTTATATCAAGGTCTTGCAAGTGAAGGATCAGAGCTTTGTCAGTTTTTTCTTTCCTTTAAAATGTGGCACTTAATTCTCCACCACAATATTCTGTCATAAACTTCTGGATAACCTTCTAATAACCTAATGATAGAACTTTATTTGTCCCTGGGGGAAATTTGGCTTGTTACAAAAGCTCTTTAAATGCATAAATAGGTAGAAAAGTAAATAAATATATACACAGACTTTTATCTAAACACATACCAGAATGACTATAAAGCAAGAAACGTCAACAGAAAGAAAAGTTCTAACTTGGACTCACTCGTAAATCACAGATACAATGGCAAACATTTATTTTTATTAAAAGAGGTTATTTAAAACATATCAACAAATGGATTTTTTTTTATTCAGGGAGGATATATTGTTTAGAAGTGTCTATTTGTTGATTTACACAAAATATATGTAGAGTTTTATGCCTCACTTGATTTTATGGTAACTAAAAGCTATAAAGTAAATTACCTATAAAGGTTATAGCTCATCCAATTGTTTCCAATATATAAAAATTAATTAATAGCTATAGAATATTAAAATATGTTTTACTATATGTTAATTGGTATTCTCATCGCCTTAGTATGAATCAGTTTGGGCCTATGCGTGAATGTAGACTTTTATGAACTGGCACCTCATCCTGGTGCCTGGTGGTGTTCGGTTGTCACGCTCATTAAATACAACCTCAAAGACATATTAAAAAATTACAACAATAGGTACATTCATGCAGTCATGAGTACGGTTTTAATGATAGTGAGCACTACTGAGCAGCTTTATGAGCTGAGAGTAAAAACTATCCCT
>JANRMT010062792.1:107566218-107630999 GCA_026402145.1 Polypterus bichir lapradei | reverse complement strand
CATCACAAAACAAATTAACTCCATATCCCACCCAAACCCTATGAGGTTTCAAGTAAAAAAAAAACAAAGCCACAAAAGAGATTAAGAACAAAGGAAAGATGCCAAAAGAGGGAAAAAGGACTCTAATAATAGAATAAAAGCTAGGTTAGATAGGATGTCATCGCATCAGCAACTGCCACCAATGGATTCATTGATTTAGAGGAAGTATTATTGATGATTGCAGTGGACACTTCAAAATTAATTAACATTAAAAAATCAAACAACCCAGTGTTGGACAGTCATCAATTATGGGAATTTCCATCTAGAAGCAGCAGTAATTTTAACAGATATAGCACTCATAAAGAAGAGTATCTTTTGATAATATTTAAAAGGAACAGAAGACTTGTCAGCAAGGAGAAAGACTGAAGAAAAAAAGGGAATTTTACAGTTTAGTAAATGGGAAAGAAGACAGGTGACTGCAGAGCCAAAGGCTGAAATGCTCAGACACTCTCAGAATACATGAAGGAACATACCAGGGACATTTAGTGAACAGTTGTGAAATAACGGAACAGATACCAAGCCCATTCTGTGTCATCTTCTGTGAGCAAGGAATGTTCTGTGAATGCAGCTGTGAAAAGTTATAGTTTGGGTTTTTGGAAGACATGCATACATTTTTAAACACAGTGCCCCAGCATATGTCTCTATATTAATGAGCAAAGTCTTTCGTCCAGTCAAAAATGACATAAAACAGATTTATAAGAGGATTTAGATAATAAAGATTAGATAATCAATATAGGGTCCTTGCTTGTAGGGATATTAGTTAGATAGGGATATATTCAGGAAGTGAAGGGTGTTTAGATTATAATCAGACACCATTTGCCTTAAGAGCTGACCTGAGTTGAAGATAACAGAAAAAAGAGGTGATAGGCGGACTTAAGCCTATGCACAGACCAAACTCAGTAAAAATATCACCAAGAGTTACTATACCCTAAAGAAACCAAAGTCTATGTCCATGTGTGTCCACCAATTAGAATAGATGAATTTTTAATTGTAGGTTTTTGTTTGTGCTATATTGGTATAAAACCAGGCCTCTTCTCAACAGAACGCCAGAACTGAATGGCTCAAGTCATAACAGGCCCAAGGCAAAGTCTACAAGACCTTATGGGATGTTTGCATAACAGAATATTAGCCAGTTTGTAAAGGCTAACTATAGAGGACACGAGTGCTAACCAGGAAAGTAACAAAATTAAGAACATTTAATCAGGCTACAATGGGATGAACAACAAATGGATATAATTCCAAATCTGCCAAAAAGAAGCCAGCAGCATTTTTGGCACGAATTAGAGTTGCATATTTTACCCGTGGTTTCCTATTATTTCAATTAAATTTGGAGAAAACAGGGTGGGGGTTTTGGGGGTAAGTATGAGAAAGGAATTATAGCAATTTGGCATTTTGGCAATTCAACAGGAATGGACAGAACAATTGCAGAAGAGAGACTCTGATTACTTCAAATATACAGTACAAAGTTAGCTTGAAGTTGAAATTTTCTTCTGTTAAATTTTCTCTGTTAAATTGATTTAACAGAGGAATGTTGACAAGAATATTATTGATCAGGGTATTTAGAATTAAGTAGGAACAGTACAAATTTATTATTATTAATGTTATATAAAAGTTTTTCCAAAATTATAAAACATTCAAGACATTAAGAATATCAGATGGGGCATCATTCAAAAATAACAGAATGGTATGAGGATCCTCTGAAGCAAATAAGAGCTCTATGAACAACTATAGCCAAAGGCTCATGAGGTAATGCAAACAGGAGTGGAGAAATTGAATGTCCCTGATGAGATATTCTTGCTACAGGGGAACACTAAGACATTAATGAATTAGTAAGTACAACTGCTGAAGGAGAGGAATCCCCAAAATCAATGTGATGCAGAGTTGACCATTGATAGTCTCAATTTAGCCAGTGAAAAGGCTTTCTCAGTGTTTAAAGATAAAAGCACAGCAGGTGAATCTAAATTCAGTTCAGACTTAATGATATGGAGAAGTTTGCATAAATTATCGTAGGACAGGTGTGATTTAATGAGGTCAGTCTGGTCTGGGTGGACTAATTTATGAATAAGCTTTTCAAGACAAATATCTAAAATTTTAGCTAGTAATTAATGTCTGCTTTTATTAGGAAGAGTGGTCTATAATTCTGATATAATGTTATAATCTTTGTTATGTTTACATAGTAAAGTAATTGCTACTATATTCAAGGCAGGACAGTACTGAGTGCAACTGAAAGGATGACTGAAGCATTTTAAGTTAAGGTTCACACAGCTGCTTTCCAATTATTAATACAAGTTTTGATGGCATCCTGTCAATTTCAGGGGCTTTGTCTTTATTCATGACAGAGTGTTAAATGTAACTCCTTAAAAGAAATTAGGGCATCAAGTAAGAAGACCTGTTGTTCTCAGATGCTAAAGGTATGAAGGTTAGATAAAATATAATTCATTTTTTTTCATATTCTTTGAAGAAAATAGGACCAAAAATCAGAATTGATTTTGTTAGAACATTGTGAAATATTTCCTTTTCTTGCTTCAATGGAAGACATTGTAAGAAAAATGACTCAGCTTTGCTTAAAAGTAATGCAAGCTAACATCCAGGATGTGTAGATGCTGAATGAATTTGTGTTCTAGTTCTTTGTACCTGAAATTCATCCTAATTCTTCAGTAAAGAGTTTTCACTTTTAATAGTCGAGATTTGTAATTCAAATGTAGAGTCATGAACAAGAGTGTGTGATTGTTCCAAAACTGCTAGTGTACTTTCAAATGCAGAAATATTTTTAAAATTGGTTTGGTTAACATGAGAAGCTCAAGGAATTGAATTGTTTTTAATGAATTCCTTGATTGCCTCCCACACAACTGAGGTGTCTGAAACAACATTTCTCTTTAGTAAATGAATTCTTATAGATTTGTTTTAAACTGAGAACAAAACTGGTTATTTTTCAGCAATGTTGTGTTGAGTCTTTAAGGCCTGCAGGGAAATGTGTGAAAGACATAAATTAGTCACATTACTCTTGCAAACTGACAGTGTCATCTGAACTAGTTTAGAGTTACAGATCACCAATAAAAGGGATTGACAAATACAGAGATAGTCTGTTCTAGAGTTTGACTTATGTTGATATGAGAAGGAAAGAGAATTCTTTTAAGAAGGGACTAATTGCATGATAACAGTTGATTAGATTCAAGTTGCCAAAAAACATCTAAGCACTTTAGTGAATGGAAGAATACATTGTAAATTGGAGGAGGGTGAGTGATTAAGGGTGGGATTTATAACAGCATTCATGCCCAGGCACAACACGTAATCAGAGAATTGTAGGAAATCTACAGTAAGTTTTGAAATGAAGCTTGGATCATACAAGGTATGAGTGTAACATGAAATAAAAGCATTTGTTTTTCTACAAGGTTCAGTGAGAATATACAATGTGACATTTATTATGACCCCCCAAAGTAAAACATCAATTGATAAGTTGTGACGTAAAAAAATTGTCACATCACAAGGTTTAGATGAGGCACAACAACTCACAGCAACGTAATACTGCTTATTAGCAGGCCTTATCACATCTGGCACTTCAAGATGTGTCTCCTGTAAAAAAGCAATATCAGTATTCAAACAATGTTGCACATCAAGGCAGCCTGACTGGAAAAATGGAGAGTTTAAGCTGTGCATGCTCCAGGAAGTGACAGTGAGATCAGAAGTTGTCAAGAAATAAAGAGCATAAAAATAAATGAAATATAATGTTGAATAGTGCCTGCAATGGACAAAGTACCTGATATACAATGAAACTCCAAAAGCAACCATCCTAGCCCTGAAAAAATATCAAACACCCCACATTGAATGTACCTCTGTCTCTCTTACTACACAAGCAGCAAGAGTCTCATCCAAAGAAGTGAGGAGTTTAATAGCACAGAGAGTCTTGTTTTCGTACTCGTAACCCTGGAAGGAGGAACCGAAGCTCAACTTTAGAGATTATGGAAAAAGAATGAAAGATTAGAGACCAGCTTCTGTGGCATTCAATTCAGCAGGACATAAAGGTTTCTGCTTTGCCGCTGTTACCTGTCAGATATCATGGAAACATGGAAGTGTTGATCTCTCATTCTTTTAAAGGTTGAACTTCCTGAAAGCTTTAAGTATTTCCTGCCAATTGGTAAGCTATAGAGGACAGATAATGAATGTACAAGGGCATGATATCTACTGGAGATCTGAATACACACACTGAGCATGCATTATTTCTATCTCTTGTTCCTGGAGAGAAGGAAGTCAGACTGGTAGCTTGGAGATAATACAGCCAGTGGGCCAGAGCCTTCTACTCCCTCTGGTAACCCAGTAAGACCAATGCTGCCTCTTTAATTAAGGTCATCCATATCATCCAACTTGTCAGTTAGTATGTTCTTGCTGTTTATTTGGCAAATTTCAAATTTTATATCATTGCTCCTCTTGTAAAGTAGTAACACTGAGATTAAGGGCTTTTATTTCAGAATCAAAAGTGTGTTCTCCTCTTATCTTCTTATTGAATATTAATTGTGTGCACCACTTCCAGGTAAAATTGCAATCAATGGAAGAGTGCAAGGACTAGGCAGCCATTTCTCCCAGAGATAATGAGATTTCCCAAATCTCTGACCAACTCCTGTATTCTCTAACTATATGCTAAGATTGCTGACCTAGCACCACTGTTTATGTCATGCCACTCAGCTGTAAGCCATCTTCTGGTGATAAGTAATGTTACTGGAAAATTTAGTCGTGGACATGTGCCGGCCCACACTAAACTGGTATACAATAAATGCAGAGGGGAGCTCAGTACAGTACCCTTTAGGGTGCCAGTGTTGAGGATTGGTTAAAGTATATGAAACTGCCAATTCACAGATGCTGGGCCCTGACAGCTAGGAAGTCCAAAATTCCCTTGCATAGAGGGATAAAAAGTCCCAAATGATTGAACAGCCTTGATTGCTTAGCTATAAATAGTACTGAAATATCAGACTTCATATTCCACAAGTGGAACAAGTGTGTAGCTCGTGGGCTTCTTGTAGACATTTATTGTAACATCTTTGTTCCAGACCTGTGAGGGACACATTATTCAGATGGCTTCGGAATGTGAGAAGGAGCCATGCTACTGAGAGTGTGGAAGAGGGGTTATGTGGTATAGCGGGTCCGTCGGCACAGAAAAAACTGGCCATTTTAATAAATAAATAATGAATATGCTCGTGCTGGGGAGTGGAGCAGGTGCAAGTAATTGTCTGAGAGGACAGCTTGTCTTCGGGTTGGTGCGAGGTGGTCGGCCAACCATGTGTTGCTTTGCTGGCACATGCGGGCAGTATGATTGTCTCAATATCAATCAATATCAATATCAAGCAGCAATCAGGTGATCACACCTGCAATCGCTCCCCAGCATATAAAAAAGGGAGTGCAAGATCACAAAAGAGGAAGAAAAAAGGAAAAAAAATAGAAAGGAAAAGAGTGACCTCGGTAGCTGGAGTGGCTGAAGTGCTGCAAAGTTGTAGCCACTCGCCCTAGGGAGACATCATGGCTACAGGGGAGTGAGAGGATGAGAGGGGCATCCTGCAGGGGGTGCCATGGACCACAAGGACATGAGCCTGGCAGGGGGAGTAGGAGGATAGATGTGGTGCCCTTCCTGGAGCCAGAGAGAGCTACAGGGGCCCAAGCCTAGGAGCAGCAATGAAGGTGGGCTGAACTGCTGTTTAGGCACCTCCTCTGTTGCAAGGACCCGCTCTGGGTTAAGCCAAGGAGATGTCTGTTGTAATAGAATGCACTGGGGTTCGAGATTCTAAGGACAGTTTCCTGTCTTTTTTTTAACCTTGTTTATTTTTATAGGAATATTTATTTTATTTGTTTAAACTTCCACTTTACATCTTTTTGTTGAATTATTAATTTATTGACATTTTTAGAAGCACTGCACATTTTGGACACCTTGATTGTTGAATTGTTTTAATAAAAGCACTGAGCATGCACTTTGCACCATCCCCTTGTTTTGTGTGGTGTCCTTGTTTGCTCAACTCACCCCGATCCTGACTATCGATGGTGTTGGGTTCAAGGGCTCTCAAAAAACAAACAGGGAGCATGGAGCTGACCCGCACCATCACAGGGGGGCACAGAGCAACTAAGAGATGCAATTATAGAAGACCCCAGTTGAATGATGTGAGGCAGAATCAGTGGTATGTATGAGCAGCTCGGGGCAAGGCAGCCAGTAGCATGGGCAGCTGCAGAATATCAGAGCAGGACAACAGAGAAGCTGACAGTGGGAGACAGTGGGTTCAACCACAAAAGCACCAATGGTCCTTTTAAGGACCAACTACCCCAAATCTTGTCAGAATTCTAAATCCATTCTTGTCTCTTGTATCCCTGGGTTGTTACACTTGTGTCAGGAATGGGAGAAGAACAAACTGACAACCTGAGATGGCAAATTGGTTTGGTACAAACAATGGAGGTTTTTGGAAAAGCCATATTCCCCAACCATGCTCCTGAGGACTTAATTAGGTCGAGCAGGCCAGGTCAACTCATAACTGTCAAATAGCCCAGCACAACTTTGTGTTAGCCTTGAGAACACAAGGCTTGAGAGGAAGACAGCTTAACTTTCTTGTTGTGGACCTGAGAAGGACACATTACTCAGGAGTCTGTGAATTATTAGAAGGGGCCTGGTTACCTGTACAAGCCAGCCATAAAAAGCTGCTTCAGAGAGTTTGGAAGCCAAAGCTAGAGCACTTAACACTAGAATTACCAGAGCCTATGAAAAAACTAGTAGATCTGCCCCACCTTAAAATGTTCACACCTCTCCGTCAGTGTCTTTTGTCGTTTAAAAGAAGCACTTACACAAGAATGTGCCTTGGCTGCTAACACCCATACCAAGCTCTGACCTTGCAAGAATTGGCAAAGCAGAAAAACAAAATGACATCGCCAGAATATCAATTAAAATTATAAACTACACAAAAATGAAGACATTTGAAAATTTCCAGAAATTAATTGCATAGATCATGAGATGTCAAAAACTAGATTGCTCACACCAACCAACAATAAATAATCCCTCAGAATACAAATGTTTGTATTGTGTAATTATCATATGGTTTGTGTACTGTGCACTGTTAATGTTGACTCATGATGCCAAATTGACAACAGCTAGAAACACACTACAAAACACACACCACTTCATTTAATTTTTCCTAACAATTTAGGGCCCATAAAGTAACTGAGAAGACCATCTAGCTGGATCACTGGTTCAGTGCGTCAGTAATCAGCTATGTTTCCAAGTAACAGGTACCACAGTGGTTCCTAATGTTTCCTAATAAAATACATATTTTTTCTTATATCATCTAGTTTAGTATCCAGCAATTTGATGTCAGCTAGAAAAATACTGTGAACAGGAAGGCAGAGGGAGTGGTGTTATATCCTCATCCAAATGCATCTCCAAAGCACTTATATCTAAGTTTTCTTTATCCAGTTATTCCACTTGAGTCGTGTCAGTCGTAGGTCATTGATAATAATAAATATCAGATCCAAAGCCTGAATTCTTACTCAAATGTTCAAAAACAATAGCTTAGGCAATCATATTTAGCAAATGTAGGAACAAGCTGTAGAGTTAACTACAATAACATCATGATTGAAAAAAACAAGAATCAAGATTGTGAGTAAAATGGGTGCCATGACATGCAGCAGCCTTTACAGAAGTTCTCTCTCTGTTTTTACAGATATAATTGTTTTAATGTTATTAATTATTAATATTGATATTTGCCTCTGGTTTGTTACTATAAAGTTTTCTATTCATTTTTAAATTTAAATTAAAGAGATGCTACTGTCAATGCAGCTTTGGCTTGTTTTAACTGCCTTTCATAGAAGCTTAAAAAATGTCCTGGGATGAGCCTAAAGGATCTAAAAACTACTTACCTAACATCTCAGAATGTTAAAAATAAAATGGGATATATTAAATATTCATGTATTTACCTCATAGTACCGAGATCACTACTGCCTAAGGAGCTCTGTTACGCCCTAATGGAGGAGTTGCTCATCCGAAGATGGATAGGGCAAAAGGGTGAAGATCTATAAGATCCAGAGCAAGGATAAGCATAAGGTGCAAAGGATTCAGGCCTGGCCTGATTCCATATAATGATAAATGTTCGATTGCTTTTATGAGTTGTATGAACTTACATTTCGAGCAAGTTATGGTGAGTTCAGGTACTTTGACATTAGTGGTACTGTTGAGAACTAAGTTAAACCATTTATTTTAGAAGGTATTTTCATGCTGCATGGGTTTCATTAGATAGTGTGGAAAAAGCAAGACGTGGACTGGAGATTTATGTGAATGAGCAAAAAAGGCAGTATAATATTAGTAAAATTAAATGTGTAATCCAGACATTAAAATTGACTGACTTCATCCACGTTACTGCCCTGTGAGATCCTGTGAGTTATATCGTCCTGGCTCATTCCACCAACAGGAGTGATCCATGCCTATCAGCATGTTCCATTCATAAACACTACCAGCTGTACCTGAAGTTCTTATGTGTGTTTCGGCGAGTTGTTGTTTTTTTTTTTTTGTTCTTTTTTTCTTTATATTATTTTCCCTTGGGAAGAAACAAAGTATCATATGTGCACACTAAACTAGAACCAACTCCCCACACAGCTATGGGAATCAAGGACGTCCTAAGCAGCCTTGATTCCAAAGCATGGCCAACACTAAATCTCACAATTTATATCTTTCTTGGCCCTGTGACATGTCTCTGTCTCTCTGTCTCTGTTTGTCTTGTGGCTCTTACAGTTCCATACAGTCTCGGCCGCAACACATGTCATGTCTTGGCTGCTTCTCCTGAAGCTTCTGCTCATTTTCTCTCTTATCTCTGCAGTTTGTCAGTCCTCCACCCATGCACCCTCCACTTCACAACTCTACAAACTCTGCCAGTACCAAAGTGATCCCTTTCCCCTTCAGTTAATTGGTCTCTTATCCAGACCCATCCTCAGGTCCATTGGTTACGAGGATCACCTACAGATCCAGCTGGTTGGCTTTCTATTAAATAGCTGGAAGGGCCCAAGTAGCTAGCTGTCTCCACTTTTCCAAGTCTTGTGTCAGTGCCTTACCCATCAAGCATGCAGACAGGCCAGAGTCCAACTGAAATGCTGCAATATTCTGAACATGGAATTCACTTACACTCCAGTCTGCTTCAAGACTTCCAAATAACACTACCTGGGTAGGCCCAAGTCTATTTTAATCTGAACTAGATTATTAGGTTTGAAAATGGGTAGATGGATGGGAGTTGGCTTTGTAAGTATGCATTAAAATAAAGTGCACTGTGAAATGTACAATTTGAAATAAAGATTAATTGACTAAGGGATTTAGTGAGTGATTTCTGTTAGAAACATTGTAAATGAAAATATGAGCTAGATCTTATCTAGGGAATATACTGCATAGTAACTCATTCATAGCATGTCACAATAACTGAGTTTGATCGGTTAAGCTATAGTGTAGAGATACCTAAGAGGAAAGATTATAAACAATCAGTTTCCAATTTTAAAATGAAAAACTTCAACAAATTCAATTATCATATGTACCAATGTATTGTAAGACAGACCTCCCATGTATTTTTATCTTTTGTGGATCTGTTAAAATGCTCTACCTTTATCTTACATAAGAGTGATTTCAAATATTTATGTTATATATTGTATTGTATTGTAAATTAAAATTTACTCATCCAAATAATAAGAAGATGAGTGGCATATTGGTTTTTTTTTTTTTTTTTGCTTTATTTTGAAAGTGTGCAGCCCAAATTTCTTTTAGTTGTTTCTCAATAATGAGAAATGATTCAATCTAATTGTGATGTTTCAGCTAATTATTATTCTTCTCCATGCTCCTTCAAGAATAGATCATCAAATTATCAGTACTTGCTAGCAATACCATAGTTTAGAATGTTTTTGTTTTTTCTTAAAGAATACCTTTGCTCTTAAGTTCATAATTTACTGTAGTCTTATTTACAGTACTCCCCATTATTTGAAGGTATGCAATTTGACTAAAATGCATGTTTAATGGCATCTCAAACACACAGTGGAATAACTTAGCAAACCCAGATATGTACATTTTTTTATTGTTTTCATTTTTTTTTCTTTTATGTTTGTGGCAGAAAATATACAGATCAGAATAAACAGATCAGAATATCTTTCATGTAACAATCAAGTAACTAGTAAAGCTACTGAGGTAGTTTAACAATTTATCCAAGGCAAGGCATGGTGATAAGTTTTGACCTTTCAATGTATCAGATAGATCTTGCTATTAATCTCAGAGTGATCTCTAAACATCTTTGCTTTAAATTGTGTAAAAGTATTGACATCTAATGGGTAGAAGATGATATGTTATGTCTGTGATGTGGCATTAAATGACTACTTCTCAACAGTAGTCTTTAACCCAGGGGATTGCTCTGGCTATGGTTTTCATTGTGATTACTTTTTAACTGTAGACATTTGGTTTTCACTTTAAAGAGTAAATAGAGTTTGACATGTTTTTGAAACACTTATCAATGTATCGGCTTCTAGGTTTCTAAAATTACATCACTGTGTAGAATCTTTGCAGTTTTCTGTTTCCTTTACTCAAAACCTTGAAACACATTCTAGACTTTCAGTGGCTTTCTGACAATTGCAATAGATCAAGATATTCAAAGAACTAGTTGTTACCTTATGAGCCTTGTAGCTGGCCTACTATCAGCAATTTAATTTTTCATAACATTTTCACATGCTTAAAAGGCTAAGATTTATACTTTTGAAGTCAAAATTATTTATTTAGAATTATAATATACAATCAGTTACTCAAGAAACATATGTTATTAGTGTAGCATTGTTTACAACCTTAAAAACAATAGTTATCAACAAGGCCATCCCCATCAGTTACACTAGTCAAGTCCTTGTGGGACACATTTAAGTTTTCCAGTGATGATAACTGTAAGGTATATTCATCTGCAGCAAAGGCTTTCATTCTCATTAGTAGGCATTACTATACATTTTCCCATCAATTGCCAATTGTCCTAAGATTCACCTAACTTCAGGTTAACATTTTCTTCTTCTGTCTCTCCAATGCTGTCTGTTGCTTTTCTCATTTTGTATTTGTTCAAGCTCCTCATCAGCATATTAGAGCTCATGCAGATAAATTTCAGCAATAAAGTTAAACATTTCCTCATCTTCTTAGTTAGACATATTGATGGTTTAAAATGAAAGTTTATTTGTCTGATTCCTTAGAAACATTTGAATATCACTGTAAAATATAAGTATAGCCTGAGCACTTGAATCTCTATCAAAGTACAATTGTAACTGTGCCATTCATGAAATGAGATTCAAGAAACCTTGCCCCAGGAGATGAATAGAGGAAAGAGGAATGAAGTTAGGAGGGAAATTTTTTTTTAAAAAAGTGTGCCTCTCATAAGATTAATTATATTTTTGAAAAAAACTGAATGGACAGGCTAGTTTAAAATATGTGAATTCTCAAGATGTAAATCAGTAAATGGGAACATTCTTCATTTTTAAGTAGATGTATTTAGTAAGTTTTATGATTTGTGTTTCATTTTTGCTTTGGAGCCCCATTGACTAACATTTTAACACAGCGTGGGAGACATAATAGGTTTTAAAATGTGCAAATAGTGTTTCATTTAATATCACTAGTTTCCGAGAGAAATGTATGTCTCAATTTTGAAAAAACTGAAAACTTCAAAAATGTTAAGAGTAAGTTTCTAAGAGTAAGAGTTTGTGAAACACTATCAATCAAATCTTGTTTATCGCTTCTAACGTGATGGCAGGTTATTGACCTGTAGGAATACACAGTAGCACAAATATGAACAGTAAGAGAGGTTGTTTTCCTTCCTCTAGATTATTATTACTATTAATACTGTACCAGCAATATTTTTCCAGATACATTGCTTATTGTATTATTAATGCAAATATGTTTATGTCAGATAAGTTCAAATATGTCCTTTATGTTAAAAATAAGCATAGTTGGTTAACTGCTGTCTGTAAAGTGGTCTAGCATTTGAATGTGCATCAGTGTGCCCTGCAATAGACTGCCATTCCTCCTCAGGATTGGTTTTGCTTGGTACTTGATTATTCCATGATCAGATCTAGCTCCCCAGGAACTTTTAACAGAAAAAATTGCTTTAGAAAATGGATGCCTATTTTTAAAAATATAAATAGCTAAAAACAAGTTGGTCTTTCACTTTCCTTTAAAATAACCTGGATTTTTCAGGACAAGGAGTGATGCACTGATCGATTGGCCACCAATCTAAATCAGTAAACTGGCCGATCACAAAAAGACAACTATTTCAGCATCTGCTTTATAAAAGCTTTATAGTAATTTAGAAGTACTGCACCTTTACGTGAGGTATTACGGTAGTTCAACTACCACACATGTCTTTTTTTGCTACAAACTCCCAGTAAACAGAGAGCAGCAAGGCAGATTTTACCAGAGAGAGAGAAGGCCAGAATATTACTCTTTATATTAAAAAAGTCAAATAGTAAACTGGGGTGGCATGGTGGAGCAGTGGTAGCGCTGCTGCCTCGCAGTTAGGAGACCCAGGTTCACTTCCCGGGTCCTCCCTGCATGGAGTTTGCATGTTCTCCCTGTGCCTGTGTGAGTTTCCTCCGGGTGCTCCAGTTTCCTCCCACAGTCCAAAGATATGCAGGTTAGGTGCATTGGCAATCCTAAATTGTCCCTGGTGTGTGTGTGCCCTGCATTGGGCTGGCACCCTGCCCAGGGTTTGTTCCTGTGTTGGCTGGGATTGGCTCCAGCAGACCCCCGTGACCCCATGTAAGGATATAGTGTGTTGGACAATGACTGACTGAATAGTAAACTGAGGAAAAGGAATCATCCAGCACAATTAGACAAACAGCAAGAAATGCTACTTTAATGAATTCAGACCTTTTTAAATTAAACAGATCCTGCTTATCTGTGTTTGGATGGTAAGCAGGCTTGTGTTTAGTACAACAGTTCATATTTTCAGTTAGAAAAAGACAAGATCAAGGAGAATTTGCAATTGCTGCTTAGTAAACAAAGCAATATGTGCAATTCAAAGCAATAAGTGCATATATTTTTTACATTTAATCAGTGTTTAACTACCAATATCAAGTAATATAATCAATATTTGAAAATATTTAACACCAAGTCAAATAAGCTTCAGGGACATCAGTCTCTCCAGTTAGGAAGCATAATTGATTGAATGAATTTTACCTGCTTTGCTGCAAATGAAAGTGACAACAGGTGCACTAAAGAGGCAACAGCAAGAAACCTCCCAAAAAGGGAATGGTTTTACAGGTGGTGACCACACACAGTTGCTCTCTCCTTATCCTTCCTGACTGATTCTTTTCTACTTTTCTGTTTTGCAAATGTCCTTGTCACTGGTAGGATGAGGCGGTACCTACAACCAATACAGGTTGTACAGGTAGTCCAGCTCCTCCAGAATGGCACATCCATTCATGCCATCACAAAAAGGTTTGCTGCATCTTCCAGCACAGTCTCAAGAGCATGGAGGAGATACTAGGAGATGGGCTGTTACACAAGGAGAGCTGGACAGAGCCGCAGAAGGACATCAACCCAGCAGCAGGACCTGTATCTGCTCCGTTGTGTGAGGTGGAACAGGAGCAGCACTGCCAGAGCCCTACAAAATGACCTCCAGCTGCTGGGTTGCATTTTTCTGACCATACTGTCAGAAACAGACTTCATGAGGGTGGTTTGAAGGCCTGTCATCCTCTATTGGGACAGGTGCTCATAGCCCCTCACTGTACTGGTCGATTGGCATTCACCAGAGAATACTCAATTGGCAACTCCACCATTGACGCCCTGCACTCTTCACAGATGAGAGCAGGTTCACATGTGCAGCCTGAAACATCATCCAGTATGACTGATTTGGGTGTGGGTCAGTGATGGGCTGGGGTGGAATACCATGGAGGGTCTCACAGAAATCCTCAGAGCCATTGTCAGACTTTACTTTCGTGCAGTGGGGACTGGGTTTCTCCTGGTGCAGAACAATGCCCAGCCACACGTGACCTGAGTGTTTAGGCAGTTCCTGGATGACAAAGGCTTTGATGCCATTGACTGGCTGGCACATTCTCCAGACCGGAATCCAACTAAGAACCTCAGGGACATTATGTATTGGTGCTTTCAACACCTTCAAGTAGCACCACAGACTTTCCAGGAGCTCACTGATGCCCTAATCCAGGTCTGGGAGAAGATACCCCAGGACACCATCCACTGTCTCATCAGAAGCATGCCCAGATGTTGTTGGGAGTGCACATGGAGGCCTTATGCACTGAAGAGTCACATTATGAGTTGCCATGAAGAAATTCACACGAGTTGGATCAACCTGTGATTTAAATTTTTGGCTTTGATTTTTGGTATGATGTTCAATCTATCCCACAATGGGTTGGTGATTTTGGTTTCCATTGACCGTTGTTACATTATTTTGTTCTCAGTGAATTACACAGCATTACTCAGTAAAGATTTTCCACTTGAATATTTTGTTCATCGAGATCCAATGTGCGATTTAAGTGTTCCCTAAATTTTCTTTGACTAATTGGATTTGGAACGCAATGGAGAGTTGTGTTTATGGAGTGACCACTTTTTTTTATTAGCCAGATTTAGAGTAACATGGATTACGGATGAAATACATGGTTGTTTTATGTACTGTATATATTATGTTTTTTAACATTAATTGTTCTCTCAGCCATATCTCCTTTGTAAATAACTTGTATATACTGTACTAGACTCACAGATAAGCCTACCTCCTAAATATCAGCAGTTGGTTACATGTATATTCATTGTATGCAAGAACCTAAACCAAATTAATACTAAAAGGTTGTAAGTGTAAAGCAAAATACAATAACATACGATAAAATGAGATTAACATCAAATAAAATGATCTCACTTATTTCCTATCTAATGTAGAACCTTTCAAATACAATGATCACTACAGAAACAAATAAAGCAACTACAATCCAACAGCACTGACAAAGAGATTCTGTCCTTCTCTTCTTTGATCAAAAATAGAATCCCTGACACAATCAGTCTTCCACCCTTTTCACAGTTACTATATAACTGCTTTAAAAAGCTTACCTATTTATTGTTTAATTTAATTTTTCAGAGTAGACAACTTCAGTTATGACAAATCTCAGCTCAAAATGTCATTTAAACTACAGTCCAGAAAAGAGGAACTTAACTCTGTGGGGTTGCAAAGCAGTTGAGACTGTTAGTAGAAGATAACCCAATTTTCTCAATTTCTTAATTTTGCCCAGTTTCCTTTTCAAATTCCAAGATGTCTAACTGAACTGTCACAATTTCACACATTTTTTCTTGTTTTTTAGACTTTCAGCATCACCAGTCAATTTGCCTGATTCAGTTTTTAGTCTGAGCTTTTGCTAACAGGCCAAGGTGGCTTGATTTGCAAGATATTAATGCCTTGTAGAAAATTTTACATAGCACTTACTGTGAAAGATTTTCTTCAAATTTAATCAGTTAAAATGTAATGAATGACCCAAAATGGTGTAAAGGTAAGTGGTAAACTGCCAGATGTTTCAATTTAAAGTTTAGGTTAGCAAAAACTGAAAAAGTGGAATTTCAGAATATTACAAATGGGCCTTCTTCAAGGAATAAGTATTAAGTTACAACCTACAGATGTTCTGCAGTAATTAAAGTAAATTAAGCCTTGCAAGTTGAAGCAATTTGCACAAGTGTCCTAACTTCTGCTGATTACTTAAAAACCTTCTGCCTTAAAGCAAAGTTGGAAAAGACTGCTTAGACAATATTATACTGGCACAGAACAACTAAAAAATTTCAAATAAAAAAGTAAGTCAAATTATTAAGAATTTTAAGTGTACAAAATTTTATTCAAACATTTGATTCATCAAGTACCCACCTTTTGTAGATATAACAGCCAAACTGTGGTAACCATTTTGATTCAGAATGTCAGTCAGTCTGTGTAAGTCACCAGCAAATGAACCCCAGACCATCACTCTTCCTCCCCCATGTTTTCACTGGCTCAATGGCATACAAACATGCTGTGTGATGAACCCAAGACTTCAAATTTTGAATCATCATTCCATAACACTTTCTTCCAGTCTGCAGTGGTTAACAACCAGTATTACAAGGCCCTATTACAGTATCTTCTTTTAAGGAATGTCTTTCTTACTGCTACTTGCCCTGTCAGGCCTGCAGCACACAGTCTCCCTTTCGCAGTAGAAACTGAAACTTGCTTTTTTTGACCACTGTTAAGCCATTCTTGAAGTTGTTGTGCTGTGAGGTGCCCATCACACGAGCTGGTGACCCTCAGAAACTTGTCTTCAGATTGGGTTTTGACTTTGGGTCTACCAGATCTTTTCTTATCAGTCTCTTCCAGTTTCCAATTGTCCTTGTACTCTGTAGGACACCGTACTCAATGATACTTTGATTTTTTTTTTTCAATTTCTGTAAATGAAAGGCCTATACTTCTAAGGGTAATAATGCGCTGTCTCACTTCATTCATTAATTGTCCCTTTTCTTGCTATTATCACTGGAATTCACACCTTTCTAGGGTGCAGAGGATGTAGTAATGCAGTCTGTTCCAGCTTGGCTTTAAGACAGACAAAGGATTTTTAAGTAACTAACATAAGTTGGGGAACCTATGCAAATTATTTGCTTGAACTTGAAAGGATTAATTAACGTTAAATAGTGCAGAAAATCTGTAAGTAGTTCCCTTGAAGAAAGCCCATTTGTAATATTCTGAAATTTCCTTTTTTCAGTTTTTGCAAACCTAAACTTTTAATTTAGACCACTGACAATTTACTGCTTACCTTTTCACCATTTTAGGTCATTCATTGCATATCAACTGAGGGGTTCTAAAACTTTTGACTGGTACTATTTTAGGAAATTTCCAGGTTGGAAGCCAAATAACACAGCCAGTACAAACTAATATGAAAGTTTATTGATCTTCCATGGATTATTGTAAACGTACAATAATTGACTGATTTAAATACTGGGTTGTACATCTCATTTTTCATAAGTTAAATAAACATGTTAAGAAAAAGATAACAATGTTAGATAGTGGATGAAATCATTTATGTTCTGAAATAACAGAATTAAGGACTAGATTGTGCATGCATAGTATGATTGTAATTGCATTTTCTGAAAATAGATTCTAGTTGGCTTCTGCAATGAGAACAATACTGTACTTTATAGAGTTATTTACAGTATATTATCAGAATAAGATTTTTTCCTAAGGATTCACGTTATCTAAAAAAATAAAAAGTACAGTCTTACTGTATGCAGTGAGAAAATTCACTGCTTTCTATAAATATCCCTGACTAGCTTTAATGATAAATACAGTAACTTTTTATAAAGAGCTATACACTTTGACTATAGTTGACTCTACAACATATACCTGTACATACCGGTATATATCAATTGGTAATAGTGCAATCCTTTCAGGTATTTAAACAGAACGCTACAAACAACCCTCAATGCATTTTCTGAATCTGTTTAATCACAGATGCCTTGACAGTCTGAAACAGGAACTGACCCTGGATGGAACACTAATCCATAATTGGGCCACAGTCATTCCCACCTATGCACATTGGACCATTTTAGAACTACCAATCATCCTAACATGTATATTTTAGATATGCAGGACAAAACTGGAATTTTGGAGAAAACCCCGGCAGACATGAAGGCAGATGACTTAACAGAGACAGTTACCAGGATTTTTTTTTTTTTTTTTTTTTAATTTATTAATTTTATTACAATCCATACAAAGCAATCAAGTTTTTACAAAGAGAAAAATTAAGAACAGATCGATCCCCACCCCTGAGAGAGAGAGCAAGCCAAACGGCGTTAAATTTAAGGCTTGGAGACATACCTAAATTAATAAATTCTCTGTGCCTTTTGAACTTATTTTAAAATATTACTGATTAGATCCTGCCATGTTTTAAAAAAGGTCTGTACGGATCCTCTAACTGAGTATTTGATTTTTTCCAACTTCAAATAATATAACACATCGGTTTCCCACTGACTTAAAAGAGGAGAGTTTGGGTTCTTCCAGTTTATGAGAATAAGTCTACGTGCCAAAAGTGTAGTGAATGCAATCACAATTTGTTTGTCTTCCTCCGCTTTAAACCCATCTGGAAGAACCCCAAACACAGCTGTTAATGGGTTTAGAGGGATTGTAAGTCCAAGGCTATCTGAAAGGTAATTAAAAATGTTTGTCCAGAATAATGTTAATTTGGTGCAGGACCAGAACATGTGACCTAGTGAGGCTGGGACTTGGTTACAACGTTCGCAGGTTGGATCATGCCTTGGAAACATTTTGGAGAGTTTTAGTCGAGACAGATGTGCTCGATATATAATTTTGAGTTGTATAATTGTATGCTTTGCGCATATGGAGCTCGAGTGAATTCTCTGCATTGCTACTTTCCACTCCTTTTCTGATATATTAATTGAAAGATCTTTTTCCCAGTGTCCTCTTGGATCTTTAAAAGGGAGGGATTGTAAAATGATTTTATATATTGTAGAGATGGAGTCTAAATCCTTGAGATTGAGCAATATTTTTTCCAGCATGGATGAGGGTGCAAGATGAGGAAAATCTGGAAGGTTTTGTTTAACAAAGTTTCTGATTTGAAGATAGTGAAAGAAATGTGTAGCTGGAATGTTAAATTTGGAATGTAATTGCTCATAGGATGCAAAGACGTTGTCTATATAAAGATCTCTAAGCAAGTTAATTCCAAATTTTTTCCAAATATTAAAAACTGCATATGTTTGTGAGGGTTGAAAGAGGTGGTTCTCTTGCAGGGGTGCCACAGATAGAAGCTTCTCCGTCTTAAAATACTTTCTACATTGGTTCCAGATTCTAAGTGAGTGGAGCACAATTGGATTATTAGTGTATTGCCGATAACGTGTGTTTATTGGAGCACAGAGCAAGGAATACAAAGAAGTACTGCAGGAATTTAATTCTATTGCGGACCAAGCCTGTGTATGTTCTTCTATTTGTGTCCAGGTTCTTATCGCCTGTATATTTGCTGCCCAGTAATAAAACTGGAAGTTAGGTAGAGCCATGCCGCCTTCTGCCTTTTGTCTTTGTAGGGTCGCTCTTTTGATGCGTGGATGTTTTGAATTCCAAATAAATGAGGTTATTGTCGAATCTAATTGCCTAAAAAATGATATATTAATGTATATTGGGATGTTTTGAAATAAAAAAAGGAGCTTAGGAAGAATATTCATCTTAACAGTGTTAATTCTTCCAGCTAGTGTGAGATGAAGGGTTGACCATCTATGCAAGTCTTGTTTAATTTTTTCCATGCAAACGGCGAAATTTTGTTGATATAGAGCTTTATGTTTACTTGTGATGTTTACCCCTAGGTATTTAAACTGTTCTGCAATGATAAAAGGTAGGGTATCTAATCTAATATTATATGCTTGAGAGTTCACTGGAAAGAGTACACTTTTATTCAGATTAATTCTGAGACCAGAGATCTTTTGAAATTCTGTGAGTGCTGCTAAGACTGCAGGTACAGAATTTTCTGGGTCTGATATATACAGTACCATGTCATCTGCATATAATGAGATTTTCTGTTCCAGTCCTTCTCTGCTAATCCCCTTTATCTGACCAGTATTTCGACAATGTATTGCCAGTGGTTCAATGGCAATCGCAAACAGCAGCGGTGACAAGGGGCATCCTTGTCTAGTGCCACGTTCTAGTTTAAAGTAGTCTGAGCAAATGTTGTTGATGCAAACTGAAGCTTCTGGGTTAGTATACAGTAATTTAATCCATGCACAGATGTTTGGGCCAAACCCAAACTTCTCCAATATAGTAAAAAGGTATTTCCATTCAATCATGTCGAATGCTTTTTCTGCATCTAATGATAATAATATTTCTGGGGTGTTTGATTTAGTTGGTGAGTATATTACATTAAACAGGCGTCGAAGATTGGAAGATAAGTGCCGGCCCCTAATAAATCCAGTTTGGTCTTGTGATATTACCGAGGGGAGCACTTTCTCCACCCTTCTGGCTAAGATTTTAGAGAGTATTTTAACGTCGTTATTCAGAAGTGAAATTGGTCTGTATGATGCACATTGTAATAAGTCCTTATTTTGTTTTGGAAAGACAGTGATTAGTGCTTGGCGAAAGGTTTGTGGAAGAGATTGGTTATCTCTGGCTTCTGTAAATGTTGCTAATAAGAGGGGGGCTAGCTGAGCGGAGAATTTCTTGTAAAATTCTGCAGGGTAACCATCAGGGCCTGCTGCTTTCCCGCCTTGGAGTGATTTTATAGCATCTAGTAATTCTGATAACATCAGAAGTTTATCAAGTTCCTCCGCACTAAAAGCGTCTATTTGTGGTATCTGTAATGTATCCAGAAATGCATTAGATTGTGTATTGTCTTCCTTAAACTCAGTAGTATATAGGGATTTATAGTAGTCTCTGAAAGTGTGCATTATATTTTGGTGTTCGACGATTTTATCTCCGTTCGTACTAGTGATTACCGAGATTGCGTTGCGCACTTCTTGCTTGTGAATTTGTTGAGCTAAAAGCTTATTCGCTTTCTCCCCATGTTCATAGTAATGATGTCTGGATTTGTAAATTAGTTGTTCAGTTTCTTTAGTTGTCAAGAGGTTTAATTCCGAATGTAGAGCCTGCCTTCTCCTATGTAGAGTCTCGCTTGGTAGTCTGGCATGTTCTTCATCTATTTTTGTAATTTCGCTTTTTATATCTGCTACTTTCTTGGACTCGGATTTATTTCTGTGGGAAAGATATGAGATAATCTGTCCTCTTAAGAAGGCCTTAAGAGTTTCCCAGAGTATTCCCAGAGTTACCAGGATTTAACGAGAACCCGTCACTTAACCATGAGTTAGCTGTGTCAACCAGTGTACCACAGTGACATCTATCCAGAAACATGTCATTTATAACCAATGAAGATTATAGATTTACAATCTGAAGAAAGTGTTCATGCCTAATTATGTTAAATCAGAGGTGTGACTTCTTATATAAGAAGGCAAATTCTTTGCTAATAAATTTTGGTCTGCCTAGCAGGTCTTCTGTCATTTTTAATTGGTCATTTCTCATTCATTTTAATCACACATGCTCTGGCTGATCTTTACGCTCTTTATATCACATTATGTCACAATATCCTATTTAATTTCGGACATATACCTGAAATAATGATGCAACTTTTAGTTTGGATTATTCTCATATGGACATTTTTGGTCAGTTTTCACCCATATAAGTTTCATCTGTACCTTTTCAAAGTATCTTTCCATAATATTAATATTACTCACATGCTATGAGTAATAAAATGCAAAAAGGATTAACATTAAATATTTACATTCTTGCATAGGGGATATCTGTTTCTTCTGTTTGTGTGCCTAATATTTTTGGTTGTTTTTGTTTTTAATTTATAAAACTACATGTATGTATCTGCTGCAATGTATCTTTCCATGAAATATGTTGTCTGAATAAAACTGAAATAAAATATAAACTGTGTAATTAGTTACAGTACACACATTACTCTTTATGGAAATATTTGTCTTAATAAGCAAGGCCTCCAAAAGAGAAGCTTGAGAAATAGTCAATTTGTTTGTTTTTTCTTTTCAAAGTAATGCCTAATTTACATATTATGTACAAATAAATAATTTTTCGTATTGCACTATTAATATATTTAGTGGTTTATATAGATATTTTCCATTATTCTGTATTAATTAAGAAAAATATAGCAACAAATTACTTTTTTCTTCTATTATTAATAAGCCAAGCCTCATTTATATATTATAGCCGGTGCTGACGGTTGTTAGGCTTTTGACTACTGAGGCATGAGCTCTATTCATCATGGTTAATTAGCTGTGCTGAATTATCACCTTTGATTGTTGGACTTGCCATTTGTTCCAGAAGGGCTGGCTGCATAATAAGAAATTGTTCCATCACTTGTCAGTCTTGACTATATGACAGGCAGTTTTCCTGATGACAAAGAAATGTCATTCTATGGGAGGTCAAAAAGGGCAATGCAAATCCATTTTCAGCCCAAGAATTGTGGTCTCTAGGCTGCAACATTGTCAGGTTTAAACAGACTGAAATATTGAATTCTTAGAATTTCAGGTAACAATTTCCTTTGGGATACATGACAAATAAAATGGAAATTGCTGTATATATTAAACACATCAATCAGTTTTAATTGCAGTGGAAATTTTTTCTATATTGATTAGAATATTATACAGTATATGAATTTCTATCATACAAATTTTCATGAATAGAGCTTTAGTTGCTTTGAAGAAGAACCAGATTAAATGTGCCATTTATAACCTTCTTTTCTTTTCATAGCATTATTTTAACAAATAATACATTTCTGATACCCCCTTCTAACTGATTTTCTTTTATTCCACCACTACAAAACACTCTTCACTTATCCTCACATGCAGTTATGTACAGTACCTTCTTTTGCTTTCAAGATTGTCACCTGCTTTTGCAAAACTTCATGCAAATCCTGCATGGTAAGTGTTTGTGTAAAAGACACGTCAAACATAAATATAGAAATTCTACATTGCCTCACATATGCAGGTCATAGGTGGGTGTGGGTGGAATGTTTGAATGTGATGGATTAATTTCAAGAAGAGATGACTGTATTTGGATGGGTACAAATTAGAAAATGTTGAGAATGACACATTAAGAGCCGTCATTTGTAAATAGCCGATTTCTGTATTTAAAACATCACTCTATTTAGTGAAAGTATTGACCCTTGTACTAGACAGATGTTTCAGGCAATTGACTGGCTTGTAATATGTAAGTTTTTTTTAATCTTCTCACTTTCAGTGTTTATCCAATTGCCCTGAGGGGATTCCACATTATTTGAGCATAGTTCTGCTTGGTAGTTACATTCACCCAGCTTTATAATTATCACTGTAAGATGGAACTCTCATCCATTTGATATTTTACATATAAGATGCAGATTGTCTTCTGTTTGTTCTTTCACATTTATGAACATGATTCTGCCTTATTGTTTTATGATTTATTTAAATATATTTGATTTGTACTGCTAAACCTTTCCTCCCTCTTTTTCTTATTGCCCCAATGTCAGTAGTGTTAAATATTAACCATTATTTTTCATTATTACCCATCACTGTTTTCTATTGTGTGTCATGTGTTGTCAGTGTATTTTTGGCTGTATTCACACATTCTTTATGTACACCTTATTTATTATTTATGCTAACTCAATGACTTTCACATTATCAAGTTTTAAGAAAGGCAGAATATGGATGGTAGTAAAACATACATTTTCTAACATGTTTATGTAAATATAAGCTTAAATATTCTTTATATTTTGCATTAGTTTTAAAATAAGTAAAGTATCAGTAAAACGGTTGTATCCTTACCATATTAAACTTAGAAAAAGTCGTCAATAAAAATGTGTAGCATATTTTTATACATTTCAATTATTGCTGTTATAAAATGCATGGTCTTTAATTAAAGTTATTTAAAAGTTTCTAGTTCTAATTATGTTACGTTAACTCCCAAGATCACATAACACTATAGCTAGTGGTATGCATTGTTGAATTGCAGTCAGGTAATTTCCTTTCTATTTTCTAAATGTTTTATTGTCATTAAGAATGTTCTAATGATAGAGCTGTATAATAAAATATTTTCTGACTGAAGAATGTATTTTTAGAAAGTATTATATAATACTAGATTTTAAAAATTATTATTAAAGATGTGCTCTAAATTGTTTAATTATAAAGAATGCAAAATTATTCAATGCATATTAAATAGTGCAACATTTTTAAGATCACATGATGAGGATCATGCTTCAGTTTTCATCAATGGAGACAGGGTGGAGTGTATATCAAGCTTTAGGTTCCTTTCATGGACAGCTAACACCACGGCACTGCTAAAGAAGGCACAGCAATGGCTGTTATTTTAAGAATGTCTGGAGGACATCTATAGTACATGCTGCCTCAGGAAAGCCACCAGCATCCTCATGGATTCCACTCATCCATGCCACAGTCTATTTGAACTTCTCCTATCCAGCAAACACTACAGAGCTTTTCATTCACAGACCTCAAGGATCAGAGACAGTTTCATCCCAAGAGCTCAGTCAGTCCAATAAGTGCTCCTGGTAGAGCACTTTGCACTATATGTATATGTACATTGTACCTATGTTTTCATATTGTATATTTGTATTATTCTGCTATTTCTCTCATTTTATGGGAAGATTATTGTTTTATGTGGAGGAGTTGCACAATGAATCTCATTGTACTGTGTACAATGACAATAAAGGAATTCATTTCAATTCAGTTCAGTTCATTACATTATCTTTAAAGAATCAAAGGAAACTTACTTCAGCTAAGTTTCCAATAACTTATTTGTCATCCATTTGAAATTAATTTACAGGTTCTGCTCTCCTGAGGCATGTCCATTTTATTATTTTCCATATCAGAGTAGGTTGCTAGTAAGGAGCAAGGTGTGCACCCTTTTCAGTCAGAGAAAAAGCAAATCATTTGCCCTAGGCTACTGTACCTACCCTTTTATGTGTTTGGCAGCTATTAAAAATGAAAGTTTTCAGTTTGATAATAATCTCAGCATCCCTAGATGGAATCAGTGGAACTTAAAAATGTATACATTAAGATCAAAGCCATGCATAAAACAATATGAGTGGAGAACATTAAGATAAAGAAAAGCCACTCACTTTAGGAATAAATGATTACCAATTAAAAGTGTTAAGTAAGGTAGGTAGTGATAGATACAGTATATTCAGTCAGTCATTTTCTAGCCCGCTTAGTCCTGAACAGGGTTGCTGAGGGTTGCTAAAGCTTATGCCAGAATGCATAGAGCATAAAGCAGGAACAAACCGTGGGCACGGTGCTAGTCTATTGCACGGGGAACACACCCACACCCCAACGACACACTAGGACCAATTTAGTATTGGCAAAGCACCTCACCTGTATGTTTGGGAGGAAACTGTAGTACATCCAACTTTTTCCACCACCACTATTCTGAGAGAAACAATGTTTATATATATATATATATATATATATATATATATATATATATATATATATATATATATATATATATGCACTACTGGGCTTCGCTCGCCAACCCAGACCCCCCTAACCCCTGCCTGTGCTATGCTCACATTGTGAAGAGGAGGGCTAAATGCACCCCTAGGACACGCAGTCGCTCCTCCGAAACCCCCTCTTAAACGGTGATACAATGGGAGTCAAATACAACTTTTTTAACCTCCTCTTTGCTCGATCAGCTGCTGGCTTGCTGCTGCTGCCATGCTATGTTATCTGCATCTCACGCAGCACTTCGAACATTTAAAAGCCTGTACAGCAGCTGTCCTTTTGTCTCACTGCCTTGTCTCTCTTCTCCCCCAAACATCCTCTGCTCCTGTTGGGGGGCCCGCTCCCGAGGCGTGCCCCTATGAAGAGGAAGATTTTCTGTTCTTTTAATTGAGAGACAGAACTGTCCCCTCCGACTACACATGAAGTTCGATTCACTCCTGAAAGAGACTATTGTTTGTTTGAAGTGTCTGAATAGCGTTTCTGTCTCTAAAATCTTCTGTGTATCTGTGCAACTCTGTGACCCAAGCGTGACAGCGTATGTGGATTTCACCTTCACCAAACAACCACTCTTTTAATTCTCGTGGATACGCCTCTTCATTGGGAAGAAACACTACCTTTCCCTGATGGCAACACGAATTAGACAATCTAAAAGTCTCCAACTTAAAGTTTAAATCTGAACAATATATTCGATCTCTTTTCGCTGTACCATTATTTCACTAAGTTATAATTTCCGCTTGTTTGCACTAATGCAATCTTTACCATCATTTTTTGGAGACTTTCCAATTTTCATACTTCCATTATATCTAACCTGCTCTGCATTTGTATCACACCAACGTTTTTGAATTCTTTACGATGTTCTACTTTGTTGTCTACCCTTTGTCTTGCGGGACGTGAGTGTCTCTAAGAGAAAGTTACGTCTCCTCTCTCTGAATAGTCTTGTCTCGTTCCAAGATTTTTTGATTTTTACAATTGTGAAATTAATTTGACTAAGAGTAGCAGACTAATTTTAATCATGTACACTTCTGTTTCCTAAAAACTACAGCATAGGATGCCCATTAATGGTGGGCACCTAGACAGTAACTACACTGGATTTGTCTTGTGTACACCAGGCTGATAAAACTGTCTCAACAGACAAATACATTTAACACTGCATCAGAGAACTGTCAGAGAAGTGAAAGTCTCCAGATGTCATTATGCCTATATGCAATACGGGTAATCCAAATGAACTGATGTAATAGTAAATGATTTATTACTCTGTTTATAATGTTCTCTTAACACATATGTATGCATTGTAAAAGAAAGCTAGTGACCAAAACAACTTTATTTAGATCATTGTAAATGTGAGGCCATATGATCTGTTCAGCAGCATATCTAACAATAGAATGTGCTAAATTTTAATTTTACCTGGAGAAAATCTTACATTAGTGCTGCTTCATTAAATTCTACATTGGGGAATTGTGTTAAAAAGAATTCATTATAATATTTGAAAAACCCAATTCTTAAATCAGTCCAAAAGAGTAAATCACTTCTTAATTCAAGGTCAATTCACAGTCAAATGTAATGAATATAATTTAGCTTTTGGAAGATATTTTTCTAGCATTTGATATGACAAAATAGTTAACAAAAAGATTTAAGTTAGATAAACAAAGAAATTACTCTTTTCTTCTTTACAACTCTTATCCTCTTTCATTGTACACTTCAGAATTCATCATATTACACTCATGGAAAAGGAAGTAAACACCATTTTATTTTACTTATCAGGGCACACCTCAATCGTGTAGTGCTCACCAAGTCCCTACGTTTGATAAATCTGCTGTAAGAAAAGCAGGTATTGCTCACTGTGTTTTGCTTTAGTTTACAAGTCCTCTATGTAAGCTGTAGCTGCAAGCCTCCCTCTTTTAATGACACTTAATTTTAACTAAAGTGTAAGTTCTCCTCACAGGACCTCTCTTTACAATTCAATTTCTGTGTCTGATTTCTCATAGGACTTATCAATTAAAGGCAAATGACATCCTGAGATGTTTCAAT
The DNA here is from genome assembly GCA_026402145.1 of Polypterus bichir lapradei. Taxonomy (NCBI): domain Eukaryota; kingdom Metazoa; phylum Chordata; class Cladistia; order Polypteriformes; family Polypteridae; genus Polypterus; species Polypterus bichir. Next base: position 107,603,905 of record JANRMT010062792.1, on the reverse strand, counting down.
ATTGCACTCTAGGCTACACGTGATCTAGGCTAAAGCTAGGTTATAGCCTTCATTTTGGATAGATTAAATTGTCCTTCATTCCCTTAACAATGTTGATTAGTGATCCAGATAGCAAAGACCTACAATTTATAAGAAAACTACTGAAAACAAAGCAAAGGGAAATGTGATGGCTAACTTTAACAAAGATCAGAAGTCCTCAAACATACCACTTACAGTATGCAAGTAACAATTTCAGACATATTATTTTGTACACCTTCATATTAAAGTTGGAAATAAAAAGTGGCCTGAAACTGTGTCTATAAACTGCACTGCTTCATAGAGATCTATACTTTAATGCATGGTTCAATAATGCTGCTGCAATCTTACCCTCTTCCTTACCAGATTATCATGTCTTTTTCAAAGCCTGGAGCCAATCTCTGGCTGACATTTATGTTGTTTCATGGATGCAGGTGACTATTTGGGGCAAGAGAAGATTTAAAAACTTTTAATTATATTGTATACGTGAATATGAAATGGTGCAGAATGCCATTTAAGAAAGGTGAAAGTATGATTGGAACAGAGCAAAAGGCAATGCTCAAGTAAGCAGAAAACCTAAGACTGAAAACAAAAGGAAATCACTCTGTCAGTAATCAAGTTTCAAGAAAGATAAAACATCTAAAACAAAGAAATACATACAAAAAATCTAAGAGAACTCAATAATTAAGCAATGAGTGGGTGAAACAAGTTTATTTAAAACCTTTGTTAATTAACTAAACAGACCTCATGGGAGACTGCCAAGAACTTGTTGCCTAGCAGCAAGAGTCATTGCCAGGACTGGAGAAGAAACCAAGAGAGAGCAAAATCACTCAGCAGTCAAAGAATGCAAGAAACTGGGTAACAATTCATAGTGTTTTTGAAGAAGAAAGTGGGGCATAAGAAACCAAATGCAGGTAAAACCAGTTTCACAAAAAGTGAGCTGAACCTTATTCACCTTCTAGTCTATTTCAGTTTTTTTGCTTAGTTTAAACATATAAGGCAATAAAATAAAAAAAAAATGCACTCATTTCCTTACTCTATGTGATGCCTTTACGCTTTCTAGATCTAAAACCTAAATGATGTAATTGGGTAAGCCATATGTGATTTGCTGACACCAGTGCTAAATGAACATATTGGCTTTTGAAGTTGCCCTTTTTTGTGGTTCATACTGTTCACAAAAAAATAATAATAATATAAAGAATCAAAATTCTGGCCAACATAACAAATTCATGTTGAAGGGCAATCCTTATACACATTCTAACGACTTAGAAGCCAGAGTTGTGTTTAAATTTTATATTATGTACGGGAAGGGAAAGGTCATTCTCTTTATAATCCAATTTTCATTATGAACATTTTAATTCTGTGCAATGTCGATATCAGTGAGAAATGCCTCGTCCTATTTATGGTGCTATTTAATCATTTTAAAACCCTTGAAGCACAATTTCATCCAAGCTTTTTAATCAAGGGCTAAGCTTCTGTCATCACTGCCTCTAGCCTAAAGCAACTGTAATTAAATGTTATTTAAAATATTTGGAATATTCATAAATCCTTTAGCATCTGTGTATTTTGAGATTTGATCAGCTGGTATTAAGGACAAACTAGTTTCCTGATGAGAGACATATTTATACCAATAAATGGTATTCTGTAAATGGTCATTTGAGGATAAAATACATTACTGGTCCTCAGTCTCGAATTAAAAGCCTTATACTGATTTCCCTGATGGATAGATTTGGATTCTCCAATTTTGTCTTATAATTGTTATGATCTTCCCTACAGGGAAGGCCAAAGCCATATAAAAACTCTCCCAGAACACATGACTACCAATAATATAAATAAATAGCAGTATTTATTTTGCAATTATGTTAAATTAACTAGATAACATATTCTGTATCTATGTAATATATAACAAAACTATACAATTAAAAAACATCAAGGAAAGTTAGAATCTTTAGAAATAACATAACTGCAAAGCTGAATAGAAAGTTCTAAAAATCGATAACCTAAGAACTGAAAGAATGATTTGCCAGAAATACTTTAATCTTTAATTCTACAAATACAATATTTTCAACTGAGATCTAAATCGGGAAGCAAAAAATAGGTCTTCCAAACTAGAGGAAAAAAAATAAATAAACCAATGTGTGCCAAAGATCAAAGCCCAAAAGTCTAAGCTAAAGATGCTGAATGGAAAACCTGCACCTTGCAAGAGGAAGGGAGCCATAATCGTAAAGGTCCTCATTGCCCCAGAAAAGAACCAAGGTAAAATATAGACCCTAAATAGACCACATCAGGTGGCTTTCACAAACAGCAGAGCATCTGTCTAATTGATGGTTCTATTCTAAGGTGAAAATGGAAAAAAAACAACAAATATAGGAACATAAAGGAAAAGGAATTTGAGCAAACAGAGCCATGGGCAGAACCCAGCAAGAACATATCAATAATCTACTAGTATAATCTTGGTATTCTAATCTGCTTGCAAATTTAAGTTGTGCATATGCATTTCAATGGTATTGGTGATTTTATTTTAGTGCTTCATTGAATTTCCTTAAGTCGTCCAATTGTTTCAAAAGTTAATGGTCTACTTGCAGGATGATTTTACTTCCTTTGAACATCCTTTGGGATGTTCTGTTTTTCAATACTGCTCATATACTTATAATTTTAAGAGTAGTGATGACCTCATTCATTTTTTCCAAATGAGAAATCAAATCAAAGACTAGTCGTGTGCCTGTAGTAGTAGCAGGATTGTCACATGCCCCTTCATCAGTTCATTTAACTTCTACTTTCATGCTGCCACCTGAACAGAAACCCTAAAAAACATTAAGAGAGATGAGAGTGCTGACCTACGGTAGTGCATATCACCTCTCAGATGTGCTGTCATCTTTTTTTCAGTAATGAGTGTAAAATGTATAGTCATGTAATTAAATCATCTGTCAAAACAACATGAGCTGTTTTCAACAATTCAGACAGTACAGGTCAAATATCTTTTTTCAAAAGCTGTTTTTTAACAGAATAATCCTAATTGGGTTGCTTTTAATTTCAATTAAACTATATCAGTCATTGTCAAAATTACTGAGTAATTAAGATTATATATATATAAATCAATTACTGATCATCACAGTTTAAAGCCAATCTTGCCATGTCAGTCATAAAACAGACCTCTTAAAATTCACTTTTCCTAATCTACAAAATATTTGGAAAAAAGTGTGCCTGTTTTGGTTTTTTAACATTTGTTGCCAATTTTGCATGCTGTATTTTAAATTGTAAACATGTTAATGCAATTAGACAGCTCCTTTTAAAAATAACTGGACACCTCATTGGTTTTAAGAGGTGAGATAATACTAATTTGTTAGTTAAAATAAAGACTATATATATATATATATATATATCTATGCAGCTCTTTTAATTTCAATACAGATGTTGAGGTTAAGTTAACAGTGTACATTGGATTGTTGTTGATGGTGGCTTTCTTCTTTATCTTTATCTTTGTGGCACAGCAGGTTCCATGCCAGCATTAGGTGTCCCCACCCCTCTGGGCTCAATATAAAAGCCACTAAAAAGCAAACATTCATAAATACAAAATAGTTTATAAACAAAATGTTCCCCAAAACATACAACATAAAAACAAAACAAAAATAACCTCAATATTATTTGCAAACTAATATTTGGAAAAAGCAACAAAAAGATTAAACTATAACAGACCACATTTGAGACAGGCTTAAAACCCTGGCTGAACCATGACAACCATGCTCAATTTAACACAGCGTGTTCTTTAGGTAATAAGCTGTGTTTGCTTTGTGCTAAGCATACACTGGATGTTAATGCTGTAGTTTTGGAAGATTGCATTTGTATTCCTCCAGAATGTACACAGGCTTTAATGTTCCGTTTTCGTGAGAAATGGCTTCTGCTTTGCCATTCTGAGCATATTGGAAATTACTGCAATAAGCAGGAAATGACCAGTTACTGCTTTTGATTCCTGCAGCTTCTATGAGGATGACCATGATAAGCTTTCTCCTTGCCTTGAAAAGGATTTTGGAGGGGCATCCTGATATTTGCAATGGTCTCGTGGTGCCATATTCCTGCCACTTCTTATTGACTGTCTTTAAAATATTCCATGCTATATATAATGACTTCAACATGTCTATGTTTACCAGCAATGTGTGAAAAGCAGGTATTGTATAGAAGGCCTAGGCATTCTGTAGAATCTGTGACATTTTTAGGCAAAGCATGAAATCTCTGTTACTTTAATATACTATATACAGTACTTTCCCTAGGCATTGTATATAATACCTAGGCATTATGCAGAATGACTTGCAGGGTTGCCTTTTGGTATTGCATAGAATGCCTAGAAAATGTTTGAAATTTTAATCTTTTCATACTTTGACATCCCATTTTCGGAATTCTATAGATTTCCTTGGCTTTCTACTCAATGCCTTAATTCATAAATTAATGGTAACATATATATCCCTCTCTTGAACTATACCCTTGCAAATAAATCACACTGATTATCAAAAAATGTCATCCATACATTATTGAAGCATCAGTACCCAGTGGAACAGTCATAGGAGAAGATTAGTTTATTCCAAAATTTCCAGTCATTCCATCCGATCTTCCATTCAGTTTTAAGTATGAGATGTTACCTCCCATAGTTAGTTTTGCCATGTCTGTGAGTAAACAACAGAGTCAGTCACTTAACATGGTTGATTTGAACCTGGAGTTCACATGTTTTTCATATGGGAAACTCAGATTCTCAGAATCTGGCACTGAAAAACATCTCCATGTCACTGAAACAAAAAAAACAAGAGTGTTCTCTACAAAGCAGTTTTCCAGTTCTAACTTTGGTTATGTGCTAAATGCAACACGTTCAAGGTGAAATTGAGCTTTCTAATATATAATTTGTAACTACTTTTTACTTTTCCACCTTTAAACCATTTCACCTGGTCAACGCTGGGTGGTTTGGTTAGTACATACAACATGAGAACACAAATAGCAACAGTTAGTCAGCTGACTTTCACTTTGATACTTCTTCAAATAATTAAGCAAACTGTCTGTTTCTAATATGAGAAAAATCCTTGTTATCAGTCTCATCTCATAATGTGCATCTTGACACTTTGTAAATTTGTTAATGGTTTGTTAACTGGCAGTAGAGCAAAACTTTCTTTTTAATAAGCTTCTCAGGAGCTCACAGTTTAGTCTTTTCATAAATTTGATTTCTTTATGCAGAGCAAGCTCAGTGAGATATGCAAGTCATAGCATTTTGAGGCATGAGAAAGCTTTCAGCCATACGGTACATTTTTATGAAAGAAATGGCTGTAACCCTTTACAATATAATACAATACAGTTTATTTTTGTATAGCCCAAAATCACACAAGGAGTGCCGCAGTGGGCTTTAACAGGTCCTGCCTCTTGACAGCCCCACAGCCTTGACTCTCTAAGAAGACAAGGAAAAACTCCCAAAAAACCCCAGTAGGGAAAAAATGGAAGAAACCTTGAGAAAGGCAGTTCAAAGAGAGACCCCTTTCCAGGTAGTATGGGCATACAGTGGGTGTCAAAAAGAATGGGGTCAATACAATACAATGCAATACACAGAACAGAACAAATCTTCAAAAAAAAAAAATTTGGAGTAAAGATGGGTCCATATGTATATGCTGCCAATCTTTTACAATAATATCTTTACCTGTGGTCTGCTTGTTCTGAAGGAGGACCTGGTCAGCACCATAGTGCAGGACTAATGCAGGGCCCTGACAGGGTATGCACAGCGTTAGGACAAGGTGTCCTTCATCAGTGCCTCCATTAATCACTTTAAATAGTGTTTAAAAAACTGTAGTTCTGTCTTGGTTTTATTTCTTTCGAATCATTCAGTAAAAAGTTACTTTTTGACACATTAAAAACCTTTTCTATTAAGAGATTTTTTTTAAGTGAACAAGGACTCCAGAGGAAAAGTCTTCACTCTGACTCTGTAATGTCTTGGACTTGAGCTGTAACCTAAGGCATTGTTTGCTGCGTATTGGGTGATTTTGTCATGTTACTGGAATTCTGTTTGCATGCTTAGTTAATGTTATAGAGGTCACTGTAATAAGGACTGCAGTGGTAAGCCTCTGGTCACCTTTTGACCATCTTTAAAATGCAATTAAAGAAAAAGCATCAACAAAAAAAAACAATATGGACTATCTTAAGTCTAGAAACCAGCTGCAATCACTCCCATTGTAATGAAATGTTTTGAGTAACTGGTGCTGGCTGTATATTCTTGGGAATCTCAACGACCTCCAGTTTGCCTACTGTCATGTTAGGTCCACAAAAGATGCATTACATTCCTTATACATCATATCATCCTGGAACATGGAGATAATAAAAACTGCTGTTCCAAATTACTGTTCAGAGACTACAGCTCAGAATTTAATTCCATCAGTGATGATCACCATGCTTCTAGACCTGCCACTGGGTGCCACATTTTGCAGCTTCATTTTAAATTTCTTCATGGACAGATCTCATGGCACAAAATAAAAAGGCTGGACATAGAAAGCAGGGAGTATCATGAAGCAGGCATTTCATCCCCATTACCTGAGATGCAATGAAGAGGTTCAGCAGAAGTGACCATCACACAAAATCTGAAGTGAGCACAACACATCTTGGCTCCCCAGGTGCCTAAGGAAAGTCAAGATGTCTGCATTTATGCTCACCATTCTCTGTGGCTTTATAACTTCCTGTTATGGCACCTGTCAGGGGTATTCTCTTTATTAAATAATGAGTTGAAGCCCTGAGTAAATCAAATGTTCTTTTATTCATATCAAGATACCAAGGGAGCCCAGTATACAGGGTGGTCCAGATCTAATTATGCAGATCCAGATCATCTGGATGACTTTGATTTATGCGGTTACGATTCCAGTTCGGCGCAAAGACGATTCTTCATGTCGTCAGTTTGCACACTTCTTGATGGTCTGAGATTTTTTCGGGTGATTTTGTATGTAATAAACTTTATAAGTTATAGCGTAATGAAAATTGCATATTAGATCTGGACCACCCTATAGTTACCTAAAGGTTTCAGGCTGAACTTAGACTCTACTGAAATGCATGATTATTTACAACTTAAGAAAATGTAATTCACCTGAAGCTAAGCATGTTCAGGCCTGGCTAGTACTTGGATGGGAGACCAACCGGGAAAAGCTTGGGTTGCAGCTGGAAGAGGTGTTGGCAAAGCCAGTATGGGGCGTTTTCCCTGTGGTCTGAACATGAACCCCAATGCTCCAGTGCCGTAACAGGGACACTGTGCTGTAAAGAACATGCTGTCCTCCAGAAGAGACATCAAATCGAGGTCCTGACTCTTTGTGGTCATAAAAGATCCCTGGAAATCTTTCGTAAACAGTAGGGTGTATCCTGGCTAAATTGTCCATCACTGCTTAGTCACTCTGGACTCCTAATAATCTCCTGTCTCTAACTGGCTATCTCTCTCTCTCACCCATTCACTACCTAACAGCTAATGTGTGGTGAGCATACTGGCAAAAAATGTCTGCTGTTACTTTATTCAGGTGGATGCTCCAATTCCAGCTTTATCCTTGTATGTTGTATATTTGTGACAAACTAAATAGTCTTTTAAAGATCAGTTATAACTGAATTTTAAAAAGAACAAGGACATAAAGACTTTAAATTATTCTAAAGTGCCTGAAAAGGATTTCAGTCTGAATTACAGTGCAAGAAAATGTAATCAGACCTCAAAAATCAGAATGTAGAACATAATAGTTAAAGTTTCCATCTAATCTATACAATATAATATGAAATTATCCATTCCGCTGCTCTACTTTATTTTTTAACAGATGTAAGATTTTCCTGTAGCAGTCACTAGGTTACATTCTTCCTCTTTATGGACAGCATCAGATTTAGAGTGCTTTAAAACAATCACACTAAGGTTTTTGTAGATAGCATATTTAATGTGATTATCTTTTCATGTGAAATTTCACAAAAAAGCAGTAACAGGGAAATTCAGGCTCACAGAATATTACTGCCTTCAATCCATTTTTACTCTTTAATATTTTATATTATACAGACATGGCTATATTCCATGCACGAAGTATCCTGGAAATGTAAGCCACAAAAAGTCTGTATTCTTGCTATCAGAGGATCCTAAAAATGATGTAAACAACTAGAGCTGATTTTTTATCTGCGATCTCATATACTTCAAGGAGAAACACATAGACATGCTGCTGCTGACTGTTGAGCATCTTATTATCTGTTAAACAGCGACTTTCCTCGAAGAATATTTTTTAAACCAGGGCTGAGTCTAAAATATGCAGTAAGCAAGAAAACGTCTCACATTTTGACATAATGGCATTTGCTTTAATGATACAAAAGGATATATAACTTGGTATTATTCATGCCTTACACCCAATTCTGTTGGAAAGGGCACATTGGCTCCTCTGTCCCTCTAATGGAAAAAGCTCAGAAAGTTCAAAAAGTTCAGAAAATTAAAGAGCAAAGACATATTTTAATGTGAAGAAAAAGTCAAACTTTTTTAGCAGTCATTGTAATAGTTCAAAAGTGTTAATAATATACTCTGTAACCAATGCCTGCCTTGCATTTGCACCCACTGCAGCTGGGGTATATATATATTAGGGCTTGGAACCAATTAAAATAAATTAACTAATTAATCGCATAAATGTATGTAATTAGTCATGATTAATTGCATCTAACATTAAAACATGTAATTATAAAAGTAATACATAAATCATGAAGAAAATACATGCTGAATCACAAAGTTAATGTAGAATCAATATAAATGAATTAAATAAAAATTAATGGCATAGCTGAAACTTTCTGCGGTGGGCTGGCGCTATGCCCGGGGTTTGTTTCCTGCCTTGCGCCCTGTGTTGGCTAGGATTGGCTCCAGCAGACCCCCGCAACCCTGTAGTTTGGATAATGGATGGATGGAAGCTGAAACTTAAACACTGATCTTAAACCTGAACTTTTAACAAAATACTACTTGAGCAATTACAACCTGAATTTGAATGTCTTCTTCAAAGGCAGGTTGTTAAGAAGGCAATAAGAAACTGAGGCCAATGTATTAATTCTCATAGTGGCATAGCATATAAGACACAGACATGTCAAAGTAAAAATTAAAATGACTGTTGACTTTGATTGCACTACTAAAGACTGATTTAACTTGATATAATACAAATCTATTAAATGGGCATACTTTAAAACTTGTGTTAAAACTCCGCAAATACTATCCTAAATTTTTCATCACCATTAACGATTGAAGATTATACTCTGCACAAGTGTTTTTCAACTGGTGCACCATGGAAATAACAGTGTAGTGCCCCTAGGTCCTGACCTTGAGAGAGTCACGCTCCTCAGGTGGTCGAGACCTGTCCAAGGAGGACGTGACTACCTGAAGAAGACGACATAAAAGCAGCTCTGTGATCACCTTTTCGCAGACACAGCACTTAGAGAAAACTTTAACAGCCAGGAGATGTGTTGGGTGTCCATCTGCCTGTGTGCATGTTCACCAGCAACTCTCACAGAGCTGAGGGCCAATGTGCATAAGAGTTGCATCTGACCCCTGATCAGTGGAGTGAGGCAGAGAGGTAACCACCTGTATGAGTGGGCAAAGGGAGGAATTAGGTAGGAAATGCATTCAAAGTGCTCTCTAAGTGCTGTATCTGTGAAAGGTAATCTCCAAGCTGCTTTTTTTGCTGCACCCTGTCCTGCCTCTTCAGACAGTTTAACACGTCTAAAAGAATTAATGCTTTTTTGGTTGGCAGAATTGTGGTGTGCCTTGGGAGTTTTTGAGTTACAAAATGTGTGCCAACTCAGGAAAAAAGGTTGGAAAACAATGATCTACCTACACCTTTGCCCCTGGCACGCTAAAAAAATTATCTCTGTATGTGCTATCTCACTTAAAAACTTGGATGGTAATGTTGCGTTCTGTGCATAAATTAGTGAAGATACTGTACACTGGAATAATGGGTGGGGATAGTCATTATACTTCTATTTCATAGGATTTTGTTATTATATAAGTGCATTCAGCACTGTAAGCTACCTGGCAGACCAGCAAGTTAAATACTGAGGTACTAGAGCAGGTGTATTGAATTAAAATTTAAAGAGATCCAACCAACAAAATTTTCTCCTATCAAAGGTCCGAAACTCATATTTCTGCTATGTTTCAGATCCTGATATATGTAGTCATTGCAATGTCTTTAAAAAAATAAACAAGGTATAATTGCCACAGCATTTCAACAATATTTATTTTAAATGTTCAACGACTTTAAACATGTGAACCCTTTGAGTTTAATTGGCCTTGTATTTGTATGGAATACAAATAACTATCTTTAATATGACATATAAAGCAAAAATTATATTTAATAAAAAAAATAAAAGTAGACCTGTCACATTCACATTTTAAGTAAAAGAAAACAATCATGCACTCCATTACAGTTGCCCCATCAGGAGTTTTTTTATATTCTCCCAAAATCCTTGCTACTTTAATTGAACATTCATTTGCACACTCCTGGGCTGTAAATTTTTGTAAGAGGAGTCTGGTGGATCTGTCAGAGAGTGCTGTCAGTTCTGTTACTTTACGTGCCCTCACTTTAGACTGCCGCGGGTATGTTTGCACAAAGCAATCCATTTTTTCTCTCAAAATGGCACTTTGCATTGCTGCTTTTTACTAAAGCCATGGTTTCAGAACACATGAGACAAACTGGTTTTGAACTACCCGCAGGAAGAATTAACATTTGTCCATTCATCTTCGCAAGATCAGTTTTCTGCTTCTACTTGCCTTTTTGTGGAACAAGCCATGCTCCCTGTCGCTCTTTTGTTTCTGTTATTTCCTTCTGTGGTATCTGTGCATTTTACCCATGCACTGTAACAATCACATTGACTTGCTCTCTGTTGAGTGACATGAATAAACACACACACCTCAAAGAAGGAAAAAATGGGCATTTCCTATATTATTTGACAGGTAACACATTTTTTAATTTACAATAATTACAGGTTTTACAGTTAGCGTTTATTTTTTGAGAAACACAACATGTTTCTAAGGGTATTTTGTGGATTAAATACAGTATTTGTATAATATGGGATGGGACAATGTCTGACAGTGTCCTATAATAAGAGAAAGTATTACAGTATGTTTAATAGAATGGCAGTGAATGGTCATATATTTCAGCCTAGTTCTTAAAATTACCTGCACAAATTTAGATTTGGAATACTGTGCACTATGTGCTTCTTAAGAGAAGTTCATTAAGTAAATCACTCTACAAGCAGAAGATTACATATTGATTTCCCTGTATACTTTTATTTTAGGTAAGATTTTGATGTGGGTCTTAATAGACAGTTCTTAAACTGTCTATTGTAGGGCATTATCTTCATATAAAACCTGAAGGCTTAATTTTCTTCTAGAGTCACATGATATTATGCTTTTTCTTTTCCTCTTCTGTTAAGCTACCAAGCCTTTGTGTTGTAATTATTATATTGCACTTTATGCAGTATTTGTGCTTTTTATTGTTTGCGCCTTCTAGAATATGTATATGTGTATGACAAGCCAAATGACCATTTATGGATATCTATAAAATATTTAAAGATTAATTTTAAGATATCTCTAAATGTAATTAACATTTTTAAATCATGTAGAAATGTGTTTATGAAATTAAATTAAAGATATCTTAAAATGATTTACAGATAATTTTAAATTACATAGTGTATCTTTATTTATACAAAATTACTATCAAATTAATTCAGAGCATTACTTCTGATGTGTGAATGTGAGCCTGCACCATTGGAATATAGAAATACAATATATGTTTGTAATTCTGTAATCTTCTGTGAAAGAATGAATAACGGAAGTCATTCACAGGAAGCTATATTATTTTTGAATAATGAATATGATTTTTAAATAAAGAGGAAGTCAAAATATCTGTACTTCGTTTAAAGATATCTTTAATAAAGAAATACAGATTTAAAGACATCTGCAAATCTTAAAAATTTAAAGATATCTTGAAGTGCATTAAAGATATCTTAATTAGAGATGCATTTAAAGATATCATTAAATCATTTATAGCTGTGTTCAAATGATTTTGAGGTATCTTTAAATATTCAGATATATCTGTTTCAAAGATATCTGTAAATGATACATTTGGCTTGTCATACATGTGAAATAAACCTTACTTTAATATTTTCTTAGAAATGGCACTATGTCAATGAGCCTGTACTATATGTATAATGTATCTTAGTCTAATTTTAATAACCAAAAAATGTACTGTTTATAAAAGATGAGTGACTCACATCTACTGTAAAGTCCCAGACACATTTGACAATATCCGGCGCTAACATTCTGCATTCAGATTCCAGTTTAATTCCCTAGGAGTTTGCATGTTACCTTTATGATTATGTCAGCTTACTCCAGTTACTCTTATTTCTAATGCTTTCTTTCTATAAATTGGCCAGATGTAAGTGAAAGTTTTATGCCTGATGACATTCAGTCCAGAGCTTGGCTCTACCCAGCATTACCAGAAAACTATGAAATGATATAGATATGTATGCCCTTCTTAATATTAATTAATTTTAATTGTTTGGTGGTGGAGCTGGAATAATATCAGTGCACGAACCCCCTTTATCTTCAAAGAATTGTTATTTTAAATTAAATACAAAATTTGGACAGGAACCCAAGTTGGCAATAATATTCTTATTTGTTAACAGTAGACTGTAATACAAATGAAAGCAATTTTCCGAAAAGCTTTCTTATTCAACGTGTTTGCTACAAAAAATGTGGGTATGAATGTGAGTGTGTGCATAAGCAGACCCTGCGAGTGACTGATGGCCCATCCACAGCTATTGCCTGCTCTGCCTCTGATGCTGCCTGAATAGGTCCTAGCCCACCTGTTTCCCCAATTTGTGATTCATTTTATTGAAGAATCCTGTGATATGTTGTTACTTTATGTGAGACAGAAGTTGTTAAAAAATTTGACATTTTAATGCTACAGATGGCCTTCTTGCATTTTAGGAAATATCACTAGAGGACAATTGAGAATACATTTTAGTACTCTGTTCTATTTTTTTAATTAAAAAATGTAAAAGTCTTTCTTGAAAATGTTACGTATTTCCTGGTTTGCATTCTGTAAAAACATGCAACATAGTCTTTGACATCATTTTGTTATGTTTTCTGATTTTTTGCTAATAAAAAGACATTGATGAATGCTTGGATGGCTTCATCGAGTGTGATAGCCGTGCTAACTGCATCAACCTTCCTGGATGGTACCACTGTGAATGCAGGGATGGCTATCATGACAATGGCATGTTTTCACCCAATGGAGAGTCATGTGAAGGTAAGTATATGCTATTTGTTGACTCTATCTCTTGTTGGTTTATCTTTAAAATTGTCTTCATTGAGTGGAGCTTCAAATGCTAAGGACTGTGTAATGGAGCTAACTGAAGAGGACTTGATGTATATCTTTATATCTGAGTGAGAATACTAGATTAACTTCCTTTATTTACTTTGCTTTATGCTAGCACAGTCCTTGGCGCTGCTGCCTAGCAGTTCTAGAAACCTAGGTTTAAACCTTGACTCGGTCACTGTACATGTGGAGTAAGTTCTCCCTCTGTCCATATGGGTTTTCTGGTTCCTTCTCACAGCTGAGTTGGAGTGATTGGTCACTCTAGACAGGTGAGGTATAACTGAGTGCAGGTGTGTGCATTTAATCCTACATTGGTCCATGTCTTGCACTGATAGGCTCTGGCTCCCTGTAATCCTAAAACAGAATACTAATGTCCATAAAATTAATGAATCCTTAGTTTATTTATTTTCTTTTTTTATTATTATTTATGTGGCATGATTTAATAGTCTTGCATGTTTCTGTAAACTATCATGCAAAATAAAACTTTTTCAAATCAAAAATAATTTATATTATTGCATGTAATAAAAATAATAATTCAAAAACAGCCTTTTATTTACATTTTATAATTTGAAGCAATTCATAAATGCCTAGTTTAAAAAGAATAAACCAACATCTAATATCTGAAATAATTCTTTATAAAAAATGCTTGTTTACACTGGGGTGCCTGACTCCATCTTAGTGTTTTTTTTGTGGGTTAAATACCCTGGAGACCAGAAGGGATAGAGTTAGGGGGAGGTTGGAGGTCAGCTTGGAGAAACTCTACCAGGTAGAGGTCCTCCTGAATGCACAGGAAGACAGCAGACAGTATGTTTGTGGTGCCACCTCAGTATTCTTCCCTGTTGTCCTCTCTAAATTGATGTCTGTAAGGCTGGTGACACACTTATTCATATAACAACATAAATTAACTGAAGTCAGGCTGACAGTATGGAAGTTAATCAAAGTCAAAGAAAAATATTGGTCTTTTTAGGCATTTTTGCCTAATTTATTCAATACCAGTTTCCAGTATTTATTTTATTCTGGGATATCCCTTAAATAGCTGAAGATCCCCTTCGTACTGTTAGAAAAGCTGTCAAGAAATGCAAAAGAGGAAAAAGGAAACAGTAGTGAAAAGCCCTGGCTTCTCAAAAACATAATTACCAAAATTCTTTAATTAACAAGGATAAATGAAAAAAAAAACAGAAAAACTAAATAAAAAAGGTAAGAGAAATGATTCAAAGAAAAATGCAAAATAATTTCTAAATATTTAAAAAAAGTCAAAATTCACTAAATAAAATAAATTATCAAATTTCAAAAGGACAAATGAAAGGAAAACAAGCAAAAAAGTCAAAGAAAATAGAAAACTAATACAATAAAGGACAAATTTTAAAAAGGGGTAAAAATGTAAAAGTAATGCAAAACAAAGATCCTCAAACACCAATGAATTTAAAAATACCATCATGTAAAGATTTTCAGATTTTATCAGAATATGACTGCATACTAAATGATGATGTCAAATTTCATCATCCAAGTTCCTGGCACTAAGGACAGACTGGGCATAAAGAAAAAAGATATAAATCTAATTACACACTTCAGTCTTCTCTGTTTAAAAAATATCCATTGCAAAGTCCTAAACAAAAAAACCTACTGTAAATACAGCACTAAAATGCCAGTGGTGAAACACAAAAAAAAGCAAAAGAACAAAAGGGAAGAGGGAGTAAAGACCTAGGGCCTCATGTATAATGCCATGCATAGAATTCACACTAAAGCATGGCTTACAGACAAAACTGGAAATGTGTGTACACACTAAAAAATGCATATACATAAAACTGTGTCTACGCCAAGTTCCACACACTTCCCCTTTATAATACCTAATAAAAATGATTTTAATGCACGTACATGTGCCAACAGCCCCACCCAAGCTCCTTTCAGAATATAAATAGCCCCTTCTGTTGTTAAAAGACAATGGCAAAAGCATGTGGAAAAAAAGAATTTCAGTGTAGTGAAGTCAAGGAATAACATACTATTTGTTTTTTTCTTAAGCATTGGGATAAGCAACAAAAGGAAAGTGATGGAGTGATACAGTGTGGCGGAGACACTCGAAACTTCAAGTTCAGAAAGTTGCACAGTGTTCAAAATAAAAATGAAATAGTCAGATATCAAAGTCGATGTAAAAACGAGAGTCGCAGCACACCGTCTGTTTATTCCGTTTCAGACAATATTACAAAATCTGACCTCCATGAGGTGGTTAGGCAGTGATTGGGCTACTGTGTCCAGTACATCTTTGGGTGCTGACTGTGCACACACCTCTGCCTCTGAAACTACTGGGCAACCATCTGGCTGTGTGCCAATTGCCGTTGTTCAGGAGTCACAAAATGCCATAGTGGATGCTGTAAGAGATATGGCCAATGAACTAAGGAATGTGTGTACTATGCTGTACTATGTGATATTGACCACAAATTAAATGAATTGGTTAAAAAATAAACAATGCATCTGATTACCTGTTTTACATTCTGCTAATTAATTTCAAACAAAGTTGTAATGCTGTCCGATTTGGCTGATCATTTTGTGGGTCAGGATCAGGTTCATCATACCACATCTCTTCAGATATGAGTAAGCCACGATTGTGTGCCACATTATTCAGCATACTACAAGCTTGCACAATGTGACACACTATCTGTGGACTATAGAGCAGCACAGTAATAGAA
The DNA here is from genome assembly GCA_026402145.1 of Polypterus bichir lapradei. Lineage (NCBI taxonomy): Eukaryota > Metazoa > Chordata > Cladistia > Polypteriformes > Polypteridae > Polypterus > Polypterus bichir. The sequence continues at coordinate 107,587,827 of JANRMT010062792.1, read as the reverse complement.
TGCTTTCATATAGAATAAAATTAATTCTTTGAAGGCGACTTCATAGTGTAGCGTCAGCACCGAACGCCACAACGTATAGATTCTCTGCTCTTTACATGACTCTTTGAGGTGACTCGCTATCCTTAAAAGGACTGCTTGCCTTTTGCCACACTAGTTGGAAAAAGCACTTACGACTGTGTGGAATTGCTGTTTTTATAAGCTCTTCTGCTATATATAATACAATACCAGCTCATTCTTTTGGTGATTTATCCCTTTCTCATGTAACTTGTCCAGCGCCGTTGCAATTGCAATTTGTGTGCAGTTTGGAAAACCAGACATTGCTGTGAATTGCACTTTGATGTTTGCTTGTTCAACCATAGTGTAAGGAAATCTTATATATCTGGATGACAAGCGGATAATACCATCCCATACAGCTGGCATGGCGTAACCCAGTAATGACTGAGAAATACCCAATTGGTCAGCCAGTTCATGTTGAAAAGTTCCTGTAGCTAAAAACCCGAGAGTGGACAGAACTTGCAAAGGAGCAGGTAGACCACATTTCCTCAAAGTCTGGCTTTGTGAAGCCAGCACCAGTTTAGCACAGAGCTCCAAGAGGGTAGTTCTTGGAAATCAAAATCGACTTAGAAGCCAGTCATCATCATCAACTATAAATGCACATTGTTTTCTAATTCTTCTAATGTTAAAGCAGCTATGGTAGTTGGAATAGTTTGGCCATTCCGTGCACCATTATATTGTTACAGAATGATTACAAGCAAGTGAATTAAATTTGTAAATGATATGCAGTTCATTTTGGTGTATCTCATAAAGCCTGTATCATGAATGCAAATATGAAAAAGAAGCTAAACAATGCAGAAACAGTACCACTGCTTTGATGCTGGGTGACACCAGTTTGCAAAATTGACCAGAGAAGTCCGCATGGGATGAGGTTGCCGTGAAAATGTTTATGGCTTTACACCAAGGTTGTTTTTTATACATCTTAAAGTGTGCGTGGAAATGGCCATACGCAACATTTTTGTGCGTACGCACCATTTATACATGAGGCCCCCAGTGAGCTAAAAGCTTACTAATGCCACTTCATTCAGAGTGGCCAACCAAGTTATTTAAAACCCTCACGGGCTGTAGATTGACCTAATTGTGACACCTGATGGCAAACCAAGTTAAGTGCATTTGATTTAGATTTTGTTGTCCTTTTGTACAGCCATCACTTGGGAAAATATAAAAAGGAAGAATTTAAAGTCAATTAATGTGAAGAAATGTAGTGACTCTTTTTTTCATTAAAAGCCAAGAAAATATTGTAGTGTTCTTTTTAATATTATAATGTATTAGGTTTTTACACTGCAAATTCTTATATACATATTTGAAAAGGACATGCTACAAGTGAATTTACAAAAACAAAAAAAAACTAAACAGTGTAATCCTTCTTATTGAACAAATAAAGTAAAATGCATTATATGCATATATTCACAGATGTCCTTGAAACCTGGGTAAAGCACATTCTGTTAACAGCCTTCAATCTGAGCAAATGAACTATGATACAGCATAACACACATTATGAAGCATCTAAATAGCAAATGCTTATTCGTGACAAGAGATGCAAAGAGAATGGACAGTAACCTAAAGTAATTGAACCCATTATAGGCACTACTTTGTGGTAAGTTAGTATGCTGAGCTGTTCTTTATTAACTTGATTGCAAGCCCTGTGTGCATTCAGGAATACAGACATTTTACTCTCTGTATTACAAAATAATCTCTACAGTACAAGGCTCCAACTCGTTTTCATTCTACCATTGTCTGTAGAATGTGTTTGTAATGATGCAAGAACCTTCTCTGTAAGTAGTCACACAAATTAACTTTAAACCATACCTTCTTATATGAAAGCTGGTAACCACTGAGCCTAGATGAGAGCTCCAAATGAGCGATTCTCTCATTCCTGGTATCTGAATACTTTTTTGACAAAGGCAGCTGATTGTGCTATAAAATTGGTACTGTCCACATATTAAAATTTGTCTCCTACCTCAATTATAAAAGGCAATGGTAAGTTGACTCACTTTTGGTTCCTTTGTTTTTGCCTGTCAGTATAGATAACTATTATTTTTTACATTTATTTTACAAAACCAGGCCTTTACAGTAGCATTCAACAGATCAAACATATAATAACATTACAGATCCTGATGCCAACCCTGGCCAGGGACCAGCTACAAAATGGAGGCTGGGTTAATATTCCAGATATAACCATTTATTTCAAGTGAATTATAATAAAAGCAATGGAAAAATAAAAATATAAAGGAAAAACAACAGCAAAAAAAAAAAAAAAAGATTCAACCTCAACCCAAATACATAAATTATTTTGCTATTAGCATTAAAATGGTGTCAGGTGGCTAGACTGTTATTCATCAATGTGAACTCAAGAACTGGGTACAAATAGCAAGCTAATATATTTATTAATGGAAAAAAAAATTCTGAAATAAAAAACAGAAAACTGTAATAATGTAATTAAAATTGTTGGCTTTCGGATGAGTAGGAAAAATGATAATGTGTAATTAGATTTAGGCTTATTCTATGTGACAGACCCTTTCTTTTTTCCTCCATGACAGGGACCTGGTTAATGAAAATGTACTTGCTAATATAGTAAAACAAGAAAGAAAGAAAATTTGGCTTTTTATAGAAGTACTTTAAATAAAACTATGGTTCGAACACACACCAAAATTTCTGCCTTGCCAGTCATCGTGAGGCATTATGTAGACGTATTGCAGTTGGTATAAAGGACCTCCATTTCTTGACACACCTCTGCTGAATAATTCATTGGTTGAAAGTCCTCCATGTTAATGTGTCACATATAGCATGTGGAGCATTGTTCATAATGACACTCAGTTTTGTTTTCATTCTGTACTTCGCTACTGCCTGCAGGGGGTCCAGAGTGCATCCCATTAATTGTTCACGTTTTCCCATTTTTAACATATTAGGTTTGTTCTTTGAAGAATAGAAGTATATGCTAAAACAAAACTACTTACTAATTGTATTTTTGTATCTGTTCCAAGTTATCCTATTATAATTACACTATTACAGGATCTTTTTGTCTAGGGTCAGGGTGGCTATGATGTTTTACCTACTAAAACTCACCATATTCAGTAGTTTTTTTTTATTCTATCAAGTATATAGCGCTCTATACTCCCTTTATTTCATAGCTTGATTAAATTGCTGAATGTCCCATTAGTTTGTTCCCAGCCAAATGTTTACTTGATACTTAATGAAATTTTTCTTTCAAAATTATAATAACTGGTACGCTAATTAGCCTTCTGTTCTACTATATGTTAATGCTGTATTGTAACTCTGTCATTTGCATTATGTGGTGCAAGTTATATAAAGCTCTCTATTTCTAAGAATTCGGTAATTACTTGATTTTCTGTCCAGTCAAAGGGGTCATTTTCAGTGGATGAGATCTTAGACTGAACATCTAGGCCAATTTCAGAGACAGAGGTCAACCTATAGCACCGCTTTAACAACACAGACATAATGGATTAAACTCAGAGCATTTTACAAGCACCTCCTAGCTTAAAGTTACAGTATGTACAGCCACCTATCATGTGCAAAATCACACGACCTACTTCAAAACAAATAAGGACTTTCACTTTACTTATAACCCAAAACAACACTTTCTTATAGTATTTTTTCTGTATGATGTAATATTTTTACGTGTCTACTTATGAGTTACAGCTTTTGCATTTATCGTACAGAAAATAATTTATACACTTCCCCAATGCTTAACGACTAAAAATTTAGATTGTCAGTTTTACAACCACAAATATAATTTAGCAAATTTCTCTGACAGTCAATCTATTCAAGTTTCCGCAAGATAAATGTACTTTCTAAAGGTATAATCATTTATTGTGTTTAAAGCAAAAATAGGATGAATACTCAATTGTGTTATTTTTCCATTATCTTATGAAGTCACCTGTAAAATTATGTTTAGATAAAATGAATCCATTTTGTAGTATTTAAGAGTCTGAAAGCTATTAATAAGAAATTTACTTTTATTTTAAAGACACATTTCTTATTAAATCTCTGACTCACTCAAAGATTTATGACCTTTTTGTATTTTAGGTGCTCTAGTGATGTTTCTGCTGTGTTCTGTAGTTTTCTATAACTTTTTGATAGTTTATGGTTTCCTGGAAAGGTCAGAGGCATACAGTAATAACATTTTCTGACATTTTTCTCATTGAACTTCTCTATAACATACTGCACCCATAAATATACACCACTAAAGGATGTGGTCTTTGTCAGATATATTTTCTTTTTTGTATTAAATGTAATAATTTTCATTTTCATCAAAGTTCCATTTCAGTTTAGTCAGTTAGTTAATTTTTAGATTCGATTCAAGATGGGTAACAAATAGCAAAAACAAAACAAAAAATATAGAAGTGAGTATATGAGGGGGAAATCAAATTTTTTTTTTAACAATCTTCTTGTTCTTACCACCCTCTTATGCAGACTAAATTGAGCTTTAGCCATAAGGATTGACCATAAAAAGCTATTGCCACATCCTTCCTCATAACCTTTCTGATTAATCTCTAAATTAAGCCATTATTGGCGGGTCTTAGTGTGAAAATGAATCTCCCTTGTAAGCAACTGATATCTGACTTAGAGATGTTTCCTTGTTTTAACTCAAAACTGTTACAAAGAATCTGGTTTGCCACAACCTTATATTTGAAAAACTGAACTCAGGAAAAAAAGTTAATTGATTTTAGACCGTGGCACTTCAATCACTGCAAGGACAATATAAACATTTTGAATTGAATAGCTTGCATAATTAAAGAAATTGAAGTTCTATTATTTATTGTATGTGAACACAGAAAGTTAAAATAAAATGTCTTCAGGTTAAAAGGATGGCAAAATTAGTACTGAAATAAAAGAATTAACATGTATATTTCAACTAAATACATGCATTACAGTTACATTCTTTTTAGTTATAACATTCTTACAAGTGGTGTGCACACTGTAATGACTGCTTAAACATGATCTTAAAAATGAATGAATGAGCGGGTGTGTGATTGTTTACTCCACCTAATGGTGGAAGCTGACAACTGCACATTTCAAGATAATGGTGCTAAACATTGTTAGACCTCAATTAGTGTTTTTCCTAAATTAGGGGGCTACTTTTATATGGACTGTATAAGCAAACTTTGCAAAAACAAAGCTCTTTATAATCATTGCTTAATGTGTTGTTGCTCCATTATATAAGACATAAATATTGTATTTTTCTAATAAATATTTTGAAACAGCTTATTTTCCTTTTCCGCTTATGCAGTCTTAAAGGTTCATACAAGATATTAAAATAAATCCCTATATTTATACCAAAATAGAGAATATTGTGTTATAGTGGACAACAGTTTTTTATGTATTTTTAAATTTGCATTAAAAAATATCGTATTGCATTTTCTTGCTTTTAGACATTGATGAATGTGGGACTGGGAGGCACAGCTGTGCCAATGATACTGTTTGCTTTAACTTGGATGGCGGCTATGACTGTAGGTGTCCTCATGGGAAAAACTGTACAGGGGACTGCATCCATGAAAGTAAAATAAAGCATAATGGACAGATCTGGGTCTTGGAGAATGACAGATGCTCTGTCTGTTCATGTCAGGTAAATGTTAAAACAGTAAATATTAAACATTTTAAGTCTAATTCTTTTTCTTTCATATGCATATTTAAATAGGTGTATACTATTGCCTGATGTAATGTTTTTACCTTTGCTTGAATTTATAACCTTATTTAAGCGGCAGCATTTTTCTATGGATGACTCTGTATCATAAGTGACATTCCAAAACTAATGCAGGTGTTAGTGGTTCCCAATATGTTCCTGGGGATTTTATGTAAAACTAGTATTACTCATTTAAAACCGGTTTCCTTAATTACTTGTAGAGGGTAACATCGGAGATCCAGAGGTTTAAGCATTCTTAGTTGGTTAATGACACATTGTCCTTCTGACAGCAAGGCTTCCTCATTGTGTGGAGCCTCTGGTTTCCTTCTGTATTCAAGAGTAGCCTCCTCTCCAAAGATGGTTTCTGACTTTCTTTAAACCTGTCAGGATAGTTACTAGCTCCAAGTGTTTCTTTTATGGAGTAGGTAAGGCTATTCTCAAGACTGTGACTTAACTTGACAGAGTAAAGAAATACATTTGACACAAATTATTTCCAAATATTGGCCAAAATAAAAATCTGGAAATGCAGTAACTAAAGAAACTTAACATATGTTTGCTTTATTAAAGTTAAATAATTTTTACTATTGAATGAATGAAAGCAAATGAAGATAAAAATCAGTACATATTATTTTCCTAGTTTTCGTTTTCTACCATGGGGAAATGTAAGGGTGATCTGATTTGGTAACAGATATGTGTATCACCTAATATTGATTAAACCAAAAACCAAACCAAAAAGTGTAGAAGTGAATATATGAGGGGAAATGGCAAAGTCTTGAGTCTGTGTTTAATGATGCTGATTTTGTAAGGGACCAAAGATGAAATGTGAATTCCAAGTATATAACATTTGCAGTTTATATTGCACAACGGTGCAGTAGTAAGCATTGACACCTCACACCTCCAGAATAAAGCTTCATATTCTAACCATTTCACTGTCTGCACTGTTTGCATGTTCTCCTTGTATCCACAAGGCTTTTTCTCTTTGCGTATTTCTGTTTTCCTAACACACCCCAAACACACTAGTGATTCTCAGTTGGCCTGCTATGAGTACGTGTAGTTGGGTACATGAATGTGCCCTGCAGTGGACTGGCACCTTGTTCGATGTTTGTTTGTTTTTTTCATCCAGCGCCTCAGTGATAGCACTGACTATCGATGAGCATCAGACTGGATAAATAAATGAATGTAAATATTAAGGAAATCTGTGATTTTAGTAATAGTTAAAGGTTAATTTGTATTTTTACATATTGTGCAAGATCATGTGAAAATAATACATCATTAACAAAAAATACATAAAAAACTTAAGGATTAAATTTTAAATTAAAAAATTATAAAAATAATTGAGGGAAAAAGCGTGCTCTGTGAGAACAAGGTATAGATTCCAGAAGAGTTAAAAGATCATGTGTAAATATTAAATCATTAACAAAAAATACATAAAAAACGTAAGGATTAAATTTTACATTTAACAATTATAAAAAAATAATTCAGGGAAAAAGCATGCTCTGTGAGAACAAGGTATAGATTCCAGAAGAGTTAAAAATGGTAAGTTAACACAAAAATTAATAAGCAACTTTTTAACACTTTTAACATTGCACAAAACCCCACACAAACTCTAAAAATACCCTCTTTCTATGCAATACAATACAGTACAATACAATGCAATTTATTTTTATATAGCCCAAAAATCACACAAGAAGTGCCGCAGTGGGCTTTAACAGGCCCTGCCTTTTGACAGCCCCCCAGCTTTGACTCTCTAAGAGGACAAGGAAAAACTCCCAAAAAAACCTTGTAGGGAAAAAATGGTAGGAACCTTGGAAAAGGCAGTTCAAAGAGAGACCCCTTTCCAGGTAAGGTGGGCGTGCAGTGGGTGTCAAAAATCTGATTATACTTAACTCGCTTTATTTCATATATTTCATGAGTAAGATATCCTAGTATTATTTGTCTCAAAATAGCACAGTCAATCTTGCTTGGGTTTTATGTTTTTCTATGACTATAATTTTATCATCATTTGTATTGTAGGTTTAATATGCATATGACACAAGATCATTGGGACACGTTGCTACTTATTTTGTAGCCCCAGCTACCTACAGTCCAGTAATCTCCTTTAGTGGTTTTCTGTGCCTGTCTAAGATGATGACAGAATACCAGTAGTCTCGTTCAGACATTTCCACCTGTTATCTAGTTTATGGATGTCCTTCTTAAAAGTAGTAAAGTATTGTTTAGTAACTCAGAAGCGATGGCACAGAGGAAAGTGTTATTATATTATTATATTATATTCAGTCCTGGGTATTCCATCCTCTGCTATTTAACTACTGACTGTTCAGCTGCTGCTCCAGCCAATTTCAATGTTAATGAATTTATAGCAGACAATTAAATATATATGTCTGGCTTATGACCGGCACTTTTTTCAGGTAACTACATGGAATAATAACTAAGAAATAATGAATATGCCATAGTGATTTATGAAACTATAGGTGTAATGGCTTAAATGATAGGTGGGTCGTATTATATGGATTTTACCAAGATGATTATGTCAGTTTGGTCATTTAAAAAGTGCAGATTCACAACTGGAGATTTATATCTTTGTGGGCATTCATGTTCCATTCTCTTGAGTTTTCAGTCTGCTCTTTATTCTGTTTCAGAGTGGTCTGGTAATGTGTCGTCGGATGGTGTGCGACTGTGAGAATCCAACTGTTGACCTTTTCTGCTGCCCCGAGTGTGACCCACGCCTTAGTAGTCAGTGTCTTCATCAGAATGGAGAAATGATATATAACAGTGGAGACACTTGGGTGCAGAGCTGTCAGCAGTGCCAGTGCTTGGTAAGAGAGAAAACATTGGTCTGAAGAGCCTTTTTTTTTTTTTTTGTAAAGGTCATTTACTGCATGGAAGATAATTACATACAATTACTGTTGAATGTTGTCATTGTTTTTTTTTTTTTAATCTACTCCTTTTCTGTAACTAAATATGCTTGAGTGTTTTTTGATACGAAAATATAAATATAATATGTTTACACATAATGGGAAAAATTGAGAAAAGGAAAAATCTCTACCTTCATTTTAATGTTCCTTGCTTATGGGATATATGATATCAGGTCGCAGCTGAGAAATGGTAACACAAGTTAGAAAACCTTTTCATTAAAATATGGTAATTCCCAATACGTGCATAAAATTACTGTTCTATGTAAGTATTATTAATAAAAAAGGGCTTGTTTTCTGGCCAATATGCAGAGGTCCATAAACATTTTGTTTAGCAAGCAACAGCATTACAGTTAGAGACAGTATTAAGTGCTTTTTGCAGAATGTATGGTGGGTTAAACCTGCATGTCAAACTATTATGCCTATAGCAAAGAGGTCATCTAGTGCTCACTGTGATTTATTTTAATCTGTCAAAAGCTGCACTTCTAGTTCAGAAGCTTTCAGGATTGCAGGTGCTGTAAAACCATCTCTGTGACATTTCAAATATCTAAACTAAACAGATCATCACTCATATATTCACTAAACTTGGTAGGCATGGTATTTGGTATCTAGTCTTCAATTCAACAGCACAACTAGACCATCTAAATGTATAATAAAATGCACCTTCAGTAATACTCAGTCAGATAAAGTAAAATTAATTTTGATCAAAGGTTGAACAATTGAGGTATATGATATTACTCAGTTAATAATATTGTCACTATAATTCTTTTCTGCAGAGCACTACTTTTGAGGATTTTTTTTATTATTTAAAAAAAGTGATTTCATAAACAATGGCAATTGCTAAAACTAATGCTAAAATTCTAAATCAAATGTTCTGTCATTTTCTAGAATATAAGGCATTACTACATATAGTATTGTATTTAATAAATAAACTTGTACTTTTAGCAATATACAGTATATATATACATGCTCAATATAATCTTAAAAATCAGAACAGAATACTTGTGCGGTTTTAACTTTGTGCCATAAGGAAATGTAAGGGTGATTTTGACTTGATAACAGATACCTGTATCACCTAATACTAATTAAAACAAATAACAAAACAAAAAATGTAGTGTACACTGCAATACTGTCTGCTCAAACTAGGACAAATGCTGCAAAACCGATAGGACAATGATTCATAATACAGATGGTCAATGAGCCAAAACATACTATGACAGCAAACCAAATGAATTTTCAAGGTAAAGATGTAGAATATTCTTCAATCAGCTGACCACAAACCAATTGTACATGCATTTCACTTACTGAAGTCAAAACTGAAGGGAGAAAGTCAAGCAATTAGCACCTGAAGACAGCTACAGTAAAAGCCTAGCAAAACATCGCTAGGGTAGAAATGCAGCACTTGGAAAAGGCCATGGGTTCTAGACTTCAACCAGGCATTGACTAGAAAAGGTTTTCAACCAAGTAAGGAGAATGATCATTATATGCATGATTATGTTAGTATGTCCAAATACTTTTGAGTCCTTGAAAATGGGTGGACTGTATATAAAATGGTTGTCTTTTCTAAATAGGTCATACAATGTTTTTGTTAAATGCCTTAAATTAAAACTGAAGTTTGCATTTCATTCACATCTTCATTGCTTCATTTTCAAAATTATGAAAACTGTATCACTGTCCAAATACTTATGGATCTAACTGTAGAACTGATTATGTTTCCCCTTTTGACTTAATCCTACATTGAATCCTAGCTTCACTCGTTGATTTACATCCCGAGCTTTGTTTATTTATTTTACCTGTTTATGGTTTTGACTTTTGGCTTTTTATATTCTTGGATTTTGTAACTTCTTCTGATTCGCTTTTTGTTTAAAAGTATTACTACCCAATGCAGGCAATACAATATTATACTTTTCTTGTTTTGGAACCAGGTTAATATGGATGCTGAAAATCAGACAATTGTATACTATGTTATAATTAACTGTGGCATTTAAAATGGACTGGTCCTGGCACACACTGAATAGACAAGACTGAATATCTGAAGGTTTGTACTTCTCAAGCATAAAAAACTAAATAACAGTATGATAGTTGATTCTGTGACTTTCAGCATCCATGTTTGGTTGGTTTTGAAACAAGAAATTTACACTAAAAACAGAAATTCTAGAAACTTATAATTCACATATTTTTTTACGTTGGAGATAAGCTTTGGCCAATAATAAAAGCAGCACCGTAGAATATCCCTTTCAGGTTCAGGTTTAAATCATTTTAATCATTCCTTGTGCAGAGAAATTTGTGTACACTTCTTGATACTGCCATCTAAAAATAAAGTATAATGAAATTCAAACATGTGGGATCCGTAGTTTGTTATTCCCAAGATTAAATGATAAAAGCAAAGAATAAATTAATATGTCACCTATAACATTCCTTTTAATTGCACTGAAATGCCAGTGTCTATGTACACTTTAGTATTACATTTTTATAGTAAAAATTAATTACATTTGAAATCGATAAAATAACAAATTTCATTTCCAAAAAGAAGGGACATGAATTACAGAAAGATTTTGTTTTTGAGCCAATATATTTTTAGACAGATAATTATCCTAATTAAAGCTGTGTAATGCTTTTTAAGTGCTGTACGCTGATTCTTGTTACTATTGCAAATGATTTTTAGTCCACCTTGAGGGACACCTGTTGTACAAATACTGTAGCTAGCTGACAAATTCAATTCACATTAACTAGCAATAGCAACCTGCTCATTGACTTCAGCAGTCTATGCATTCACCTAGTGAAACTTAGGGGGGAAATGATCATTTTCATGTCAATTACTGTTGGTGATCCTGTGTTATATTTTGTGCATGCATTTCACAAATGGGTTGGAGGGGCAAGATTTTGCTAGAAAAGGAGAGAATTTGGGAATGCAGGAAAATAAAGGCATTTTTGCAATACATTTTAATAATTTTGAAGAAAACAGGGTAGTTTATGTTCAAGGGAGTATACCTGTTGCCAGTTTTATCATGACAATAACACATCAAAACCCAATGTAAACAAAAGTAAAATACAAAACTGATCATTTTAATTAGTTAATAAAATCCATTGTTGCAAATCATTTATTTCCATACTAGCAAAATACCCGCGCTTCGCAGCGGAGAAGTAGTGTGTTAAAGAAGCAATGACAAAGAAAAGGAAACATTTTGAAAATAACGTAACATGATTGTCAATGTAATTGTTTTGTCACTGTTGTGAGTGATGAGTGTTGCTGTCATATATATATATATATATATATATATATATATAAATATATATATATATTTACACACACACATAAACATATATACAAACCGGATTCCAAAAAAGTTGGGACACTATACAAATCGTGAATAAAAACTGAATGCAATGATGTGGAGGTGCTAACTTCTAATATTTTATTCAGAATAGAACATAAATCAAGGAACAAAAGTTTAAACTGAGAAAATGTATCATTTTAAGGGAAAAATATGTTGATTCAGAATTTCATGGTGTCAACAAATCCCAAAAAAGTTGGGACAAGGCCATTTTCACCACTGTGTGGCATCTCCCCTTCTTCTTACAACACTCAACAGACGTCTGGGGACCGAGGAGACCAGTTTCTCAAGTTTAGAAATAGGAATGCTCTCCCATTCTTGTCTAATACAGGCCTCTAACTGTTCAATCGTCTTGGGCCTTCTTTGTCGCACCTTCCTCTTTATGATGCGCCAAATGTTCTCTATAGGTGAAAGATCTGGACTGCAGACTGGCCATTTCAGTACCCGGATCCTTCTCCTATGCAGCCATGATGTTGTGATTGATGCAGGATGTGGTCTGGCATTATCTTGTTGAAAAATGCAGGGTCTTCCCTGAAAGAGATGACGTCTGGATGGGAGCATATGTTGTTCTAGAACCTGAATATATTTTTCTGCATTGATGGTGCCTTTCCAGACATGCAAGCTGCCCATGCCACACGCACTCATGCAACCCCATACCATCAGAGATGCAGGCTTCTGAACTGAGCGTTGATAACAACTTGGGTTGTCCTTGTCCTCTTTGGTCCGGATGACATGGCGTCCCAGATTTCCAAAAAGAACTTCGAATCGTGACTCGTCTGACCACAGAACAGTCTTCCATTTTGCCACACTCCATTTTAAATGATCCCTGGCCCAGTGACAATGCCTGAGCTTGTGGATCTTGCTTAGAAATGGCTTCTTCTTTGCACTGTAGAGTTTCAGCTGGCAACGGCGGATGGCACAGTGGATTGTGTTCACTGACAATGGTTTCTGGAAGTATTCCTGAGCCCATTCTGTGATTTCCTTTACAGTAGCATTCCTGTTTGTGGTGCAGTGTCGTTTAAGGGCCCGGAGATCACGGGCATCCAGTATGGTTTTACGGCCTTGACCCTTACGCACACAGATTGTTCCAGATTCTCTGAATCTTCGGATGATGTTATGCACAGTTGATGATGATAGATGCAAAGTCTTTGCAATTTTTCTCTGGGTAACACCTTTCTGATATTGCTCCACTATCTTTCTGCGCAACATTGTGGGAATTGGTGATCCTCTACCCATCTTGGCTTCTGAGAGACACTGCCACTCTGAGAAGCTCTTTTTATACCCAATCATGTTGCCAATTGACCTAATTAGTGTTTATTGGTCTTCCAGCTCTTCGTTATGCTCAAATTTACTTTTTCCAGCCTCTTATTGCTACTTGTCCCAACTTTTTTGGGATTTGTTGACACCGTGAAATTTTGAATCAACATATTTTTCCTTTAAAATGATACATTTACTCGGATTAAACGTTTGATCTGTCATCTACGTTCTATTACAAATAAAATATTGACATTTGCCATCTCCACATCATTGCATTCAGTTTTTATTCACAATTTGTTTAGTGTCCCAACTTTTTTGGAATCCAGTTTGTATATACATATCTATACATATACACATATATATACACACACACATATATACATACATATATATATATCTACATATATACACATACATATACATACACACATACATACATACACACACATATATACACACAAATACATATATATATATACATACACACACACATATATAAACATATATATACATATACATACATATCTACATATATACACACACAGTTATTTCGTATCAGTGCAATACGCTGCTTGTTAAAACGGATAACTCCCGCTCTTACGTGCAAGTCTGCGTGGATATTATGAACTATCGTATTTGTTCAAGTTCTATTTAAATTTTAAATAGAAGGAATTTTTATTTAGTCGACAGAAATGTCTTTGGTAGGAATGGTAAAAACAGACAGGATTATTATTCCTGAATAAATCAACTCAAACCTTAAACAACTTATAATATTTTGCTCTCCATAAAAATATATCCTGTCTAAATTATACAAGTAAGAAATAAAATAAACGTTAAAAGAACAAACATTCAAATTTCTTTACTCTTATGTAATTTTATATAAAAAATAAACTTAGATTTTAAATATCCCAAAAGATTTTGCTCTCCATAAAAATATATCCTGAGAATTAGTGATCAGTCAGTCAGTCAGTCAGTGAGTGAGCCAGTGAGTGAGTGAGTGAGGGCTTTGCCGTTTATTAGTATAGATAAGTGAAGTCTTTAGTCAATCTATCATTATTTTAAAAGCTCCTTCAAAAGCAGGCACCACTAAAACTTGTTGTTTGGAATTAAAGTGATGACAAGGCAATATTGTATTTAATAACAGAGGTGTACAATTTAAGAAACACATAAGCGCATAGTACATGCCAGAAATTCACCACTAGTTGACACCAGGAGGACATTGGAACTTTTTTCTGACTTACATTTATCAACTGTCAGTCAGTCGGTCATTTTCCAACCTGCTATATCCAAACACAGGGTCACGGGGGTCCAATGGAGCCAATCCCAGCCAGCACAGGGTGCAAGGCAGAAAACAAACGCCGGGCAGGGTACTAGCCTACTGCAGGGCACACACACACACACTAGGGACAATTTATAACCGGCATGTCTTTGGACTGTGGGAGGAAACCGGAGCAGCTGAAGGAAACCCACGCAGACATGGGGAGAACATGCAAACTCCACACAGGGACGACCCGGGAAGCAAACCCAGGTCTCCTTACTACGAGGCCGCAGCGCTACCACTGCACCATCGTGCTGCCCTGTCAAGGAAAGTTGTATAAGTTATTTGTACAAGAAACAATAGGACTATAGGTAAAATCCAGTTGGAAAAAGAGAACTAAAAATGAGGGTGCAATGTAAAAGAACAGAGTTTGTTTATTGCTGTAAACACATAGATGAATATTTAGCAACTGTTTACAATTAGAATCTGCTAATATACATATTTTGGCCATTCTGAAAGGCACATTAAAAATAATGACATTTTAATTAACCCACCAAAACAAAAGCATATAGAAAAAATGATTTTGTTGTGCACAATAAAACAATAACTTACAGTTTGTATTTTTTATTTAATTTTACTAATAATTAATTAATTACCAATCATAAAGCTTTTCAATTAAGTCATAATTGAGACACTTTAAAATAAGATTTGTATTATTCCTTGTCCCATAAGAACTGAATCCTGCAGACTACAGTACTTTAAAACCTAAAGATGAAAACATTTCTTAAAGTAGGTCATAGTCAGCTGAATCAGAAGCTAAGAATAAATCTATACAGATGATCCACAAACCAGTAATGACTTTTTCCTTCAGAGTTATTGGTAAAGTGTTTGAAATTCAATAAGGTGATCAGAGTGGGATATCTGGTGGGGGAAACAAGAAGTCTGTGCTCAAAACCTAAAAGAAAACAGTAATATGTGGAATTGTTTTAAAGAGGCAGGCATATCTGTCTATAAGGAAAAATGCAATTTTGAAACTTTTTATTTGTCTTTTTTATGTTAAAGCAAGGAGAAGTTGACTGCTGGCCCCTGCCTTGTCCTGATTCTGAATGTGAGTTTACTGTCATTCCTGATGGAGAATGCTGCCCTCGATGTGTCAGCGATCCCTGCCAGGCAGACACAGTGCGCAATGACATCACTAAGACTTGCACAGATGAGCACAATATGGTTCGCTTCACAGGTTCATCTTGGATAAAGCATGGCACTGAGTGTACTCTCTGCCAGTGCAAGGTAAGGGAAATGAATAACCTCGGAAATTGATATGACTCATACATTTTGTAACACTGCATTGTGCTTTTAGTTTTCTGATGTTTATTCATCCCACTCCACTTTGAATATTCTAACATTCCTTATACCTTAATTGTTTTAATGCAAAAAAATGTTAATACTAAAAGTAAGTTATGTTTTTGACTGCTCTTGGTCATGTTCAACCTTTTTAAATACGCCAGATTAAATAATAATTGATTTAACTTTTAGTATGTTGGAATTTTGCAATACTGCAATTTAATAGACAAACATGAGGAATCAAACATTAGTAAGTTCATTATATATCATTTTTTTAAAAAATAGGGAAACCACCTACTAATTTGACATGTATATCCCATAGGAGTCTTAGCCTGAACAAATGAATTTCCAGCACAATATCTTTGATGTATGAATACGCCAGTTAAATATTGGTACCTGTTTAAAGTCAACAAGAATGCTAACAAGGAAAAGGTCTGACATGGGTTGGTTTGATTTCAGCCTTTGTATCATCAAAATTCAGTAAGGATGTTGTACCCTAAGGAGCTGCTGGGGAACAAACTGTAGACTCTGATAAACAAGTAATGAGACCTGAAATTCAATATAATATGGTTTACTGAAGAAAGGAAGAAAGGAAAAACAACAAAAATAATAAATGTTATGCAAAAGCTGATGTTAACTGCCACCTTGCTCAATTCTCTTTCATTATACTCCTTCTGACCTATAAATCTTTTCCTTCTAAATACTGGCTTCTTTTTCTCCTCACCCTTGTCCTCGCAACCCACACCAGGTGAGTCCTTGCAACTGCATACTCTACTAAATAATGGCTAGGAGCCCCTTTTGTGCCTGACCTGGCAGTAATCCTGGCATCACGCTGACATACTGGCATCTGCCTCCTACTAAAACAGGTCAGCTGCCACCCTGAAACTCCCTCCAGTAGCTCCTGTAATCACTTCCCATGGGATATCCATGATGACTGCCTGGTCCCAGGCAACAGAAGTAAAGTGGCATTAGTCTGCTGCCACTACTCAAATTTCTGGACTAGTAACTCCATATTTTACCTTCCTTTCCAGTGAGTGTTTCACAAACCTGATGATTCTTTGGCATCCTTTCCAGAGTGTTCTGAGCCACATCCAGAATGGGATACCAAACTCGTTACAATGTGACCTGCCATGCTGCTATCTCTCACAGTGCATAGATGTTTGATATCTCCTGTATGTAATCAGTAAAGAACTGATTCCATATTTGCTTTACCGAATGAGTTACAGCGCTCCTCCAATCCTTACTTATATCACAACTATCATGGAGTACACCACCAAAAGAAGCTGTATCAGACGTATCAAATTGTGAACTCTCAACTCATCGGGTGGAGATAACATAGCAAATAGTGAAGAGTTGCCTGTCACTAATTTAATAACAAATGTTGTCTTATCCATATTTTATTAATATTTAAAATTGTTTTACAAAATTTCCTTATTTTTGTTTATGTATAACCTATGTTAAATTAGTACTGATATTTATTCTAATTGATTTATTTATTTCATTAGAATAACCTAAACTAAATCTAAAGCATAATGGATATAAGTTTGAACAAGATCAGACATGTTGTATCTTAGGCTTATCAGCCATACCGAAATACTTAATAAAAAGATGTCCATTAAATCAATTCATTTTTCTATCCGTTTAACATGAGAAGCACTATTGTTGACACCAATTGGCGCTGTGGTTTTAAAGCTTTAATTATTTCATCAGTGTGCCCGTCACACTACTGTCCTTCCTTAACTTTAATTCTCATGTTGTTGCAACCCTGAAATTCTATTCAGAAAATGAGATTGTTAATATTTCTCTTTGTATTTTATTTTTTTTATGTGAAAGACTACCTTTTACTGCTACAAGCAACACCATTAAACTTTGGTACTGAGGTGTGAATTGCTGTCTCTCTCCTCCAGCTTTTTACCTCAACAAATCCTCTCCTACTGATGTTATCGACACTACTAAACATTGTTTTCCAGATGTGAATTGCTTTCTGTCTTTAGCAAAAATCTATAACATAATCAGTGAAACAATGTTACATTTATAATTGCATTTTTTTATTATGTGTGATGAAGAAGAAAACAAATCTGAAAACTGTTGGCACCCCAAATATTTCAGTTAGGTAAAAATAACTATAAACTAACATAAAATTACATTACAAAGTTTTTCTCACAAATCATGGAATACAAAGTACATAGCCAGCATGAGTTTGATGTAGGGAAAGGGAAAATACATAAAGTTGCACATAGCAGACTGAGCAAACAAACCATGAGTGAGTGGACAGCAGCTCACACGCAAAGTTTCCTTAAACATGACAAACCTGGCAATGAGTGCAAATCTGAGAATAAATGCTGGGTTTTCTTTGTGAAAATGGAAGCACTGATGGCATCATGATACTTGATATGAGATTGTGATATGAATTAATTTGGCATGTTTAATATTATTCCTCCGTAAGTGTTACTAACAAGCTAATGTCTTCTCCACATATTGATGCAATCATAAATCTCACAACAGCAAATGTCACAAACCTGACAAGGTAATATTCCGATAAACCTGATTAGAACAGTGTGTTCTTACAAAAGCAGCTTTAAAGAGTTTATATAAATAAAAATAGAATGTGTCACTGATATAATAATATTTGAATTTTTATTTTACAGTGTTGATTTTAAGCGGTATTTATTTCTCAGTTACTGAACAGAAAATGTTAATGTGCACACAGTGCAACTCAAAAGCTGCCCCAGCTAATTAAATTTCCCTGTAGCTATGTCCATCTGATTTGCAAAAATTCCACAGCTTCTGCTTTCTTATGGGGTCCAGGCAATATGTGTGACTTGTCGACCCGTGTACATGCAAATATTTCCACAATTCAAGTGTTTTTATTTTAAAAGTTTTAATAAAAATTCAAAGCAATATGGTTTACATAAAAATAAAGTGAAAAATTGAGACTACAAAAGAAACATTGTTATATAAGATATTTCTGCTCTAGGCTTGTATATGTTTTATTCTGAGTTTCTCTTATAGTCCTCTGTATAAAATTCATTGTTACGTTCATAGGTCAAACATGCAGATGTGATACATGGACAGTCAGAAAACTTTATGCTGTTGTTACGGTGTTCTATTACTGCAGTTCAGATAAATTTGAGTAATAAGGAAGTTCCATTGCAAGTTAGCTTTAGGGATTAAACAGAATCGTCCATTATCTATTGTCAGAAACTCCACACAGAGCTATAGCAAGGTTTGCGGCAGCCACCCGTATAACTGGTATCCTGGCTGCAAAATCGTGAATATATTACACAGCACTGATGTGCACAAAACCGAGTCCAAAACAGAACTGAGGGAATAAGGAAAAGGTGGAGACTTTTAAAGGGGAAGACAAGGAGTAAAGTCAGATGGGTCGGGCTCATAAGGGTCTTCAGCCATAGGCTCGAGCCCGGACGTGACATCAAAGGGGCCAGAGCAGACAAGGTCTTCCTTCATAAGCTTAGACCCGGAAGTGACATCAGCAGGACCAGCTGGATCTTCCCATGAATGGTCTGCAGGAAAGCGAGAGAAAGAATCAGTGCACTGTGCCGCATCCAGGTCTGACTTGCAATTGCTCTTACTCAAGCTATTTAGCTGCCTCCCATGCGTACATGTGTGACACTATATAGCTATGAGAAATAAACAAATTAGGCAAACACTTATGTGCATTTTAACATTAACTTTCTAAGATTTGTTCTTGTTCCTATTAGTTGTTATACTGAGAGGATATGCTCACTGCCATAAATGACATTTATGCTCTGAAATTTATTGTCAGAATGCATTTGTAAATGTTCCAATACTAAACATATCTCATATATGAAATGTATCTACTTTAGGTATGGAGGAAAATGATTATCTTATAAGACTCCAATTCACAGTAACACCACAGCCTACCTCCTACAATGGTATCACATTCTAAGTGAGTACTGAACTACCAGCTTTGAATACAGGAAGGAATTAGTGCAGGATCTCCTGTCCATGATTACCAAAGTAACTACGAGTTCCTTCCATAATCTCATATTTTTCAGAACCCAATGGTAGAACTGAAGGTTAAGCATCACCATGCTTCCTCTGCTATAGATCTCTAAAGATATTTTTTTTGAATCTGTGGTCTCTTTGTTTTCAAAATTTTTTTTTTGTATGTAATTCATGTTTTTTGTGATGCCATACCCTTGTGTATTTGCACATCATGCTTTGCAAAATGAAGAACAGCTTAGTACGAGCTGAAAAAGCACTATTCATTAAATGCATGCACTTCATTTGTGCAACAGAGCACAGGAAAAATATGTACTTTGGGGAATTTCTATGTGAAGCAGCAAAGTAGAAGCAATTGATTTTGCATACATTTTACAAATTAAGTACCTAATTTAAATTACTATGGTTTGTGTATAACTAATTGGTGTTTGCATTTTAAACAAAAATTTAAGAAATGTAGATGTAACGCTTGAAACTTTTTAGTATGCATGCGCTGTTAATTTGCCTTTCCAAACTTGGTTTTTGAAGCTAACTTTACACAGCCCAGTTGCTGTCTTTCTCACCTATTTAATGCACATCATCACCATCCCAATTACTCTACCCCAAGAACAAAAACAATATTAGAAAGAAATGTGCTGAAATTTCCTTAAAAAGCACTAGAAATACCCCATTTATGTGGAGGCAGAATAATTTAAATGACTATTTAGAAACCAGGTTTTAAATAATGATTTATATGAGACTGCAGTGGCATGTACAATTTAGAATTCAAAATCAGTTTAGCTAAATTTTTACAGGCTTTGTGAGCTCTCAGATTTCCCCTGAAATGTGTAAAAACCTCAATGGATTTGTGCAGATGGCAAACTCTTAATACAACAATTCTTTTCTTCTGCTTGCATTTCATTTTCACGGTAGAGGAATTGGAATTAAACGAAAGCACAGACAGCTATGAAGAAAAGACATACATTTGTGTGAAACATTGTAATTGGATTTGCAACACTTTAATGTACAATGTATTTCATTAACCTTGTCACTGAAATTTTTAATTTATGCCAATTTAAGCCATCAGGAAGTTTTAGGTGATAGATTTGGCATTAGCAAAGCAAGTATTTCAAGCTACATTATATGGTTCAGTCTGGGAGGCAGCTCTAGTAGCCACTATAGGAGGGGTGGGCAGACTTTTTTGGTGGAGGCTGAATTATCAATAACAACTCATATAGCTGTAAAAAATCAAGGTGTGAATATGAACCTAGGGAATCTAGTAGATATGTTAATGAAAAACATTAACTTTAAAAATATTTGCTCCAAGAAATTGTTTAGTTATAACAGTTTTTATTCAAAGTTATTAAAACCAATACTGAAATTCCCAAAAGTGGACTCATTTCAAAGTACAGATTTCATTATGACATTGCTCTAGTCATGAACATGAAACTGCTTGCCTCTGCACTCATTTAATATCAACTGATATGCTACATATCACAGTAATTAATTTAAAAGATTTGTATCATCAGAATTTAGCAGGCCTCTATACTTGCTTTTAACAGTTTAGTAAATAATGATGCCATGTGGCAAAGCATTCTTGGAAACCTCGGAGAGAAATCCTGATATAGAGTCCATAGAAATCAAGCAAATAAACTTTGGTAAACATAGTTTTACTATTGCATTGGAGTTCAGTTACTCCCTAATGCATGACTTCTAGCATATTGTCCACATACACAGGAAAAGGAGATGGAAAAAAATTGCAAAAGTCCCAAAAGTGAAATTCAAATTCTTGACAAAGGATAGATAGATAGATAGATAGATAGATAGATAGATAGATAGATAGAT
>JANRMT010062792.1:107489881-107566208 GCA_026402145.1 Polypterus bichir lapradei | reverse complement strand
GATAGATAGATAGATAGATAGATAGATAGATAGATAGATAGATAGATAGATAGATAGATAGATAGATAGATAGTGGAAACCTGAGTGGCAAAGTCCCCACTTCTTTCTGAACACTGTTCCCTGAATTTGAGAAAATAAAAATATTTTGCCTGTTGCAACGGACTCAGATTATTGTGAAGAATGAAAAAAAAGATAAGTTAACAGCGCTCAACCATACCTGGAATGAGGTCAGTTGGAAAGCTGTAACCGTCCTCCTCTTCTGACTCGGCAATGAAACGTTTGCAATTGTATTTTTCAAATACACAAATTGCCTGAAGGCACGGTTGGGATGCTGCTCTCGGTAACTGCATTTTAGTTCTTGTCTCAACAAACACACAGGTTGAAGTACAGTGATAATGCATTTTTGTCAATCTACTACTCAAAAATCTTTTACCTTGTAACTTTCTTCTTGCATATTTGTAAATGGCGCTCTTTATAGTGATGTGTGCACAGACCTAGAGTCACACCTGGAGCTCTGTCTTCAGAATGTGCCACTGCCAGCCAAGTTCATCACTGCTCATAGTCTTTTAAAAACAAACATGTAAAACAAAGGAGAGCAAGCAGGTAAAATTAAGCACACTAACTCTGTGACAGTGATAGTGCTACAAACTGTCCCAATTCATATGGTAAGAGCTTGGGTTTTTTAATTATGCCCTACCCCATTGTACTTCCAGATTGAAGAAATTAAGCCAGAGCACTAATTTAATGAGGATCACTTCCTATGGCCATTGCTCTCACTATAAATTGCTTCCACTCTTGACCAGGATGTAAATTAGAAGAATTCCTTAGACTCAAGTGACTATGTAGGACTTTGTCTTGCAAAAGGAACATTTCTACTGAGCCCTGTTTCCCCGTCAATATAAGTAGCTCTGTGCCATAGTGTAAAAGTATGCAGTTGAAGAATTATAGCTTGTCGGAAAAACCATCAATGCACCATGAAGAGTATGCAGTAGATTATAGATAACGCACAGATTCTATGTCGAAGAAACACGTATGGACGCATTGGTTGGAAAATCTCATTAGGTAGGCCTGATTTTAGATGTTTGGTTAATGGAGGACAGGATTGCCTTGAAATACCATAACATGCCATGCCATGAAATTCAGTGTGGTTTATTTCTCCTTATGTATTCTTTGGTTAAAACATCAGCTACTACAGAAATTATTGGTCATATTAAAGTAATTGAAAATAATGAAGGAGGATAAGGGACAATAATTTTTCCACATAAATAAAAGTGAATAATTAGTTATTTGTTTCTCAGATTGTGAGGGTTTTGGAAATGCTCAACAGAAATCATAGTCTTGGGATCAGAGAGGGTCAAAGGATCAAATGAATAGTAATTTAAAGGCATGAACAAAAAATAGTAGTCTTGAATGCCAAGTCCAAACCCAGTAATTCTTAAACAAAAAACATGTCTTTCCTTTATTTATTTATTATTTTTTTATTGCATAGCTGGCTGTTCTAATTTGTCACATGTGTAAAAACACACTGCAACAAAGAAGTGTCCTTGGATGTGAAAGGCAACATGAAGCACTGCATTATATATTCATAGTGTCAAAAAGCAGTATAATGGAAGCAATCAATAAAATGAATTAACAAAAGACCGAATTAGCATAAGTCACCCTAATTAAGAGTGTTCATAAGAACTGTAATGATTTACTTTAAGAGGTTGAAGTACATAGTATGAATAGTTGCATAACATATTTGAAATATTAAAATGTGTTCTTGGGCGGCATGGTGGCGCAGTGGGTAGTGCTGCTGCCTCGCAGTTAGGAGACTTGGGTTCACTTCCTGGGTCCTCCCTGCATGGAGTTTGCATGTTCTCCCTGTGTCTGTGTGGGTTCCCTCTGGGTACTCCGGTTTCCTCCCACAGTCCAAAGACATGTAGGTTAGGTGCATTGGTGATCCTAAATTGTCCCTAGTGTGTATGTGTGTGTGCCTTGTGGTGGGCTAACTCCCTGCCCGGGGTTTGTTTCCTGCCTTGTGCCCTGTGTTGGCTGGGATTGGCTGCAGCAGACCCCCGTGACTCTGTTGTTAGGATATATGGATTGGATGATGGATGGATGGAAATATGTGCTTCGATTTAAATGTTTAAAGTCTACATATTCTTGATTGTAAAAAAAATCTCATTTTCACCTTCTAATAGAGGTCCATTATGGAATAGATCCCTAGTAAAGGATCAAAAATAAAAATAAAAAATAACATATACACATTCACTGATTTTGATACAGTATAAAATGATACCCAACATGCTTATATTTGAAATTTGTCATCTTTAAATAAACCTTCTGGGAGTGGCTTTTAAAGGGTTAGAAGTAAAGAATCCAATATCAAAAATATTATTGTCTTAATGATTAGCAAACCTCAATAGAGCATAAAATGACACTCCACATGCCTATATTACTGATCCCCCCAAGTTGTCAGAAGAGGAGGAAGTTTGAACCCTTGTATCCCTTTAGCGGATAAGCCCCTGGTGTATGTTGATGTGATATGCACAACTTCAACTTCTTCTGATAATTTTTGATAAAGACACCTATTGGTTTATTCTTTGTCATAAGGGTCTAATTTCCTGCACGAAATATGGTCCAAAAATGCCATAAAAAGAGAGCCAAAAATAGGAGATAATCCCTAAAAGCTCAGCATTATGCATAACTAGACATTAAGACGAGTCCAACAATATATCATATGCAAGGATTTTCTCAATCAGACAAAAAACAATTTAAGTGATTTCAAAGCATTTGGAAGAAATTCGTATAAACACAAAAATGTGGAAGAAAATCCCAAATCAGCTAAATGATATTTATCGTATTGGTGATCCTGACATTGGTAACACTAGTCACCACCAGAAATAAACTGAGTGCTGTTTACTGTGCAGCACAGATGCCACCTGTCATAATGTGAATGTCTTTGAAATATGTACAATTATCTACAGTTATTTACCTAATAAGGTCTATGAGGTCATCTGAAAGAACAAGCGTAGTATCTAAAGATCAAATAAACCTGGTGCATTATAGGGTGGCATTAAAAGAACATTTACTGTCAGTTTATTCGATGACATTGATCAGGAAATAAATCTTTAAGCTTTCAGTAAAACTCGTAAACTCTTAAAATGTTTACCAACACTTTAACAATGCTTAAAAAAGATAATATTGCAAGCATTTCGACAACACAAGTATGCATACAAAACAAATAGCTGAGTAGGCGAGGCAGGGTACAGCATCTGTGGTTAGAAATAAGTAGATTTGTAAAATATAGGCATAAATAGGGGGTAACCATTGTAATAAAAGACAGAGAGACGTCAAAAAAGTTTGGGGATCCACCCTGTATACTTGATAATACTTAAAAGAAAAATTCCGTAAGAGTAATCACAAAAGACTGTGTCCAAAACGGGACTGTTCATGATCTGAAGAGGTGGGGTTTTTAAAGCGGTGAGGGAGGATAAGGCGTGTCTGCTGAGTTGCTGGAAGTGATGACAGAGCTTGGTTGTAGTTTTGGCCAGGAATGGAGTCCAGGAACTGGATGCAGAATTAGAGAGGTTTTACTTCTGGGGATCTGCTGGGGAAGGAGAAAAAACATTAGTACAGCTTGTTAACCCCATCCCGGTATACAACAACCACTTAAGCCCCTTGACTGCCTCCAATGCCCGCATGTGATACCATATATTGATTTTCAAAAAAAGAGGATGTGAGACATTAATTGGCATCAGACCCAAGCCTCCAAAGTGATCAATGTTTATTAATTTTTCTAATAAAAATAATTTACATTTCTTACATTTTATTAAACCTCTAAGTAAATTCTTTAGACAGTTGTGTCATTGATGCAGTATTTCCCTTACAGTATAAAATGGCAAAAAAGGAAAACAAAATCCCTATTTTAAACTTAAAATTTTTATATTTTGAATGTACTGTGATTACTGCTATCAGCTTTGGTGCCTTATCTTCAAATGCTCATAAACTGTTTCAATGGAATTGAGAGCAGTCACAGCATTAATTATTGCTTCTGTCTGGGTGCAAACACGTACTAATTGGAATTGTTGTGATCTGATATTTTATTTAGTTTCTGGGTGGTTTCTTGAGTGCTTTTTTGATTTATTTGCATTCATTTTGGGGTTTTTCTTCCCAAGAAATCCTTTTTTATATTTTTTTTTCTCCACAAACCCCCCAAGTTCCATGCTCTAACCAACACTGTGCAATTGGTGGCCAAAAACCTTGGCATGGACTGCCTGCACTACACTAAAAGCACTTATAAAACCAACAATAAAACCAAACCCAAAACCTCTTTTTTCTTAAAACAGGACATTAAAAGAATATGAACTTTAAAAAAACATAGTAAATAAATAGTCCATTGAGGAACTTGTATGGCTTTGTCAGACAGATATTTTAAGCCTCAAAAAAGGACACATCCAAGGAAAAGACAACTTCAGGTTACCCTAGTTTATACAGTATATGCTAAAGCTTGAGTTATAGTTCAAGGATCTTTTCTGAATAAGGTGGTATCAGAAACTATGTTCAGGCAAGGCAAGATTATGTCTCTCACATGTTCCATAACTGAGGGCAGATCATACTTTTAACAAGGTAGCATGCAGATGGCGGGTCATTAAATGCAACACGTTTTTTCTCACTGTTGATTTCAGCACGAGACTTGATTGCTTCATTGAGTGGGGCATGGGGTCCTCTTTGATCATTTCTGTTGCAGTCACTGCATCGTTGCATCGAGATAAAGAATAAAGTTGGGATAATGTTATTGTTATGTACATCCATCTTTTAGTTTATGCATATATGTTCTTCTATGTTGAAAGAAAGTTATACATTTTACATTTTTTAACAAAATGTAACTGCAAAAGTGTTCAGGATATTTAAAACATGGTATTAAATTCAGAGTCCAATGAAATTCTCCTGGTATTGTACCTATCAAAGAAGACAGCTCTAAAAAACAGCACAAATGAGATTTGTTAGAGGTTAATTTATTTTTGTGTGTACACCTCTTGCAGCCTAGAGCACTGCATGGGGAATGCTTTATTTTTAAAGCAATAAATCATTTAGCCTGTCTCTAAACCAGAACGCTTGGCTATATGTGGTTTCACAGGACTTCTCGCATGCACCAGCAGAGCGACGTATTGCTCCATTTAATGGCTAACACATTTCCAGGGCAGATATAAGTTTCTGGAAGTCTTATGGCAATGTTATACCAGATTCTTGCTTAAAGCAGTCACATTTTTTAAAATTATTTTTAATTGCATTAATTTTTCATACTGCTACCTCATAAACAAAAATGTGAGATATCAGAATGACAGGTTATTTAAATGGGACATGCATATCACTACATAGTGGATTTGTTTTCATTGTACAAAGATACTGTTTGTAAAATTCTGCATTGCATTTCTGTAGTGATTGATAATCAAAGTGTTTGAATACTTACTTTAAGTTGCTAAAGGAAGCCATTGCTCACTTGTGTCCATTGTCTTCTCTACCTTTGTCAGAATTTGAAAACGCTCGGTAATGACTGGTTTTCAAAAAATATAGGTGAGCGTTACTGCTTGAAAAATCAATGGGTTATATTTAATATTTAGAGTTAGATCAATTCTTTACTGTCTGAATAAATTTATTGCTTTAATTTAGGAAAATAGGTCATGAGGATCATGCTATCTTTGTGTATTTTTAATATTTCTTCATTCATTAAGAACAGAAAGATTTAAACAAATAGGCAATCCTCATTTGTGAGTGCACCAGACAGCTTAAATGTTCCAGATAAAAATTAATTCAAAAACAGTAACTAAGAATTCCAAATTTATTTATCGATATAAATTAAGATCTATTAAAGTATTGGCTCTATAGTCTGTATTATTTAAATGTAGATAAAAATGTAAAAGCCAAGACATGGCATGATGTAGCCGTGAATTTCTTAGTCCTTACTTAAAATTTCAGCCCAGGCAGTGCATGCCTGCAGACTTTACACATTTACATGTCCTTCCTGCGTCTACTTGGGTAGTTTTCTCTCTGTACTCGTGATTACCATCTACATCAAAGTTACTTCTGTTAGGTTCCATGGAAACATTTCACTTGCACACATGATTAAGTTTGATTGTGTGTGAGTGTGCTCTGTGTTGGACTGTTACCCCTAACCCTAACCCTGGTTTCTGTTTTGAATATGATACTAAAGGATATGTCTACTTTGCACAGGATATTGTATATTGGATTAATTATTTTCCTGATTTTTTTAAATATATGTTTCAGTCTTTTTTTGTGATATCAGCATGCTATAATTTTGTTTGGTATTGTTTCCTATGATAGCCAGTATTTTGTGATGGGTGCTGCCTCCTTATTGTGTACTGTACTAATCCGGTTGTTAATCACATAGTTCTCCATCTGTGACATTATTGCACCTCCCTTATAAAAGATGACAGCATGCATTCACTTATGTCTGAACCTTGCTTAAAAAATGGAGAAACCCACTAACATTTTTAAACAAGTTCTGAGTTTGTCAAAGAACGTTTGACTTCAGTGTTCAGTCAGTGATCGCAGCCTAATTTTTAAGTAATCATTTGAAATGACTCTATGACAATCACTAAGAAAATTTAACATCCGGTCACTTGCATTTGCTTAATTGAAATGATCATCATAAATAATAGACGTCTGTAAGTTGGCGAATTAGCAGCTATTCTGAATTTAGCTAAAATCTCTCCAGCTAGACCAAAGTAGAATTCATAAAATGCATCTGCATCATATGTCAAAATTAAGTTTAAAATAAATGTATTTTAAATACTTTACATGCTGTAGAATTTTTAAAAGTTTAAACATACTTAAAGAATGATCTGAATATATCAACAGGATGCTTATTATCTTATGGTTAAGTTACAGCATATGCAGTAGCACACTTAATGATTAGGATTCAAAAGTTGGCCTACAGGGAGAGCTAATGAAAGGAGGGGATGCATTTAAATATCTAAAATCAGTAATAGCTCAAGATGGAAAACTAGATGGAGTGATAACCCACAGAGTGCAGTGTGGGTAGTAGGAATATTGTGTGATTGATGAATTAAGGCAAAATTTAAAGGTTAGGTTTTTATGACAGTTTTAAGACGAGCAATTATGTATGGAGCTGAGATATGGACAATAAAAGGAGGACAGGAAAAGAAGTTAGATGTGGCAGAAATGAGAATGTTGAGATGATTGTGTGAAGTTACAAAAAAGGACAGAAGAAGAAATGAGACAATCAGAGGAACAACAAAAGTGGGAGGGATGTCTAAGAAAGTACAGATAAGTAGGTTGAGGTGGTGGGCAGGGCCGTCTTAACACATGGGCCTGCTGGGCAGCTGCCCGGAGGACCCATAAAGCATATGGGCCCCATGCTAATCTATGTATGTTGTGACTTGTTGAGTGGTTGTGTAGGTAGGGATCCCAGTGCACTGCTTTGCCCAGGGGCGTATAATGCTGTTAAGACAGCCCTGGTAGTATGGACATGTGATTAGGAGTGACATTTACATTTATTTATTTGGCTGACACTTTTATCCATGGTGACTTACAACATTAATGATACAATTGGTTACATTTCTTTTTGTTTTCCAGTTGAAACACAGGCAGGTCAAGTGACTTGTTTATGTTCACACAGCATCATTAGCAGGATTTGCACCCATAATCTCAGGGTTTGAAGTCCAAGGCCTTAAGCACTACACCTCACTTCTTGCTTAGAGACAATGAAAATGTGGGCAAAAGAGTAATGGAAATGGAAGTACAGGGGAGGAGAAAGCGAGGGAGGCCAAAGCAGAATTGGATGGATAAAGTAAAAGACAATCTGAAGGAAAAAGGTTTGACTGGCAAGGAGGTGCAGGATCAAGCTATATGGAAAAGGTTGATCAAGTACATTGACCCCACATAGAAATGGGAAAAGAGGAAGAAGATGGAGAAGAATTATAGCACACTTGTGACACCAAATCTGGAATACTGACTGTAGTTTGTCTCCATAGTTCAAGAGGGTCTTAAAAGTGCAGCAAAACACTCAGAGAATAGCCACTAGCTCATTGTAGAATTATGACATGACAGAAAAGGTTGAAGAAGTTTATTCTTTTCGTCTTAAGAAAGCAGAGATAAAGAGGTGAGAGGTGATAAGTATGAGACCCAATTGTTACTTTAAAATAAGACCTTGAACAAGCACCAGAGTCTCATCTCAGATAAGAACCAAGTAATCCTTACACGAAGAAATATATAAGTGCCTAACAATCTTCAGATTTCAAAGTAACATTTTGTAGGACAAGCTGGGTAAATTACAGTTAGCAAACTGTGCCAGACTGAGTGGCCTCATTTTGTGTAAACTTTTCTACAGCAGTGAAACCAGCACTTTGGAATTATGCACGACTGTGTTTTGTGTCGCAGCTTGGAATCATTACCTTGGCATACATAGTATACAATGATATTTTAAACACCTAAAACTGAGAACAAATTGTAATTCACTTTTCTAAATTTAGTTGCGCTGGCAAATGACTTTCAAGGTACTTGAAAGATAATGATGATTTTGTTATCCGTATTTTCTCACAGCCATAAAAGTAGCTAGCATTATTACACAGACATCATCAATTCCTTTCAGAGGTTACTAAAGTAGGATCTCATGAAATTGTAATTTTTACTGTGATTAAAGTATTATAAGTATTAGTATTCCAGAAAACAATGCATATCTTAAGAAGCTAATATGTAATTTCATTGTATGACTCTTTACAAAATAATACTTAAAATGTGTTTTGTATGAGGAACATTACATTTTGAGATCCAATTTTTGAATGAATCAATCTTTTTTTTTAATTAATAGAGATTGCCATGCCAGAAAACAGATTACTGAAAGGACACACATATTAAACCAAAAACTGCAAAGATTTGATTATGTTGCATACTTTCTTTTAGAGGTCAAGTAATTTAAAGGTATATTCAGTCTTTAGCAGAGAGTTCATTACAGAGCTTGAAAAAGAATATAGATAAGTAATTATCTTCTAATGAAAACACATTTCACAACTCAGTAAGAACATCTTCCTTTTGAAAACAAATAAAAAGGCAAAATGAAATGAATATGCCAAAAATATTGAAAATTCATAAAAATGTAATCCCATCTTGACAATAGGGTTTCTTATTTTAAGTTTTTATTTATTTTAATACACAAATCACTTTGTAAAGCAACTCACAGAGTTTTCAAGTCAGTATATTTCACTATAATTCTTATAATACAGTCCATTAAATCCTATTCTGGCAGCATTGGGCACAAGTCAGGAACCAATTCTTGAGCAGGCTCCAATTCAACACAGGGCACACTCAGACTGGCAGACGGCAAGGCCCTTACCTGGCTGGGGTGCCTATATAATGGAAGAACCTGAGGAGAAAACATGTACAGGGAATTACCTCCCCCAAACCACTAGATGGCAGCCCTTCTGGATTGTGGCGATGCCTCAGACTCCAACAGGGCAATATGGGAGTTGGAGTTCGGCACAGCCCTGTTAGATTTCGTGGGTGCCACCTGGGGGTGTTGCAGAAATGGCTGAATCCTTTATTGCAGATTATGGGACACCTGGAATGCTCTAAAAAAGGAGCAACCTCATTCCATTCAGGAAGCCAGAGTCGGGAGGGAGAGGATAAAGCTTGACGGGAGGAGTGGAGGTGGAAGACAAAGAGAAAGACAGAGACAAGAAGAAGAAAAGGATTATGCATTGTGCTTGTGAACTGTGGTGAGCAGGTGGGAAATGAGGGAAAGTGTTTCTCATAAGACAAAATAAAATGTGTGTGCTGAACTTGTGTCCTTTGTCTGTCTGTGTTGGGTTTGGAGAGCTGGGTGCCTCCTGCAGGGCAGTAAATATATACTGTATAAATATCTGTCTGATTTATCTGCACATACTCGTGTCAACATAACATGCACCTCTTTGTGATGCAGGAAAAATGCTGTAGTACCTTTGGAAAATCAATGCAGACACAGACCGTTATTCAAACACTGGTCCCTAGACCCGTAAGGCAGCAATAATAGCTATCGGTTCCCTGTGCCAGCTATGAATAGACTAGTAAAGTACTGTAGATGTTATTTAAAAGCATTTTGAAGGAGTTCAAAAAACGCAGAAAGGAAATTTGTTTTTGTTTTGCTAATGGCTAACTATGCTACACATGTACAGAATGTGGCAGTCTGCAGTGCTCCCATTTGAAGTACAGATTGTCTGATAGAACTGCTGCTGAATTAAAATATGGCATTGAAAAATGAGAACAGATGCTGCATAACTGTTGTTAGTAGAGTGTGTCAAAGTAATTCTCCTTTGTAAGATATGCTCATGGACATGACATTTTGGTTATAAAATATTTACTTTTATATTATTCGGCTCTGTGTATGTCTCAGTTTAGATTAAGATGAATTAAAGTGAAAAGAAATCATTTCTGTCTGAGAAAGAAATCTATACACTTCCTAGTGTAATTTCTAACTAATGATAAAATGTATTGGAGTGAAAACCAAATGTACTACATTGTCCATGTTTCAATGCCATTGCTGTGTGTTTCATGGGATTGCAGTTTACATTCTAAAATGTATAACTTACCCCTAAAAATGATTAAAAAATTTTGCAATATTGTACTTGTCTTTAAACAGCAAGGTGGCTGAACACATTTTCTAGCAGTAAACTACTGCATCAATTAAATACTTTAAACAATTATAGACATGTACCAATGGCAAAGTCACATTAACACCTGCAGCTTGGATAAATTAAGTGTTTCTACTCCAATTAAAATCTGGACATTCGGTTTTATATTTCTGATGAAAGCCTCCAGAAGACTAATTTATCCTCCCGATTTGTTTAAACACATGCTTCTAAGCCGTAAACCCACTGGTGTCAATGTGAATTTGCCCTCCAGTTTATTCTGAGATTTTATAAGGATTTATTTCCAGATTTCTATTATAACTACAGATGGTGCTTGAAATGACTGGTTAGGCTATTATACATCACAGTACATGAGTGCTGATTATTTAAGTTTTTTCTTCTTACTACTCGACATTTAAATTCAGCTCATACTGCGACATAATACCAGTATTTATTGTAATTGTTTTTCCTATGGATATTTACCAAACTGAATTTCATATTTCACCATTTAACTATGGAAATTATAATAAGCACATTAGAAATAAAAAAGCATAAAGGTAGTTGCTCAACCATGCATAACTAACTATGGAGCTCATTGCCAGAGATTTACATTTTTACATAATGAAGAGAACTGTTTGGTTTCAGGTCTGACCACAAGCCACCTCCAATAACACATCTCCATTCTAAGACACCTTTCAGTTCTTGTCACATGTATGTCTGAAATATTTCCTTACCATTTTTTGTAATTATTTCGCTTAAAGATGCATGAATCTAAATAGAACAATTTGCAAAGTAGAATATTTAGAATTTTGTTTGTTTGTTGAGTTACATTTTTGAGTTGTAATTTACTGAACTTTGCATTTTCGTGACTGCTCACCTAGCATGTGAATCAATCTGCTTTGGCTTCCTCCCCCTGCTTGATGAGGAAAAAACAACCACTTTCTCAATTTTATTTATCAAGTTTATTATTATATTAATTTTTGGGAGAAGGAAGAAAAGAAAGATTTCAGATATAATTTTAAATGGGCAAAATGTGTTTTATTGTAGTTTAATAACAATGACAACAATATTATCTGACTGATGTTCTTATGTTTTTGAGAGTTCTGATTTATTTTGTTGTATTTTATGTTGATCATGCTTTTTCTGGTAGGATTGTGATGTCTTTTAGATTTTTTTTTCATATTATTTCAGGAATAGCTAAAGCCTCTCACAATATTTTTTGTATTTGAAGCCTCATACAACATGCATGTTAAGAAGCAACTAGGATTACATTGCATAGTTACTAATGTGACCACACTTGTATTTTGACTGAAGTAGTTGATTTTGATACCATTGGGTGTTATTCCATAAATGCTCTGATGGATCGCTTTTATTAAAATGAGTTGTAGAACTTAAAGGAACATTCTAAAAGGGAGGTCTCTTGTAGCCAAGGATATTGGGTAATATTATTAAAGTTACACACTCCCTAAAATTAGTTTCATGCAACTGGTTTATCATAGAATACTATTTATTTGACCAGTTAATGGGATCTTATCTACTAAAAAGGAAATAATATAAAGAAAAAGGACCAAACATAAATGCATTATTTAACATGACATTTTAATGCATTGTAACAAATACTAAGATACAGTCACGGGCCACTTTATAACATATTAGGCATGCTAGCTTATTAACAGAAACTCTTCCAGGGCGATATTCTGTGATGTGGTGCACTGAGCTGCGGTAACATCACTTCAAGTGAGGCCCACTGAATCAAGAAGCAAATTATAGGGCAATCTTAGTTATGGGATGAAGAGCCGACCCCCTGTGCTATTATGCTGAATGCTATTATGAGCAATCCTGCTCATTTTCTTTCAGCCAATGAACTATTCAGCAGAAATGTGTAAAGAAACACTACAGGCGCTGCATTACACCCATAGAAATACACCATTTATAATGACTTACTGCTAAATTTTAGCAAAGTTAGAAGTTTTGTCCTTCTTGTAAATCTTGCTGGAGTTCGAGAGGGTTGTAGCTTTTTGATATAATAATTGTGTACTCGCTGTAAAAAGATAAATTTCCCTCTTGGGACAAATAAAATTCTATCTATCTAGCAAGTAGACATGGTCTGAAGTAAAGTTTTTGTTTTACCAAATCTCAGAATGGGCTAGAAGCATGATTGTAGGGAGCTTTATCCAAGCTAACAGAATGGCCACAAATACTCAGACAACAACAGCAGTATGTAGAAGTGCTTCACTGAAAGCACAATGTGTTAGACCTTGAAGCAGATGAGCTACAGCAACAGAAGACCAGTCGTGTCAGGTAAGAACAGGAAGATAAGGCTACATGGACATCAAAATGGCTTGCACATTCCCCATATCTCAATCCAACAGAGGAACTTTTTTAATGAAGTGGAGTGGGAGGTTTGCAGCAATAAATGTGTGGCAGAGAAATATATGGGATCTGTGTGATACCAGCAAGCCAACATGGACCAGAAACCCTAAGGAATGTTTCCATCATCTTTCCTAATCAAATCTTTAAGGAATTCAGGCTGCCCTGGTAGAAACAGGATGTCCTACCTGATACTAGATAGGTGTACTTAATAAAGTAGCCACTAAGTGTATATTCATAAATACATCTTAATGTCATGCCAGATTTGTTATGTCTGTTATTTTTTTGTCTCTTAATTAAATATAACCTGTTCCGCTGACATTTGAGCTTGTTCTAAATTTTCACCAGCCCCATCTGAGCTAACTGTGTGGCTTAGCTGCTATGGCACGCTCAAGGTTGCAAGTTCGACTCCTGTCTCAGTAATTTAACCCTTGTGTGCTCCCTCTGTAAATAATTGTAATTGTTGTTAATTGCCTTGAATAAAGGTATCAACTTCATATGTAATAATAATGATGATGAATGCTGTTATTAATGTATAGCATTTAGCTCAGGTCATAGTCACAACATGAGGGTAGTATTCGCCATATGCTCCTGATTCCTAGCTACCTCGGCTACCAGAATGTTGCTGTCAGAAGCCAGTATTTTAAGGACCAGGCACCTTGGAATATCTAATTAGCTTTTACTCGATGTAAAAGCTAGCTGTACCTATCTGTGTTTGATCCCGTTTTTTTGCTTTGGTCAAAGAGTGAAGGCAACTGAAGAAAGCCCTTGAACAGACAAAGAGAACCCATAGATTCCGCCACGTGTATGAGACAGTCACGATGACACAACATTCCTAACCTCCTACGTTTTTCATAACCACTGACTGCTGCTCCATAAGAGTCACATACACACACCTCACGGGAGTAGTTATTCAGCCATGCCATCCCATGTAGTCCAATTCAATATCAGATACACTGCAAAAAGCAGGCATGGACAGGGTACCAGTCTATCACTGGACCTACTCTCATTTAGAATCACCAACTGGCATGTCTGGCATAGGAGGGCAAGATAAACAGGAGTGCCCAGAGAAAAATCCACGAAAAAACAGACAAAACAGGTAAACTGAATGCAGGCAATGGCCAAGAGCAGGATTTGAATGCAGGATAGTGGATAAATGAGGAAGCCACCTATTCTTCTTTAAGGAATGAGACGTCTGTTTCATACCCCAAACTGGTTACTGTCTCAGAAATTCCTGAGTTTCATTAAGTCATCCTTTGGATTGTGTGCCCCCTGTGATAACAGTTAATATGAATGCAACAAAGAATAAAATTGCAAAGAATTGCTTAGAGTAGTTCCTTACTTTCATCTAATCTGTCTGATACATTATTTTACTGTGTATGATTAACTAAATAAATATTGAAATAATATTTTATACAAATATGTATAATATTGTATTAGCATACATGATATACAGTATTCTTAGTATAGTATTGTATCATTTGTATTATTTAGTATACATATAAATATACAGCTAAATGCAGTCAAATTGATTGGGCGGCATTTCATGATACAGATGGACAATGACTCAAACCATACAGCCAAAGCAACCCAGGAGTTTATTAAAGCAAAGAAGTGGAAAACTCTTGAATGGCCAAGTTAGTCACCCGATCTTAACCCAATGGAGCATGCATTTCACTTGTTGAAGACTAATTATTAAAAATAAATAAAATTATATGTAAATATTTATTTTAGATAATAAAAATACAAAATAACACATTATATGAAACATGTTCAGATATAAAATATTTCTTTGTTTTTTTTCTGTTTTCTAGAATGGACACATCTGCTGTTCAGTGGATCCTGTGTGTCTTTAGGATCAAAATTTGCCATTAAGGTATTTGTACAGGAATCTTGACAAGAGCACGAGTTTTCTTTCCAGGCGCCTCTTTATACCAAATACAATCGACCAAATGGAAGACGGACTGTGTGACAGCCCCTTTAATACTCGCTAAACAGCACTCCAGATATTTGTGTGTTTCCATGAAAACAAATGAGTTTTCAATGTAATGCTGTAAAAAAGAAGATACAGTGTGCTGGCATGAGTGTATTCAGTATTTACCATTAACATATTTTTAATGATTATTTGTTCCTAAAAATGGAAAAAAAATAACACTGACATGTCAAAAAAGTAGTAGTTTAAGTTTTATTGTTTAGTAGCACTAATTTTATTTAATGATTCATTTGTTACTTGATACAGTAGCTTGTTTATGTGTAATAGTGAAATAAACATTTTCATTTACATTCATCATAGTTCTGTGACTTATTACTTTATTTTTATCCTGATTATTTGTCACTATTGCTGTTATTATTTAACATGTTTCTTAATCTTTAAGACAGTTACTTTTTAGATCTTAAAAAAAGTGTTTATAGATTGTAAGTATGTGCTGTAAAGTTTTCTATCTGTATAGTTATCTGTTTTATGTAAATGGATGGGTGGACGACTATTTTCCGCAAAATTTTCTGGTGCTGTTTTGAAGGCATAAGGGATACTGTAAATTCTAGGAAGCTACGTTGATTGTTATATTCATGGAAGAAATCACATTATTGATATTAACGTTTAAAGCCTATTAAATATATTTGGAAATGAGACGTCTCTTTGTATTATCCAATACAAGTAGGACTAATACTTTAAATTTTAAAACAAATTATTATGAATTAAGCTTGATCTTTGCCAAATCAGGCTTTCATATTAGAGAAATAATGGTACTTTTAAAGACACCATATGCAAGCTTCATTTTTTATTTCATAAATGAAACAAAAGAATAAATTTGACTTCTGTTTAATGACGATAACTGAAATAATGAGACAAAGACTCTTGCGTCTCCTTTGAGGAAGTTCTGCACATTTCTCTTTGTTGCTTGTCTTACATGAATAGTTAATTTTCTGGTTTTGCTTCTCTGTTAGGAGCTAAGGAAATCCAACTGTTTTTTCCAAAAGTCAAAATGCTCTACCATCAATTCATTTTCTTTTTGGTTTGCTGGAATTAATGGTGTCATTATCATACAAAAGGCCTCATTCTCAGCTTGATCACACATTTCTTGCATTCTTGAGGTATTGACTTGGACATCATCTATGGCAAATGAGTTTTTGAGATCTTGGCTGTTGTCCCTGGTTTCTTTTGGGCATCCTAAGGGATATTTGATGTTACACAGTGGAATAATTATGAAGATATACACCTAGTAGTAGACTGATAAATCCTAAAATGTTTTGTTAAGATTTTAGCATTCTCTCCTAACTGTTGCGCACTTGAGCACATGTTTTGGATTTTGGCATGGTGTATATTACACTTACCCAAGTATGAGTAAGGTCAATGCGATCCACTTTCTTGCCTTTGTAGATTAGGGGCCTTTCTGACTTAATCTATCTATCTATCTATCTATCTATCTATCTATCTATCTATCTATCTATCTATCTATCTATCTATCTATCTATCTACAGTTAGGTCCATAAATTTTTGGACAAAGACAACTTTTTTCTAATTTTGGTTTTGTACATTACTACAATGAATTTTAAATGAAACAACTCAGTTGAAGTGCAGACTTTCAGCTTTAATTCAGTGGGTTGAACAAAATGATAGCATAAAAATGTGAGGCAACTAAAGCATTTTTTTAACAACAATCCCTTCATTTCAGGGACTCAAATGTAATTGGACAATTGACTCAAAGGCTATTTCATGGGCAGGTGTTGGCAAGTCCGTCGTTATGTCATTATCAATTAAGCAGATAAAAGGCCTGGAGTTGATTTGAGGTGTGGTGCTTGCATGTGGAAGATTTTGCTGTGAACAGACAACAAGCAGTCAAAGGAGCTCTCCATGCAGGTGAAAGAAGCCATCCTTAAGCTGCAAAAAGAGAAAAAACCCATCCGAGAAATTGCTGCAATATTATGAGTTGCATAATTTACAGTTTGGTACATCCTGAGAAAGAAAGCAAACCCTGGTGAACTCAGCAACGCAAAAAGACCTGGAAGTCCATGGAAGACAACAGTGGTGGATGATCGCAGAATCATTTCCATGGTGAAGAGAAACCCCTTCACAACAGCCAGCCAAGTGAACAACACTCTCCAGGAGGTAGGCATATCGATATCCAAGTCTACCATAAAGAGAAGACTGCATGAAAGTAAATACAGAGTGTGCACTGCAAGGTGCAAGCCACTCATAAGCCTCAAGAATAGAAAGGCTAGATTGGACTTTGCTAAAGAACATCTAAAAAAGCCAGCACAGTTCTGGAAAAACAT
Organism: Polypterus bichir lapradei; assembly: GCA_026402145.1. NCBI lineage: Eukaryota > Metazoa > Chordata > Cladistia > Polypteriformes > Polypteridae > Polypterus > Polypterus bichir. Next base: position 107,548,935 of record JANRMT010062792.1, on the reverse strand, counting down.
TCTTTGGACAGATGAAACCAAGATCAACCTCTACCAGAATGATGGCAACAAAAAAGTATGGAGAAGGCGTGGAACAGCTCATTATCCAAAGCATACCACATCATCGTAAAACACGGTGGAGGCAGTGTGATGGCTTGGGCGTGCATGGCTGCCAGTGGCACCAGGAACACTAGTGTTTATTGATGATGTGACACAGGACAGAAGCAGCCAAATGAATTTTGAGGTGTTCAGAGACATACTGTCTGCTCAAATCCAGCTAAATGCAGTCAAATTGATTGGGCGGCATTTCATGATACAGATGGACAATGACTCAAACCATACAGCCAAAGCAACCCAGGAGTTTATTAAAGCAAAGAAGTGGAAAACTCTTGAATGGCCAAGTTAGTTACCCGATCTTAACCCAATTGAGCATGCATTTCACTTGTTGAAGACTAAACTTCGCACAGAAAGGCCCACAAACAAACAGCAACTGAAAGCTGCTACAGTAAAGGCCTGGCAGAGTATTAACAAATAGGAAACCCAGCATCTGGTGATGTCCATGAGTTCAAGACTTCAGGCTGTCATTGCCAGCAAAGGGTTTTCAACCAAGTATTAGAAATGAACATTTTATTTCCAGTTATTTAATTTGTCAAATTACTTTTGAGTTCCTGAAATGAAGGGATTGTGTTAAAAAATGCTTTAGTTGCCTCATATTTTTATGCAATCTTTTTGTTCAACCCACTGAATTAAAGTTGAAAGTCTGCACTTCAACTGCATCTGAGTTGTTTCATTTAAAATTCATTGTGGTAATGCACAGAACCAAAATTGGAAAAAGTTGTCTCTGTTCAAATATTTACGGACCCAACTCTATCTATCTATAAAAGATGCAAAGTTGATTGACTTATTCATCAGTCACTCATCAACAATTGGTGATGTTATAGATAAAACAGCCATTGTGTGTTTTTTATTTCTTTATAATTGTAGGTAATAAAGCTTTAGTAAGTGGGGAATTCTTAGGCAGTGTGTCTTTTTTTTGCTTTCTTTGTTGTCATGTGGAGAAATTATGTGTGCTTTTCATGCAAATGAATGCCACAAGCAGAACAGCACCGTTGACCAAGCTGATGTTGTTAATTGCTCTGAGAAATGGGAGGTAGCTGGCGAGTGCAAATGGGCAGTTGCCCTGCACAGAAAAAGGAGTCCAGGTGCTGAGCTGCATGGAAAATGAGCTGTGAAGAAGGACAAAAGAAACTTTGGCAAAGCTCAAAAAAGACATGGTTAGCCAGTAAACTCCTTGGGTACATACACTCAGTACTTCCTATTCTGTCAGCTTCTTCTTACTTTTCACAAACTGCATTCAAATTCAAGCTGGATTGGATTGTCAAGCACTCTTATGTACTCCTGGGGAGGGGTTGCTTGGTGCTAAAATACATGCAATTTTGCAGAGCACTGGAGAGTCCCCTTGGAAGTCTTACCATGATGTGCCGCTGTGTCCCAGTTTGCAGAGCACAAACAGTATGACATACCAACCCACTTTAAATCCTTTTAACATCACAAGCCAGGATAAACGCCATGCCTTGGTAAGTTTAAATGCTATAGAGCTCAGTAAAAGGGTCTCACGGACACAACTTACAGATGGTGGACATTGCACATGGTTCACAGTATTATTTCTTTTTGCCTGTTCTTACCGTACAGTTCTTAAAATGTTGAGTTCATTCGGTGGGTACATAAATGTGCAGCCTGTAAACATCAAAGCTATATGTAATAAGTTAAAGGAAACCAAGGTTCAGTGTATATTGCTTTTGATGTAAATCCTCCAAAACTTTGTAACGGTACAAGATCACAGATCAAAGCATTAAATTCAAATCTGACTGACAACTAACCTTTGCAAGATCTTCTGTATAGTAAAATTATGAAATTGCATTTTGGAGTGATCATTGGCTAAAGCCAGGTCACTAGGAAAAGAAACAATTGATCCATGGCAGGAAAGTTTTACTCATGTGTGATTGTACTGTATGCAGGAAGTTCCATCAGTGGGTGGCACTGTGGTTCAGTGGTTGCATTGCCACATCACAGTAAGGAGGCCAGGGTTCACATCCCAGTTCTTCTCAGTGTGGAGTCTGCAGAGGTTTCCTCATAGGTGCTCCAGTTTCCACCCACAGTCTAAAGACATGAAGGTTTGGGGGACAGGCAACTCGCTCAATTCCCAATTTCCTCTATCTTGATTTCTTTTTCTCCTTTATTACCCACCCCTCTCCATTTTATCTGTGTGGCTAATGCAAGCTCAAAAATACCATATTTCAAAGCCAAAATAGCTGTCTCTAGAACACAGAACAGTCTAGACGACTGCCCAGAAATGTTCGCCAGCCCTATCTACTTAACTCTTCTAAAATAACTTGGTAGCATATTGCATGTGTTTATGTCCCCTTTGTAAAGAAAAACATTCTGTTTGTGCAAAATTTACCCTTAACAACTTTCCAACTGTGTCCCAATGTCCTTGATAAACTTATTTTAAAGTAGCAGTCTCGATCCTCTGTACTACATTAGAACATTAGAACAATCTAGACGAGAACAGGCCAGCAAAGCTCACCAATCCTATCCACTTAATTCTTCTAAAAAACATCAAGTCTAGTTTTGAAAGTTTCTAAAGTCTTACTGTCTAACATGCTACTTGGTAGCTTATTCCAAGTGTATATGGTGCTCTGTGTAAAGAAAAACATCCTAATGTTTGTGTGAAATCGACCCTTAATAAGCTTCTAACTGTGTCCCTGTGTTCTTAATGAACTCATTTCAATCCACTGTACTAATTCCCTTCACAATTTTAAACACTTTAATCATGTCACCTCTTAATCTTCTTTTGCTTATACTGAAAAGGCTCAGCTCTTTTAATCTTTCTTCGTAATTCATCCCCTTTAGTCAGTCAGCCTAGACGCTTTTCTATGGACCTTTTTTAGCACTGCTATGTCCTTTTTGTAGCCTGAAGACCAAAACTGCACACAGTACTCCAGATGAGGCCTCACCAGTGGATTATAAAGCTTGAGCATAACCTCCTTGGACTTGTACTCCACACATCATGCTATATAACCTAACATTCTGTTTGCCTTCTTAATGGTTTCTGAACACTGTCGGGAAGTTGATAGTGTAGAGTATAGTGTATAGTAGAGTCCACTACGACACCAAAATCTTTCTCATAAGGTGTACTCTCCCATTTTGTATTCAAACCTAACATTTTTACTTCCTATGTATAATACTTTACATTTACTGACATTAAATTTCAAAAGCCTATATGCTGTCCAAGTCCCTCTGTAATGATTTAACAGATTCCAAATTATCGGCTAATCCAGCTAATCATGGTATCATCTACAAACTTAACCAGCTGTTACTTATATTCTTATCAAAATCATTTACATATATTGAAAATAGTAGCGGCCCTAGCACTGACCCCTGTTGAACATCACTGTTAACATCGGCCAATTCTGAAGAGGTTCATCACACCATCACTCTCTGCTTCCTGTGTCTGAGCCAGTTCTGCTCCCATCTAAAAACATCACCCTGAACTCCCACTTCTTTTAGTTTGATGCCAAACCTCTCATGTGGCACCTTATCAAATGCTTCTGAAAGGCAAGATAAATAATATCATATGCTCAACTTTGATCATATCCTTTTTTTTGCTCCATCGCAGAATTCCAGCATGTTAGTAAAACATAAACTCCCTCTTCTGAACCCATACTGACTGTTCAGAAAAACTTCTGTGCTTGCCATGTGTTGCTCAATCTTATCCTTAATAATTCCTTACATTAATTTTCCTGTGATGCATGTTAAGCTTACTGGCCTATAGTTTCTTGGATCTGCCCTGTCACCCTTTTTATATAACAGGATAATATTTGCCATTTTCCAGTCCTTCGGAATCTCCCAGGTGAGCACTTTCTAAAAATATGTGTCAAGGGTATATATAAGCCTCCGTAAGAACTAAAGGGTAAATATTATCTGGCCCTGGTGATTTGTCTAAATTCAGCCAATTTAATCTGAGCAGCACCTCTCCCTCTACAATTTCCAAATCCTTCAGTACATCCTTAGTTGTTTAGTTTACCACTGGGAGGTTATCCACTTCCTTACTTGTGAAGACCTCAGAAAAATGCAAGTTTACAGCACCTGGTATTTCACTGTCTGTATATTTTACTTCCCTTTTACTATTTCTGATGCACTTCACCTCCTCCTTGTCTGATCTTTTACTACTAAAATACTGAAAGAATCTCTTAGGGTCGACTTTTGCCTTATCTGCTATATTCCTCTCCAACTGTCTTTTAGCCTCTCTAATATCCTTCTTAATGGTTACTCTCATGTTCTCATATGCTCTATAATTCACTTTGAACTTATTAGTCTTATATGCCTTATAAAGCAGTTTTTTTCTTTGCAGCTTCTTTTTTATCTCTTTATTAACCCACTGTGGATTTTTAAAAATATTCCTATTAATTCCAAATTTAGATATGTACCTGTCATACATTACATGTAAAACATTTTTAAACCTGTTCAACTGCTTCTCGGCTGCCTCCACATTTAAAAGCTAATCCCAGTCTATCCCCTTTAGTCTTTGCCACATCTGCTCAAAATCTGCGCTACCAAAGTTAAACGTAACAATTTTAGTCTTTGCATCCACACTATTACAAAACACTGAGAACTGTATTATATTATGGTCACTTCACCCTAGTGATTCAATCACCTCTACACCATCAATTCTATCTTAATTATTACAAAAAACTAAATCCAAACAAGCTTCACCCTGCCTTGGTGCTTCAACAGTTAAAAAACAGTCTCTGATTACTTCTAAAAACACCTGGGGTCTCATGCATAACGCTATGCATGGAATTCGCACTATAACATGACGTAAGCACAAAGACGGAAATGTACTTACACACAAAAAAATCCAGATGCATAAATCTGTGCGTTCGCCAACTTCCACGTTCTTCCGCAACATAAATCCCAGTCAGCATGGAAATTAACGCACATGCACGTGCCTGCTGTCCCGCCCCAACTCCTCCCAGAATTACGCCTCTTTGAATATGCAAATCAATATAAATAGCACTTAAGCTCAGTGTTCTGTGAAAAGGCAATGGCAAAAGTACGAGGAAAAATAGAAGAATTTCAGCGAATACTAAGTGGAGGCAAAGAAAAATATACTATTTGTTGGATTAAACAGTGATATAAACAACAAAAGGAAAGTGATTGAGTGACATAGCATGTCGGAGAAACTCAAAAGCTCAAGTTCACAAAGTCGCACAGTACCTGAAATAAAAAAGAAGTTGTCACATATCAAAGTCCCCGTGAAAAGGCAAGTTGTAGCCCACCGTCTGAGTGTCATATGAAAGCTTATTAGAGTACAGAGAAAAAAAAAGGCACACAGTGGGGAAAAAAGCACAAAATGTCAACTTTAATCTCGAAACTTCCACTTTAATCACGTAGTTTATTTTGTCAATAAAGTAGAACGTCATAAACTTCATCTTAAAATCACTTAATTTACTAGTTTCTCAAATTCCATCATAATTAAAGTAGCACGTTAAATGCTTTGTTTTGTATTTGATCTTCTGTGTGCTCTATGTGCGTGAATCACTACATGCTTCCTTTCTTTCTCTTCCTCCGACAGGACACAGAATCCATTACATTCATGATATTATAGCTCTCTGAATAATTAAAATGCTGAGAAGTAAACGTGATATCATTTTCATGATGATAAGAGTTAAAGCATGTTATTAAACATGGGAACACGGTGGCGCAGTGATTGTTTATGTCTTACACAAGATGCTTGCTGCGCCATGCGCGACCTTCAATGAAATGCTTTATTGCAGCAGTAATGCCTCTTTCAAACGTACTAACCTCCAATTCCTGCCCTTCCTTTTCTTTCTCCAAATACCTAATTGCCACACAATCAGCTCTGTAATAGATGTTAAGCTATCTGTAAGCTTAGAATGCAGATTCTTCAAAACGTTTAAGGAACATTGAAATATCTTCGTAATGTTTAATTATTCTATTCATCTATCCTTCTAGTGTCACACCAGCCACAGCAAGAATACAGCGCGAAGCAGGAACAATCCGTGAACAAAGCTGAAATTACTCGCTAGCGCTGCGGCACCGTGTAGTTAAAGTTAAACTTTTATCTGTATAATATAATAAATATATTTTGCTGCATTTCATCTTAAAAATGATATTGTCATCATATGTAAATACGCGCTTTATAAAGTGGCTCAGGTTGTGAAATATTATAACTGTATAATAAGTACAATTACCTCACTGTAAACTTGCAAGTACAAAGAGTTCTACAAGGATCACTTGATGGAGTGATTGAGTGTGTGTATAGTTCTTGGGATGAAACTGTTTGTGAAACGCGAGGTCCGAACAGGAAAGGCTCTGAAGTGTTTGTCGCATGAGAGCAGTTCAAATAGCAAATGGCTGAGGCAGCATGTGCTTGATGCTGTATACCGATAATTATCTTTCCGATCAGCTGCTGTACTCCTGTGATTTACACTCAGATACAGTAATATAAATACTCCGAGTGGTGCAGTGAGAGTAATATGGAAAAAGATGATCCGATGTGGCAACCCCTAACAGAAGCAGCTGAAAGAAGAAGAAGGTGCAGTGAGAGTAACAATGCTAAAGCAGCTATTGTATTTAGAATAATTTGACCATTCAGTGGACCATTATATTGTTACAGGTTAATTACAATCAGATGCATTAAACTAATAAACAATATCCAGTTAATTTCAGTGTATTTATAAAGCCGCGTGAGGGATGTGGATCTGAAAAAGAAAGATAAACCACACAGGAATAGTAGCACTGCTTTGACGCTGGGTGCCGCCAGTCTGCAAAACCAAGCAGAGAACTTGCGTATGACAGGGTATGAGCTACCGTGAAAATGTGCGTGGCTTTATGCCAAGTTTAGGTTTTAATACATCGCTATTTGAACATGGAAACATTCTTACGCAACATTTCTGTGCGTACGCACCGTTTATACATGAGGCCCCTGCTCTTGTTCTCCTCAATTTGCAAGGTTATCCCTTAATTAAAGTTAAATCCCCTAATTAAAATTAAAGATAATTAAAGTGCCCCATGACTATAATATCCCCTAATATTACTAAAAAGATGTGTGTTGAAATGTCTGTGTGCATTGGGTGGGCCTCTTTCTCTGATGCTTTCCATGCGAACCCACATGTCCTCACTAAGATGGGATTCATCATCCAACGGAAGTGGACTTACATTTAAATTCTGTTTGACATAAAAAGCAACTCCAACTCTTTTTCTGTTATGTCTGTCCTTCCTAAAAATGCGTATCCCTCTATGCTACTCATTCCCATCTTTGTTATTTAGCCAGGTTTCTGTTATTGCTATAATATAATTATGCTCCGTTACATATAGCTCCAGTTCACTTGCCTTATTTTTGATACTTCTAGCATTAAGGCAAGCTACTTTTAATGTGTAACTCCTTCTAAATTGAAATGTTGGGTTAGATTTTACATTATTATGCATTTTTATTTCTACACTGTTGTCTGTTCGTCCATGTATAGTTCTAAACCAGGCCTGTCCTAAGCTCCCTGACTCCCAATCCTCGACTAGCCTACTCATATACCCCCCCTTAATACATTAGTGCCCCTTCAGTTCAGATGTAACCTGTTGCTGCAGAACAGGTCCCATCTGTTCCCAAAGGAGTCCCAATGCCCCATAAACCTATACCCTTCGTTCATGCACAAAGATTTGAGCCACACGTTAAGCCTTCTAATCTACTCAAGCTTACCTGGACTGGCGTGTGGCACAGGCAGAACTTCAGAGAAGACTACCTGGTCAGTTCTGCTCCTCAGCCTGGCACCTAACTCTTTGAATTTGGATTGTAGAACTGACAGACTACCCTTATGTATGTCATTTGTTCAAACATGAACAATGACAACTGGATCCACCCCCACTCTGGCCATGAGCCTATCCACCCTTCAAGAGAGGTCCCCCGCCTGTGCACCCGGAAGGCAACAAACCATGTTGGCCTGTTGGGGCTGCTAATCCCTGTCTACCTGAAAATGGTTTGACACTTCTAATTCTGGTGTTGATGCCCCCGGACAGTGTGCACCCATGACAGTGACCCACCTATTTCTACCTGTCTGGTCTAGAATCTCCCCCCACGCCACTTTGGGGTGCACACAATATCTCTAAAGGACACCTGAGCTAGGTCCACCAATTCTCTGCTGCAATGCAGTATTAACTCCAATTCTAGTAGAAGTACACCTTAATAAATAATTATTTCCGGTGCCGCATCTGAGTGGCAGCCTTTCCAGCAGCTCCGTGTATGACTTTATCTTTTTACCTTTTTTTTTTTTTTTCACTGATCACTTCTACCACTTTCTTTTATGTGGAATCACTCCTTGGACACTTTTTACTATTTTTACTACTTGACATGGATTTTTACACTCCGAGACTTGCCTATTCAAGTAGTCAGCTTAAAGCACTGAGAAGAAATGCTCATGCCGGTGTGGTTCCTTATTTACCTGACGAGGAAAGAAGACGATATCGGGGCAGCCGAGCCGGCGCAAAGATAAAAGATAAGATAAAAGCCAGGCAACTTGAGAGAAAATGGCGTTATAAACCGTCGGTGCCTTCTGTGATCCTGGGAAATGTGAACTCACTACCAAATAAGATCGATGAACTGGCTGTGCTGGTGAAAAATGTCAGAATCTACAGAGAATGCAGCCTGCTGTGTTTTAGTGAAATGTGGCTAACAACTACCATCCCAGATGCTAAGGTGGAGCTACCCGGGTTTAGCACAGTTAGATCGGACAGAGACGCAAATACCTGTGGTAAGAAGAAAGGAGGAGGACTCACTCTCTATGTCAATACAAAGTGGTGCAACTCAGGACATGTAAACGTTAAAATCTCCAATTGCTGCAGGGACATCGAACTGTTGGCCGTAAGTCTGCATCCCTATTACTTGCCCAGAGAGTTTGGACACGTGATTGTTGTTATTGTTTACATCCCCCCTCAAGCGAACGCGGAGATAGCGAGTGACATCATCCATTCCACAGTTGCTAAGTTACAAACGCAGCACCCTAAAGCACTTGTGCTAATCTCTGGAGTCTTTAACCATGTGACGCTGGACAAAACATTACCTGCCTTCTCCCAGTATGTGGACTGTAACACTCAGGGAAATAGGACTATCGACCTACTGTATGCAAACATTAAAGACGCATACAGCGCCACCCCGCTGCCTGCGCTTGGGAAAGCAGATCATAACCTGGTTCTGCTTCAGCCTCACTACAAACCAAGAGTGAAGGAGCTACCTACAACCACACGCTCATTCAGGAAGTGGTCCCCTGAGGCAGAGCAGGCTCTGAGAGACTGCATTGGAGCTACAGACTGGGATGTACTGCTGGGGTCACATAGTGAGAACATTGAAGAGGCCGTTGAATGCACAACTGATTACATCAACTTCTGTATGGACATTGTAGTTCCAGTAAGAACAGTACAGGAACAGGATTACAAGTGACATCAAAGGCCTTTTGAACCAGAAGAAAAGGGCTTTTAAAGACGGTGATCAGCAGAGCTCAAGCGCGTGCAGAAGGAACTCCGAGTCCAGCTCAGGACGGCAAAACAGCAGTACAGGAGAAAGCTGGAGCAGAAGTTGCAGAACAACAGCATGAAGGAAGTGTGGGATGGGATGAAGATTATTACTGGCTGCAGCTCGAAGCGGGGTGCCACCATCGAGACAGACGTGGAGAGAGCAAACCAAATAAACAACTTCTTTAATAGGTTTGATCACCCTAACCCACTCTCACCTCGGAGTACTGCATCCTCCAACCATCCTTCTGCTGATACCAGCATAGGTGAGACATCCCCACCCACAATTACAGCAGCCCATGTGAGCAGAGAGCTGAGAAGACTTCGTGCCAGCAAAGCAGCAGGTCCAGATGGTGTATCGCCACGACTGCTGAAGGCCTGTGCGTTGGAACTGGGGAGTCCTCTACAGCGCATCTTCAACCTGAGCCTGGAACAGGGGAGAGTCCCAAGGCTTTGGAAAACATCTTGTATCACCCCAGTCCCAAAGGTATCATGTCCTAGTGAGCTGAATGACTTCCGGCCTGTTGCTCTGATGTCACATGTGATGAAGACCATGGAGCCGCTGCTGCTTCACCATCTGAGGCCACAGGTCCACCACGCCCTCGATCCTCTGCAGTTCGCATACCAGGAGAAGGTGGGAGCAGAGGATGCCATCATCTATATGCTACACCGATCCCTCTCCCACTTGGACAGAGGCAGTGGTGCTGTAAGAATTATGTTTTTGGACTTCTCTAGCGCCTTCAACACCATCCAACCTCTGCTCCTTAGAGACAAGCTGACTGAGATGGGAGTAGACTCACACCTGGTGGCATGGATCATGGACTATCTTACAGACAGACCTCAGTATGTGCATCTCGAGAACTGCAAGTCTGACATCGTGGTCAGCAACACAGGAGCGCCACAGGGGACTGTACTTTCTCCGGTCCTGTTCAATCTATATACATCAGACTTCCAATATGACTCGGAGTCCTGCCACTTACAAAAGTTCGCTGATGACACTGCTATTGTGGGCTGCATCAGGAGTGGGCAGGAGGAGGAGTACAGGAAGCTAATCAAAGACTTTGTTAAATGGTGCGACTCAAACCACTTACACCTTAACGCCAGCAAGACCAAGGAGCTGGTGGTGGATTTTAGGAGGCCCAGGCCCCTCATGGACCCTGTGATCATCAGAGGTGACTGTGTGCAGAGGGTGCAGACCTATAAATATCTGGGAGTGCAGCTAGATGACAAATTGGACTGGACTGCCAATACTGATGCTCTATGTAAGAAAGGTCAGAGCCGACTATACTTTCTTAGAAGGTTGGCATCCTTCAACATCTGCAATAAGATGCTGCAGATGTTCTACCAGACGGTTGTGGCGAGTGCCCTCTTCTATGCGGTGGTGTGCTGGGGAGGCAGCGTAAAGATGAAAGACGTCTCACGTCTGGACAAACTTGTTAAGAAGGCAGGCTCTATTGTAGGAGTAAAGTTGGACAGCTTAACATCTGTGGCAGAGCGACGGGCACTAAGCAAACTCCTGTCAATCATGAAGATTCCACTGCATCCACTGGACAGTGTCATCTCCAGGCAGAGGAGCAGCTTCAGCGACAGATTGTGGAGATCGTTCCTCCCCCACACTATGCGACTCTTCAGTTCCACCCGGGGGAGTAAATGCTAACATTACTCAAAGTTATTGCCTGCATAACATAACATAACATAACATAACATAACATAACATAACATAACATAACATAACATAACATAACATAACATAACATGCATTTTTATTACTCTTTAATTTAATATTGTTTCTTTGTATCAGTATACTGCTGCTGGATTATGTGAATTTCCCCTTGGGATTAATAAAGTATCTATCTATCTATCTATCTATCTATCTATCTATCTATCTATCTATCTATCTATCTATCTATCTATCACCTTTAAAAAAATACATTTTTTAAGTGTAGGTCAAATTTTGCTTAGTAGGAAATCTATGTGTTATACTTAGTTTTCATGCTATTATTTTCTCTGGAACATTCCAAAAAGACTCTTGCTCCTAGAATATTGTCTCTTTTCTGGTAGGTGCAGTCTGTCTTGTATGCAATTAAAATTTTTTGGCTCAAACCAGAATTGCCTAACATGCTTGAGTTTGTGATGAGGGAAGAGAACTGGAGAAGACAGATGGAACGTGTAAGAACTCCACACTGAAAGTGTCTGGGTTTATAATGCTGTAAAAGAAATATAGATTTACCAGCCATTGTTGTTTATATTTGTTTTAAATATAGAAACAAAAAAAAAAATATTTATATTGCCTGAATGCTGTGTGTTGATGGCTGAGATTGGGTCAACTGAATATTATAAAATTGAGTGGAAGTCATTACTTTCTTCTGTCATACTATTTTCCATAGTTTGACAATAAAAGTAAACAATGGTTAACGGTGTGATCCTGTATACTATTTATGGGGCACTAAATAAAATTTGCACTTAGATGTCACAAAGGCCAATTGTTATTTATTAAATAGCTAAACCAACCAATTCAAAGACTAACGATGGCAGTTTGTGTTAAAGGCTAAGAAGACAGAAAGTTAACATGTTCCTCCTCAGTACAAATGCATATATGTATAAATCTGCGTGAGTCAATGAATCTGTTTAACTCAGTGTGTAGAAATTTATAAACACCTACTTGAACCGTATACTTTAGGCAATTTGGTTTGTGGCTCCCTTTGAAAGGTGTCAGTTAACATCAAGCGTAAGATTTTTTTAAAAATGTATAAATGTCACACATTTTAAAATTAAAAGGAAGCAATCTTATTAATATTTGCACTTATTTGTTACTTTTTGGCTTTTCATTCTTCATTAATTTTATTAATCTTTCCTTGCTACAATTTTTGTTGTTTGGCTACATTTCATTTTGTTTCTGGCAATGGTTAACCATTGCTACCTTGGGACAGTGGAAAATTGCAATATGTGACATCAGATATGCTCTGTTATATAAAATGGTAGCACACTATTCTCAACATCCAAGTCAAAACAAAACTTTGCATGCAATCAATGGATAGTAGAAATATTCTCACACAGGCAAAAAAAGTTTTAAGCTAGTTTGGCTTCAGAGTTTTAATTTACCTATTGGATTTAAATGCAGTGATCTTTTGTTTTGACCTCAACTTTCCCCTGGTATTCATATTTATTTCTTTACCTTCCAGTAAATTTTCTTTGCATCATGGTCTACCAGTTCCTTCCATTTTAGTGGTACAGCTTGCACCTTTTTGAAGCATGAGAGAAATATGAGGTACCCTGATGAAATGTATATGGGTAAACTTTACAAAATTAGGGACCATGCCAGAATCTGAAAATTGTGAAACAGAAGCTTGAACCCTGGTGGCACTAAAGCTGATCACACTTTATGCGACTTCTACTCATTGGGTATGTCAGACTTGCTGACATCAGTTACTGGTCTTGTCACCAAACTATGTCAATTTAGATGACTGAAAATCACTGGGCTTGTCAAACTTAGAGACTGCGTAATGACTTTCTAGCACACTCATGCTCGTCACTTTTTCCTGACAGCCAAAAGCATGTTGCCTGATTGAGCAGGTGATTTGCAATGGGTTAACAGCTTGGGCAAGTTCAACCACAATCTTCCTTTCTTTTTTTCCATTCCGTCGTGTTACATAAAACACTGGACATTTGACAGAGGAGCTTCTCTTTTGTTTGTGAGGTTAAAAACACCTCCTTGTCACTGTATTATAAGCATTGAACTTGTATTTAATGGTTGACAGTTCTCATTTACACAGAGCATGGCCTTACAATTAAAGAGAAAATCAAACAAGTAGTGGGCTGATTGTTGTAAGTCACTAGGTATGTCAGATTAGATGACCAGGGTTGTCAGAAGCATGCCACCAACTGCCTCTAACTCCCTAAGGTCATCTGGCGTAATCAATACATAATCAATACATATCTTACAAAAAATCAAGAGAACACCTCCACTAGAAATATGCAAACAGTATTGACTAGGGGCTTTGCAATAAAGCCATTACTAAAGTTGGGGATGACATCGTACAAAGTTATGTGTTACTGTGATCTTATTATGTTTTCTAGGAATTAATTAATTTATGAGTGGTATGGTGGTGCAGTGGTAGCACTGCTGCCTCGCAATAAGGAAACCAGGGTTCACGTCCCTGGTCCTCCCTCAGTGGAGCTTACATGTTCTCCCTGTGTCTGTTTGGGTTCCTTTGGATTTTCTGGTTTCCTCCCATCTTCTGGTTCCCTGTGCCCATCTGGGACCGGCTATAGCACCCAACACAACATTGTTCAGGAATAAGCAAGTTAGAAAATGATTGACTGACTAATTAGTTTACTGCACTACAGTCTAATTTTTTGTAATCACATTACAGTTGATGAATTTTGTTTCTTACTTTACACATAGCTAAGCAAATATTATGTAGATGTCATAAAGACCTTGAGGGGCAAGTAATGCATCTTAGACAGAACTTGAGAAGGCAAGTGTGGCTAGTCAATCTGCCTTCCACTCCTGGTTTGCACTTTACATGCACTCTATTTTCTTGTAGGCACGGTCCATGTTCAACTTTACAAAGCTGTCAGATCAGTACCAGGAAAGTGTGTTATTTTACAACATTACATGTAGGCAATCCATTCCCGGACATTTTTGATTCCCAGGAATGAAACTGCTGTAATTCCCGGGAAACCAGGAATGGCCAAGCTCACATATATAGCGTGTAAAAGTGTAAAAATCGATCAAGAAATAACAGAGTTATAGTTGAAAATAATTAAGTGGCACGGTTTTTTGGCCCACGATGTAGTGTGTTGCCGATTAATTCAGTCAACAACATACTAGCAGTCGTCAGTCTCCCTGCTCCGACTAAGACTGAGCACAGTGGTTTGGGAGGAGTCTGCACTCTGCAGCTCACGAATGCCAGGACGGGGCAGGCTTCATTGACGTCTGTCAGACAACAGCTTTGAACAGCAACTTGAAACTGCAATGCATCAGTCTGTTGCATCCGCATTATCTGTGCCAAGAAACTTGTCATCACAGAATGATGACAAGAAACTGGATGCATCAGTAAAAGCTGAAATGGTGGTGTTTCAGAGCAACAGCAAGCACGGGCGTTGTTTAGAACAAGTGTATCAGTATCTGATGACTGTGCTGCCTACTTCAGTGGAGGCAGGGTGTGCTTTTTCAGCGGCTGGCGTACTCTGCACGAAGTGCGCTCTCGCCCGGACGACCGCACGCTAGACACGTTGTGCTTTCTACGCTCTTATTACCGCAACTAACTAGATACATGTACTTATATGACAGCATAAACTGCTTGTAGATAAGGTTAATCTTATGCAGTCTAGAATGAATGTAGTGTCTGCATAGTCTTTGAACTCTGCTAGCAAATTCTCCTTTATTCTCTTGCCTGGCATCCAGATCATTACTGACCCTAGAACAGTGCACAGTATGTTGCTTCATGTTGTAATAATCCAACTGACTTTGGACTGGTGTACTCCATATCTGTCAGCAAGATCACACTGTTTTGAACCCAGTGCAAGATAGTTCAAAAACATGAACATATTATCTATGGCCTGCAGGGAATGTCTGTTCAAAACAAATGATAAAAGTTATATTATGTTTCTCTAAACTTATTTTAAATCCACCAACCCTGATCTCTCTCAAGTTATATTGAATGGTAATTAGTATTATTAATATTAAGAGCACTTACTGTAGTGGAACTGAGCTCTGTGAAAATGCCTTTCTGAGTGAGTGTCACGCTGAGCACAGATGGCATTGAGGGATCTGTTAAGGTTATAGGATGCAAATCTGACGAAATACAAATTAAAAAGTTACAACTTAAAACTTGTGTCAACTATGAACTTACGTGGAACAAATATGTGATTACATTAGGCTTCTTTAATAAACAGAATTTAAATAAATATTAATTAAACTTTATTCAGGGAGAGGTGAATATGTATGTAAGCTTAATTAATAATAACATGAGTCTGCTGGACATCTTACCCTGTAAAAAAGTGAATTCTTAACCTCTGCTTTATTGTAAGGGTCTCGATATGTTTTCTCAGCTGGATGATCTCCTCTCTGAGAGACATGTTTTCATCATGCGCTAGGTTGACAACTGCTGTATCTGATGCCGAAGCACAGTCATGGTCCTCAGGGATTTTATCATCGTCTTCCTTGCTTGGTGTGTCATCCTCCATCAGTTGCTTTCTTCTCTCCCAAACGCCTGGTCTTGAAAGTAGAATGGAGAAATTGTTCCACTCAAACAATGTAGGAATCGCTGCCTTCTTTAACAGTTGCTGCCTCATCTCAGACCCTAGCTTGCAAACATCCTCTTCTTTAAAATACTGGCTACAAACACAGGTATGGGGACCAACCGTTAAGCTCTCTCTAAAGATAGTGACAATCCATTTAGTTTGAGTTTCCGCATCAGAGGGAAATATATAAAAACTAACTGCACTTACTGGTAGCCGAACCTAAAGGTACACAACAATTTTCAGATGTAGTGCCATTCTGTACGCTGAAACTTGAATTTTTTTTTCTCAGACATTCTTGCTGCTAAACAAAAATAACAACTGCAGTACAGACAACGGAAGTGACTGAGCTGGCCTAGATTTCACTGGAAGCACGTCGATACAACCGTGTGCACATGGCCTATTCAGCAGTTAAAAAAGTAAATAACATCAGCACTGGATCATTTCAAATACAGTATATGAACCAGCAAGTAGAGGCCTTTAATGCACAAAAACCTGCTTAATAAAAAACAAATCTTTACTTGTAAACATGGAGTCTGTAAATAGTAAAATTAGAGCTACTGTCAAGGCCAGCAGATGAAAGCACATATTGATCAGGAGATGTCAACACAGGCAGTATATTTAGTGTAACATAATCAATATGCTCATATGTCTTTCTCTTCTCACTCTGTACTCTTTACACTGCCAAAATAGCTTGTAGTGATCAAAAATGAAAGCATTTACATTGTGTAATTAACCATTTTACATTCACTAACAATTAAAGTAAGCTTTGAGATAGTTCACCTGTTTAGATTTCTCTTTCATTTTCATAGGAAATGCTTGTCAGGATAGAAGACAGAGCACTTATAGGGTTTTAATTTGATTGGACGTAAATGAAACTCCTTGCAAGCTCTTTGAACCTGTGACTGTACTTCACAATGAACAAAACCTATTAACAAAGCTAAAATTTATTTATAAAAAAAAAAAAAAAATCACACCATGGTTCACTTCATTCAATCTCTCTAAAACACAGAGCTGCTCAAACCACTAGGTGACTGTCACTGTCATCTGAGGAGTGGCAATTATGAAAGTTAAGGGGCGCGCACTCCGGACACCAAGGGGGAGAGTTGTAGAAGTACAATAATAATGTCTGTAAGTGTGTGCAAAAAATTGGCAACGTTTATGTCTCTGAAGGGGTGTACACTCTGAGGCTACCCCACCATGGTCCTTAAGCACTGATGATACTTTCATACACCTATGAAAGTAAAAGTACAAATGCTCAATACACCAACGGGTGCATGCTCCATTGATGTCCACGGTATTTGTATAAGTGGGAGCCATTTGTGCTACTAAAGGGGTGTGCGTTCTGAAAAACCAAGGCGATTTTCCCCACCAAAATCCCCACCACAGGTTGTCAAAGTCTAATAATACCGACTACCTGCTATGAACGAGATGTGATGTCCAAATGGGTTTCTACCGGCACTGCTTAAACTACTATTAAATTCTCTTCATTAATCATTTTCTTTGAATGCATTGTAAAACTGAAAAGTTGCTATCTTTCAAAGTTAAACTCAAAATCTTAATAAAGACAAAGTTGACCTCTGTACAAGTAAACGAACTGTCATGTAATTAGGGAATCCATTCCCGGATGGGTTTATCCATTTCCGGGAATTCGGGAATCCTGCATGTCATTCCCGGGCTCCTGGGGATGACACAGTGCACGGGCATCTCACATGTGAACGGTTTTAGAACGACTGACAGTTATTTTTAATAAAACTACTGCAATATGTTGACACCAATAAAAGATTAACCTTATCTACAAGCAGTTTATGCTGTCATATAAGTGCATGTATCTAGTTAGTTGCGGTAATAAGAGCGTAGAAAGCACAATGTGTCTAGCGTGCGGTCGTCCGGGCGAGAGCGCACTTCGTGCAGAGTACGCCAGCCGCTGAGAAAGCACACTCTGCCTCCACTGAAGTAGGCGGCACAGTCATCAGATACTGATACACTTGTTCAAAACAATGCCCGTGCTTGCTGTTGCTCTGAAACACCACCATTTCAGCTTTTACTGATGCATCCAGTTTCTTGTCATCATTCTGTGATGGCAAGTTTCTTGGCACAGATAATGCGGATGCAACAGACTGATGCATTGCAGTTTCAAGTTGCTGTTCAAAGCTGTTGTCTGACAGACGTCAATGAAGTCTGCCCCATCCTGGCATTCGTGAGCTGCAGAGTGCAGACTCCTCCCAGACCACTGTGCTCAGTCTTAGTCGGAGCAGGGAGACTGACGACTGCTAGTCTGTTGTTGACTGAATTAATCGGCAATACACTACATTGTGGGCCAAAAAACTGTGCCACTTAATTATTTTCAACTATAACTCTGTTATTTCTTGATCGATTTTTACACTTTTACACGCTATATATGTGAGCTTGGCCATTCCTGGTTTCCCAGGAATTACAGCAGTTTCATTCCTGGGAATCAAAAATGTCCGGGAATGGATTCCCTACATGTAATGTTGTAAAATAACACATTTTCCCGGTACTGATCTGACAGCTTTGTAAAGTTGAACATGGACCATGCCTACAAAAAAATAGAGTGCATGTAAAGTGCAAACCAGGAGTGGAAGGCAGATTGACTAGCCACACTTGCCTTCTCAAGTTCTGTCTAAGATGCATTACTTGCCCCTCAAGGTCTTTATGACATCTACATAATATTTGCTTAGCTATGTGTAAAGTAAGAAACAAAATTCATCAACTGTAATGTGATAACAAAAAAATAGACTGTAGTGCAGTAAACTAATTAGTTAGTCAGTCAGTCATTTTCTAACTTGCTTATTCCTGAACAATGTTGTGTTAGGTGCTGTAGCCGATCCCAGATGGGCACAGGGAACCAGAAGATGGGAGGAAACCAGAAAATCCAAAGGAACCCAAACAGACACAGGGAGAACATGCAAGCTCCACTGAGGGAGGACCAGGGACGTGAACCCTGGTTTCCTTATTGCAAGGCAGCAGTGCTACCACTGCACCACCATACCACCCATAAATTAATTAATTCCTAGAAAACATAATAAGATCACAGTAACACATAACTTTGTACCATGTCATCCCCAACTCTAGTAATGGCTTTATTGCACAGCCCCTAGTCAAACTGTTTGCATATTTCTAGTGGAGGTGTTCTCTTGATTTTTTGTAAGATATGTATTGATTATGACTTAAGGCCATATTACGCCAGATGACCTTTTCAGCAATTTTTAGTTGTACATAATCTTAGGGAGTTAGAGGCAGTTGGTAGCATACTTCTGACAACGCTGGTCATCTAATCTGACATACCTAGTGACTTACAACAATCAGCCCACTACTTGTTTGATTTTCTCTTTAATTGTAAGGCCATGCTCTGTGTAAATGAGAACTGTCAACCATTAAATACAAGTGCAATGCTTATAATACAGTGACAAGGGGGTGTTTGTACAAAATTTGAATATTGTAAAAAGCAATGATCTGTATAAAATTACATTAAATTTGTTTTATATATATATTCAATGCTGTTCACCCACATTTCAATAATACTATATATTACACAAGAAAATGAACACTCCACTGCTAAATATGTATCTTTTATACTACATAAAATTATTTAAATATATATTCTCTGTATATACTGTATATATATATATATATATATTTGCAGCTGGAGAAAATGAATATATATATCATATATATATATACACACACACTAGCATAAACAATACATTATACATTATAATTGTATATTTATATATAATTCATTAGAATTAATACAATTATATGTAATTATAATGTATAATTATATACATTTGTTTAATTACATATTAAATAATACTGATAATAATGTCATGTTTAAATTGCATATGTTTACAGAAAATTATGAACACATTGCATGTATAAAATGAAACAACAACCTTTCACTGATGTAACAGTATAAATAGTAACAGTATTACTGTATAAACAGAGTAACAGTATAAATTTGCAACAGGTGTAATTTACTAACTGTAACTAACTAAATTAAAAAATATCATGGTGAATATATCACCATGATATCACCATATATCATTATTTTAATTTACAATATTTCTCTAGTAAGGCATGGAGGTAAATATTAAAGAAGACATAATCCATTTTTTCTTTTATGATTTTGATGATTTCCGTACCTTGGATGATAGTCTGAATAAACATGTCTTCCTGTGTGTAGACAACAAAGTCACGCCAGTCAAGTCCAGCAATCAACAACTGGTCCTTTATCTGCCAAACGTAAGGCTGTATTTTCTTCAGTGTGTGTATGTGTTGCCCTCACTGACCTTAATATAAAGGCAGTCCACATAGCTTGATACATTTAGGCATTTAATTTCAACAAGGTCAAACACTGGCTGCTTCTTTGGATCAGACACAATCCCTTCAGGTGATGACACCAACCATGGTGTGTCAGGATGGATAATGAACCCACAGGGATAGTGGTTAACCTCCCTTGTTCTGCAGTACTCCTCTACTACTGCAGGTTCCACATCAAGCCCCTGTCTCATCTCTGCTTTCTGATGGCTAGGTCTCAGAAGCCGTTTTGCCAGATTTTCAGGAAGGCTCTGTCCCCTAGTGTGACAGACCTCTCTGAATTTAGAGGAAGTAATGCACAGAAATTCTGCTCTTTTGTACAATGTTCAATTTGGCGTTCTGCGTCAAAGGATGTTTCTAGGGACATGATGTGGAGAGGCTGATGTTCAATTCAGTGAAAAAAACAGGTAGAAGATCCCAGCCTGTAATCCTGAAGTGGCAGTTGTGGTGGAGAAGGGGCATCTCTGTGTGGGAAGGTTTCAGGCACTCTTGTTTTTAGTATGTGACATGACAACACAGATCCCTGCTGTACCTTTCCAAAAACACAGTCAGCCAGAGGTACACCACTGGCTATAGCCACAGTGGTTATCAATGGAATCACATCACTGGGAAGGTCAATGTAGATTTTATTCACCCTGAGTATGGAAATTTCAGGCAGAGGTGAACTGACTCCCCTATACATGAAAAGGACTATTAGAAATAGAAAGAATAATGTTTTATTGTTTGCATAAAGTAAGCTAAAGCATAAGTGTTTTTAAGGAGTAATAGAAATACCTTCTTTGTGTGATCAGGTTTAAATTTTCTTGTTTAACAGACAGTATACACTAATAGTAAATAGTAAAATAAACTCCTCCTATAATGTAGGAGATGATTACTTTATCTGATATTTTATGGAAATGATTACTACAGAAAATATTTAAATAATAATAACCTGATGTCTTCCACCAGGTTTCTTTCTCTTATGTCAGGCCAAAAGTATCACCATGTCATTTATAAAACCAAGTTTAACACCATGCATTTAAAAAAATATTTAGTAATTATTTGTAAGCTCATTTGTAAGCTTGGCATGTTACCATTGAAATGCTAACAAGGAAAAGTGGATAGAAAGTCAGGTGGCATGTTTATTCCTTATTGCAGTGCACTTAAATAAAAGTCAAATTTAAAATAACTGTTTCTTTAAATACCGTATTACAATTAATTTTGCTTGCCATGTATGCAGGGGACAGAATGAGAAAGGCAGTAATCAATCAATCACTCACTCACTTACCCATAATGGTCCAATCAATTTAAAATACACATCTGTTGGATGTGGGAATAATCACAGGAAACACAAACAGATTGAAGTGAATGTGAGAATTTTACACAGACAGTGGTCAGACCCAGCTCCTTTAGATGTAAGGCAGAAATATTGACCATTGTGTCATTACTAACATTCTAATGTCACTTCTGGCAGTTAGTTTTAAAAATAGATTGACCAGTCAATATCTGATTTAACTTTGAAGAAATGCTTTTTAGAAAAGCTGCACATTTTCTTCCTCCTATCAGGAATAGACAGGCACACTGCCCTATGTTTATCCTTTAGCCTTCCTTTTAGCTT
The DNA here is from genome assembly GCA_026402145.1 of Polypterus bichir lapradei. Lineage (NCBI taxonomy): Eukaryota > Metazoa > Chordata > Cladistia > Polypteriformes > Polypteridae > Polypterus > Polypterus bichir. The sequence continues at coordinate 107,527,187 of JANRMT010062792.1, read as the reverse complement.
TGGGATTGGTGTCTAATGCTGCACATAAAATAAGAAGGAAGGACAGGGGACATAAAAAGGGGAACTCTGATTGTGGTTTGCTAGCACATTGTGTTTACTTATTTTGAACATCCCATCTAGATCTCCTTTCCTTATATTTTTTCTAATGTTTTGTGTTCTTTAACCGTTGGCTTTCTTGATAAAATTTGTTGTAGTTCTGGCTTGTAATTTCAGCCTTTTTGTTTGTTTGGCCTTTCTTTAGTTTTCCCATTTTTTGATTGGGCTACTGTATTCTCTTGTTGTTTCTCTTCCCTGTCTTTTGGATAAACCTTTGAATTATGGACTTCCTTAAATAAATAATATCACATACTCATCATTTCTTATTTGTTTTTCAGCTAATTTAGAACTATACAACTACATTGGTACACATAGCCGTTCTAATTTTCTATGGCCCTCCCATTCATTTTTGCTTACAACTGACAACAGCAGGCTGTACTGCACATATTTTTGTCCCTATGTATTCGTCTGCTAAGCATGCACCTGACATTTCATTTGATCCTCAAGCCAACTCATTTTTACTTCCAATTAAGGCAGTTGTTCAAAAAGGTCTACTAATATTCACTAATTTTACCTGAAACGCTTACCAGGGCTGATCATGCGCTCTAGGTGAAGTAACCAACAGGAAGCATTACCTACAAGATTGGACAAAGTTCACTACCGAGAAATATACTGTGCAAAGGTTATACTGCTTACAGCATTGCTTCAAAGCCTCAACAGTGACAAAATCACAAAAACAATAACAAAAAGCAATCAAAACACAAATAATATTTTTTATATAGCTTGTACTCAATTGTACTAATTATTCAGCATACAATACACATCAGTCTCTCTTGGGTGACCCTCAAATTAAAGTGACAAAAACAAATGCAATTGATAGTTTTGTGCTTCAACCATTATATTCTCCAGTTGCTGTTAGAGCATGCATACGTTTGGAGGTTGGAAAGTTACCCAATTTCTGGGTTGTGGTAATGCATTTTATACCTTTAAGATCATATTGTTTTCGTATAATAAACCAATCAGTGTTTTACTGGGAGCTTTGCCACCCAAAGCTCTTTTCCTACAAATCTGTGGGAATAACAAACTTTCCCAGCGTTTGGAAAAATGTAATTAATTTTAACATAAGTAAAAATGTACTGAAATAAAAAATTAATTTCTGTATCCCTTTCCCTTCCTTGTCACTGTTAAATTACTCCTTTCTACATTTTCATTAATTTTGGGGAAGCATTTTTGTGAAGTGATTGAACCTTGTATCAGGCAATCTTAACTCTAAATAATCAGGAAAAGCAAAGGAGTCAGTATGTATCACCTTATACATCTATTATTACTGCATTGCCTTTCTACATATATTTTTGAATCAACAGAAATAGGGCTTAGATTAAAAGGTAAAATTTTTGTCATTAGGACAGACTTGTAAGGTTTAAGTTTGGACGCTTTCTGTGTAGAGTTTGTATGTTCTTTCTGTGACAGTGTAGCCCTATTCCTTGCTTAAAGCTCTAAGAACCATTTGGAGATTTTGTCATCAAAGGGAGTATTGGTGTTTCTTTGTTCTAATCAGCAAAGTGAGTGACAGCAGAGGTAAAGGCAGTTAACTTGTTCTTCCATCAAGTTCGTTTTTCTGGTTTTTTTAAATATCTTAACGTGCAGTGCTGGGTAGTGTTTATATGTTTTCTTTAACAAATTACAATAATCAGGAAAATGAAGAGATGTTTAACTGTAGCAACACTTGCAAAATCGGTACATATGGAAGATTTGAAACAAAGGGGGACAGGTTAAAATAAACACTTAAAATATTAAAATACTTCAATCTGAATGTGCAGCAAATTGAAATAAAATAAATGTGTGATAGATTGCATGCATAAATTGCAATCATAGTGCCGGAAAATAGTTTGTGAGTGCCCTGCGATGGACTGGTGAATGAAACTATGTTTTAAAAGAATTTTTAGTTTAATAGGGTGACGTGTTTGAGGCCACAGATTAAATATAAGTTTTGAACACATTGCAATTGTAGGCTGGAATAAAACAGATCTCTGGAATAGGTGCATAACTCTGGAATAAACAGAAGTGGGTTAAAATCCTACAATGGAATAAACTAGCTAAGAGCTAGGAAAGGAAGGAAAATTCATGAATCCCTCACCCAGGGCAACAGTCCCTTCAGTGCCTTCTAGGAGAAACTCATAACTCATAGTTATTTTCATAACTGCAAAGGTTATGTGCCAAGTTTGAATACTTTGAGACAATTGAAAATGAATGAATATGCCTTTAAATACTTGGGATCAGAAGTACAGAGTAATAGAGATTGTGGAAGAGAGGTGAAGAAGAGAGTGCAGGCAAGGTGGAATGGATGGAGAAGAGTAACAGGAGTAATCTGTGACAGACGGGTATCAGCAAGAGTGAAAGGGAAGGTCTACAGGACGGTAGTGAGACCAGCTATGTTATATGGGTTGGAGACGGTGGCACTGACCAGAAAGCAGGAGACAGAGCTGGAGGTGGCAGAGTTAAAGATGCTAAGATTTGCTTTGGGTGTTTGAAGAGGATGGACAGGATTAGAAATGAGTACATTAGAGGGTCAGCTCAAGTTTGACAGTTGGGAGACAAAGTCAGAGAGGCAAGATTGCGTTGGTTTGGACATGTGCAGAGGAGAGATGCTGGGTATATTGGGAGAATGATGATAAGGATAGAGCTGCCAGGGAAGAGGAAAAGAGGAAGGCCTAAAAGGAGGTTTATGGATGTGGTGAGAGAGGACATGCAGGTTGTGGGTGTAACAGAACAAGATGTAGAGAATAGAAAGATACAGAAGAAGATGATCCGCTGTGGCAACCCCTAACGGGAGCAGCTGAAAGAAGAAGAAGAAGAAGAAAAAGAAGAAGATGAATATGCCTTTAATTGAGTGGAGTCCACAACAACAGCCAAACTTAATATAACTATAGTGGAATTTTTTTTATTGAGGGATCTATTGTTGAATAATAGATTTGATGAATGGAAACTTGTGTGTTGTGCCTACCACCTGCAGAATTTATTTTTGGCTATTAAAAATGAATTGAACAAGACATAAGTAGGGACTAAATAAAATGACCATCTATTTTGGTGGTAGCATTATTGGTGACAAGGGGTACCCCCAACTTAATAGGCCTAACACCTTATGAGATATTATTTTGGGATCTATAATTAACTTTCAAAAAATGACAGATGAAGTATTGCAGTACTAACTAATATGGAACAAAACTTTGAAGTCTTTGCACCTTCAGATAGAAGCTGTTTTTCCTAGCACATCGCACATGACAACACTTGAATTTGAACCTGAAGACTGAGCTGCAACAAAGCTATGCAAGCCAACGCATTGTCTAACTCCAAAACAAGCTATACTAGAAAGGGGAACAAGTCATGGATGAGACCATTGACCAATTGACTTCTGGAAAACACACTCAAATTCCAGTCCAAAGGATCACTTACTGCTAACAACTCAGCTGTGCTGGTGACCATTGATGCCGTAAAATCAATGTGGGTCCTGAATTGTAGATTAAATCTGTCTGCATTGGATTAAGAATTTCAGATATTAATATCTTTTTTTCTGTGGGGTAATGGACCTCAAGACCTGATATTTTACTCTGAAAGTCTGTTATTCCACCTTAACTAGCCTTCTTTTTGTTGACAGTTCTGTGACTGTTATTTCTTTTTCCTCCTCAAAATTAACATTCTTAACTTTGTTTTTGTCCACTTGTTTAATCACACCCTAATATCTCTCTTTTCTGCAGCAACATTTTTCAAAGAGGATTTGAACCATAGAGTTATAGACAGTATAGGAGGAGGAAAAGCTAATTATCTGTAAGGACAGCAAGGCAAGCAAAATATTTTCATAAGCAATATACTTATTGAATATTTGTAACCATTGTCTTTATTGATAGAAATGATGCATGATTATTCAGAATTTAATATGCTTAAAATGTGATTAGCAAAACATGGTCAGCACTTAGAGTAAAAGCAATGAGTAAGAGTAAACATTTTTTGATAAATATTTTTATAAGCCCACTTATAATTGATGTGAAAAGACAAGTTGCCTTTAAGGATTAATGTTTGTCTGTAATCAGTCTAACAGTCTAACACATGCTATATTAGTGATAATCATCACATTCACACTTACAGCATTACCAGTTAAAGTCACTTTAATTTCAGCATTATTTGTTATTGATTATAATATGGAGTTTGACATAAAGGGGAAATTTATTAACTGTGAAAATCTTTAAATAACAAGTGTTTTGGGAAATAGGAACACTCAGGATAAAATGTCTAAATCCATTAGTATAAGGTGAAGGTATAGTTTAAACTAGAAGACTCTTGACACAAGCAAAATGTACCATTTTAATTGATACAGAAAGATGGAACAGATGTCAATATTAATGTATTAGGAATTTTGCATTAGGATTACATATAACATTAAGACACAAATTGTATGATATTGGGTGTTAGGATTAAACAAGCTAAATTATATGCAACTTTATACTGGGTATAGTATAAGCCTTTTAAAGTATGTGGGATACTGTTTAACAGTACTTTTAGGGACTGGTATACTTAGGGCTATATAGACAGAAATACTTGGTGGTAATATAGCACAAATAATATTTTGTCTTCTTGTGCCTAGGTAATATAGAAAAACAAAGTAATAATTGGGCACAGCAGAGATGGAGTGTCTTACATAAAGAGTTGGTGAGTGTGCAGAATTGAAAAGCCCAGAAACAAGCCAAAAATTTGAACTGGTATTGGAAGATTTTTACAGTGGTAAACAAGCTTGGGTACATCCCTTGCAATTTAAATTTGACCATGGGGAAAAAAGCCAGTGACTTGCTTTATTGTTGGTAGTGTTGACGTCTTTCGATGGAAGGATTGACACCTACTTTTAGTAAGGGAGATGTTTGCTTTAATGAAACAAAGTTGTTAACCTAGTTTAAGATGGATGTAACACAGGGCAACTTTATGTATGTGAGCATAACGAAGCGAACATGGTTGTTTCTGAGGGGACTCTATCTTTGATCCTTGTTGTACACATCCTTGGCAACAAACTAATGACTTTTGAAATTTTGAAGTGTATACTTGTGCTGTCTGTGTCTCCACCAATGGTACTATTAAATAATCTGGTCATAAATTAAAATACAGGAATAGGTACACTTTTGTGGCATAATAAAGATAATGTTTATTGAATAAGAAGGAAATCAGTTACTTTAATATAGGGAAATAATTGGAATTTATGAAGTTATGGGACACAAACCTGAGATTTTTACAGGAAAAGATGTAATGCCAATATCACACACATGGTTGTCAATTAGGAACAGAGTTAAAGTAGAAAAACACTAGATCAACCTTAGAGTTTTGTTTTGTGGGACTTTAACAAGCCCCAAAGGGGTGAGTGTGAGAGAATACTTTAGAGAATAAGTTTCTTTCTTTAAATAAGATGTTAAGATGTCATTGTGTCTTCTTCATTAAGGTGTCAATGTGTTTGAACCAGGTCAGATTCCATCCATCCATCCATTACCCAACCCGCTATATCCTAACTACAGGGTCACGGTCTACTGGAGCCAATCCCAGCCAACAGAGGGCGCAAGGCAGGAAACAAACCTTGGGCAGGGTGCCAGCCCAGCGCAGGTCAGATTCTCTTGAGGTAAAAAAAAAAAAAAAAAAAAGAAAACACTGCACTCTCTCTACCTGAGTGCTGTCAAAGAGGGAGTGGTAGTGTCTTTTGTTGTTTTTTTTTCCCCAAATACCCTCCTGGACTTCAGATCACTTTGTCTATATTTTTCAACCATAACTGAAAGTTTTAATTAACTAATTCAGACTTGCCAACCAACATAATATTCCGAAAGGTCCAGACAAAAAACAGAGAATGTGTAAGATTCTCACATACAGTGATTAAATTACAATTCGGAGGTAAGAAGGAGGAACACTACCCACCATGCTGTTTATAATAAAGTGTGCTGAACAAAATAAACATTATGCAATGTTGAGAAACTGGGAAATTTCTTTTGGAAATGACTCAGTAGTTTTTTGTGGCAGATAAAGTTCTTCTTAATGATAGTGCTAATAGGGGCCATTGTGCCACAATGGGTACTCTGCAAGATTATTTACAGTTGTCAGGCACGTGTAAGTAGGAGGACGCTGTATGGACCAAGAGAAGATAATTCCACGCCAGGCCAGGAGGTGGCAGGGTGCACTAAACCTTCTCCTTCTATCTCTGCAGACCAGCCGTAGGAAAACCTGTCTGACTCATCGCTGAAGACGTCACTTCCGGTTCCAGTGCCTAGGTTGATATCACTTCCGGTTCCAAAGCCTACAATGACATCAGAGGAAGGTCACTTTCCATTCCCCTACGCCACTTCCGGTCTTGTCAGTTAAAACCGTCATGTTCTCAAACCGCAAGCAGTTCATGTCTGGACTCCATCAAAGACACTTCTGTCTACAAAAACAAATCCATTGGAGCCTGTTATAATATACATGTGGCTGCCCCATACCTTTTTAAATGTGTCAAGTCTGATCCTGTCACACATTCTAACTGGCAAGTCAGTTTTGTTATAGTTTATTGCCAGCAGGTATAAAGTGGTGATCTGTATGCTTTCCTTCAGCAAAATATTTCAAGTGCAAGTCAAAGAAGTAGTATGAAACCTATGCATTGGTGGCGTAGCTTGCAGAAGTAGTGCAGTGTCAATAGTCAAAAATTCCTACGGACTTATTTGCTTATCATTCTTAGATCTCTGAGTCAGTCTTCCCTCATGGCCAAGCTTCTCTGGAAATTCCTTTAACTGATGTGGAGATTTCCAACCTCTCCACTTTTGGCTCAGCTAGATTGTTGCCTACTATGTGTTCTTTTCATGCATTTATCCTTTTGTCATAGTTTGTTTCTGTAGGCTCACGCACACCAGCCATATTATTAACTGGAGACTTGTTCATCTATGCTGCTTTGATCAGTAATTGTAGAGTACACATAAATATGTTTGTGGATTTCATATATCATTTTACTTGCTGATAACTGATTAAATAGTTGCTAATAAAAGGCAACATGAAAAAAATAATGCATGCAAATTATCTTTGTTAAAGTCTTTGTTTTAGTTGTTGCTCTTCATAAAATCAAACAAAAATTTTGGAGTGTGTTTTTTTTATCAACATACAATGCAAAGTAATTCCAATTAAGTCAGAAGTTAATTTTAAAAGTGATATTATTCTCTGGCAGCTGAAACACAAATAAATGAAATCAACACTCACAGACCTGAGTTGGAAACGTTTAGATGAAATCATGCAAAAATATGTATGACCTTTAAGTGATTTAGTGAGCTAGTACTGCAATTATTCACACCAAGCCTTCCAAAGATTATAATATATCATGCATTTCAAAATGCTGAGATAAGTGGTATGCTAAACACAGAATAAAAGTAAAATTTAACCTTTTGTATGTAGAAATATGACGCACATACAGAATTCTTACTAGAGTCTCCTTAACAGCAATGTAACACTTTTAAAACTTCTTGAGGGTAGATGACATGTCTTAGCCTTTAGGAGAAGAACAAGTTGACTAAACATTTATTTCTTCTCTTTTCATTTCATTTCAAGAACTGTTGGCACAAGTTCCAAAATTTGGCATGTATTGCAAAGTATTGCACCACAAAATAGGATGATACTTTGCCTGAGTCAGCAACAATGTGACCATGAGATACAAGCAAACTTTATCTTTACAATGGAATTCAGAATTCTGTGATTTACAAAGCCAACACAATTACAATACAGTATATAAGGGTCTAGCTTATGAACATACTGAAACTGACCACAACATTCCACAATAATTTTGAAATTGATGGCATTATAAATAGTAGTTTTTTTTTGTTCTCATGTGTCTGAATGAAAAACATGTCACTTGCCTCACATACATGATCAAAGTTTAGTGTAAGAACATGAGGTCATTTGATTTTTTTGTGAAGGAGGAAATTTCCACATCTGTTATTCATGGAGCATTTCAACATTGACATCATGACAATTGCATGGATGCTACCAGAAGATGATTAATGTACATTAAAGAAGGGAACACAGGCATTAATGATCAGCCCCATAATGGATGCCCACAAAAATGCATGTACCAAGCACCACAAAGAAAAAAAAATCAATGAGCTTATCAGAAAGAGCTGATGCGTGACAATGAGAGAAATGGCTGTGGAGATTGGAAGTGTGGTGCTCCATTCATCCAACTTGAAAGTAGTTCTACTGCTTAGTAGTTCTAACATCTGCCTTGAAAGCATTGATACACAGTTTAAATATGCAGGACCAGCTAGCTGGAAAACTACATAATAGCTGAGTATATTGTTACATAGTGTTATTAACATCTTTTATCCTGCATTTCTGTTAAGAAACTTATGTCAGATTGAATGAATGGTCTATTTATTTTTACCTCTCTTGTTAATCTTATGTATATGTGGACCATTTACTTAAACTGTTAAAATAATCTGGTCACACAAACTTTTTTTTTTTTTAAACATGGCATTAAATTGTAGTAATGCAGTTGTATTATTACAATAAAAGCAAAACTGAAGTCCACACACAGACAGAAGCTTTGGAATCTGATCATTGGCGATAATAATTAAGCCATCCATTTTGTGCACCTGGTATATCTAAATTAAAGTTGTAGTCTGCCTATCCCAAGAGCATCATGGGCAAAGCAGTAGCCAAATCCAGCCTGGTTGCCAGTCCATTGCAGGGTTCATTCATGCACAAACCCCCATATTCTGGATGAGTTTAAAGGTGCTATTTAATCCCAGTGGTGAGTCTAGGGTTTAATCCATAGCTCGTGAAGCTAAGCAGCAGCAGTGGTCACCATTATGCCACACATATGATATGTAAAAGTAACAACTGTACTCTTGGCTAAAGCATTACCAGTTCATTAAACACATTTTATGAAGTTATGACAATTACAAAAATGCTGCAGTCACTTTCCTAACTAGAGAAATAAGATAGTTGTGTTATTAAATAATTCACCAAGTGTTATTCCCTATAACACAGCCAGAAACTCAGTCATAATCCTAGTAAATCTCTGCTTTCATCATATAGCCAAAAGATAAATCATAAAAAAATGAAAATTCTTTCAACTGTCATCTAAATCAGGATATAAATGACTTTTAAAAAGGTCGATCTGAAAGTCTTTCTCTTGCAGCACAGAAAGTAATAATAGAAATATTGACAGTTCAAATTCAAAAACAATTTGAAAAAGCTTTCTTATTTCACCAATAATGATGTATGTCTACTGTCAATTCTTGCAGAGTTTCTATAGAAATAAAGTTTATTGTTGTTCAAGCAATTATGGCAACTTCATCAGGGAACCGATAATCTTAGAAGAATATGCTCAAGAAGTTTTATTGGTTTCAATTAAAAGATCAAGAATAATCGAATACAGCTTTACATTACTTGAATAATCAAAGAACTAAAACACTACAGAGACTGGAAATATCATAATCTGACATCTCTTTGTATTTATGCTAGCATATTTTTTCTAAAAATATACATACTGTATAATTCAAAATAGAGGAAAACAAAATATTTGCCTATTTGTGTTTGGAAACACAAAATACCATTTAGAAACATTTTAGGGCAATATTATAATGGATGACTATGTATAGGACCAACTTCTGATTAGCTTTGACATTAAGGCTCAACTGTATGAGGTATAATAGTGCCTACACATGCTTAATCTCTTAATGACATTGAAATGCCTGAGTCAATAAGAAAAATAAATGTTTTTTTATGTACTATTTGAATTCACTTACCAAAGGCTTTCTACACTAAAACTGAAAAATTAGATTTATATTATATAAGCCCTATGGTGGACTTGTAACCTATTCGGCTTGATCTTCTCTTTTGCTGCTTGGCCTGAGAATTGTACCATATAGAATCCAGCACTAGATGAAAGGATAAATTATATGGAGGAATGATATTTCTTTACATCTTTAATTTATTAAGCTCTGAATTCATGATCCTCTGAGGAGGATTGAAATGTCTTGATGGAAGAAGTTCTACAGTGCATTCTTTCTACTGATGGTTCACCAATCAAAAAAACAGAAGTCACTGGAGCCTATCCTCTTAACTTTGACAGGTGAAAATGACAGTTTTCATTTCAAGCCATATTTCAGATTGCTTGTGGTGTCACTGAAATAAATAAATGAATAAATAATTAAATACAGTCATTTCTTGTTATCCATATGCAGCTCCAGACATCTAAGGGCATCATAGACCTGTCATTGCTCAGTCCCATGTGTTGCTCATGCATGATAGACCAGTCAGAATTTTTTTTTCTGCTGCGCATGGCTGCAAATACAACCTCCCAATGTCCATCCTTGCTCCATCTCACGTTGTGCAGCAAGGACCTTATCTGATTAGACCACTTTTATAATGGAATCCGTGGACACCAAAAAGATTTACTGTTAATATATAAAGAAATTTGAAACAAAGTACATATATTCAGTGGTTCACTTAATTATTTATGCTCACATATCATTTTGTTATAATTTATTTGGTTGTATGTTATTTATGTTTAGCTTTATTTCAAAATATATATTTCACAATTTATTTATTTATTTAGTTTTTTCAGAGCGAGTTTAAGTAAAGTATACATTAAATACTATATAACACATTAAATCCTAATTCATAGGAATTTGTTTCCATACATGTATGTTCCTTTTCCAGTGCCAGTTTAGAACGTTAAAACAATCTAGATAAGAATAGACCATTCAGCCCAACAAAGCTTGCTTTTCCTACCCACTTAATTTTTTCAAATTAACATCAAGTCGAGTTTTGAAAGTCCCTAAAGTCCTACTGTCTGCCACGGTACTTGGTAGCTTATTCACAGTGTCAATAGTTCTCTGTGTGAACAAATACTTCCTACTGTTTGTGCAAAACTTATCCTTAACAAGTTTACAATCTGTGCACCTGTGTTCTTGATGAACTCATTTTAAAATTGCAGTCTTGATCCACTGTACTAATTCCTTTCATAATTTTAAACAATTCAATCATTTCAGCGCTTAATCTTTTTTTTGCTAAAAACTGAAAAGGATCAGTTCTTCTAATCTTTCCTCATAATTCATCCCCTATAGCCCTGGAATCAGAATCAGTTGCTCTTCTCTGGACATTTTTCAGGGGCTGCATTGTCCTTTTTATAGACTGGAGACCAAAACTGTGAACAGTACATTACAAAGTTTGGGCATAACCTCCTTGGACTTGGACTTACTCTTCACATTGTGCTATATAACATAACATTCTGTTAGCCTTCTTAATGGCTTCTGAACAGTGTCTGCTATTTGATCTTGATGAGTCCAATATGCCCCACTGTGTAATCAAACCTAACAATTAGTTAACAGTGTGTGCTTTTAGAAGTGAAATAATGCTAAAAATGAACAGCAAAATCACCAGTACTCATTTAATACTTAAGTGTATATATGTGCCCACACTTTAAGTAAACACTACCGTTTCTCCCGAGTAAAAAAAAGAAGACATTTTATTTACAAAAATTCATTCTCTGTAAACCAGAACATTTATCAAATTCTGTCTTCCTGTCAAAGCAGTTCAATAGATAATAGGAACAATGTGTTACCGTAGTGGAATATTTTGTATTTTCTTCTGCCATTAAAACATACAGCTACTGGTTGAGTTGTTTTTACCTTCCTCTTCTTAATTGACTAGTGAATTAATATTTTACTGTAATCAAATTGCGTTCTTTTAAATCCTTCAAATTCACTTTCACAAGACACAGTTGCTTTAATGTGCAAAAGCAGCTAATTTGGCAATAGCTGTTAACCATCATAGAAGGAAATAAAGGAAGAAATCTAATATTAGGTTTATTAGTATCTTTTATTCTAAAACCTCTGCCAGCTAAATATTTTGAAAACGTAAAAAAAATGCAATATGACAATCAATATTACTCTAGTCACAGGTCAGATATTATATTATTTTCAAAAAAGAATGAACTACACTTGCCATGCCAATTGTCCCAAACACTATTGTGCCCTGAAATGGGGAAACCATGTACAAAAAGTGTTGTCATTTCTACATGGTTTAAGTGAGATGTGTGCAAATACCCTTAGTCAAGAAGTTCATAGTTCGACCCAAGATGCCTCCGTTTTGAGTAATAAGCTGCTATTATTCTTACTATCTATACTAATAAAAGGCAAAGCCCTCACTGACTGACTGACTCACTGACTGACTGACTCACTCATCACTAATTCTCCAACTTCAGGTAGAAGGCTGACATTTGGCAGGCTCATTCCTTACAACTTACTTACAAAAGTTAAGCAGGTTTCGTTTCAAAATTCTAAGCATAACAGTCATAACTGGAACCTACTTACGTACATATATACGGCCATAGCCTGCAGCTCGGTCACCGTGAGAGGCAGAGTTGTGTCCCCCATCATCACGCCTCCCACGTAATTGAGTGCGTGCCCATATAAGGCCGTCCGTCAGCAGTAATCCAATAGACACACTGCCACTAAATATTCGCGGGTGAAGGACTGTGCTTATGCAAACGAAGATGAGATGGTCAGGGATAGACTAGTGTTTGGCACAAACTCAGCGAAAGTGCGAGAGAAACTTTTAAGTGCCGGGTCTTAGCTAACATTAAATAAAGCCGTGGACATCGCAAGATCGCACGAGAGAGCATAAGCACAGCTAAGAACCTTCAATGCATGTACTCCGAGCGGCTCACATGAACTGACTTTGCAGGACTGGGAAAGGTAAACCCGTGCATGCAGTGTGTGATGTCTCAGATAAAAAGGAAGTCGAGCTGTTTATTGATGCAGTAGGAAAGGAACAACCCTCTGATGCTGAACAAGCCTTTGTAGACATATCAATAGGAAAGCAAGGTGTAAAGCTTAAGTTTAAATTACGTTCATAGACACGCTGCTGCTAAATATTCGCAAGCAAATCCACAAGTTAATACTGGGAATGCCTGTTAAACATCTTAGATTCTCGAGTTTGGATAGAGAACACTTCGATGAATGAAACCTGTTATCTTTACAACGGTTGACAAACACAGAATGTAACTTGAACACAACACGTCCTCCATATACAAACCTGATTTCTTTTTCATAACTTCTTTAACACACTACTTCTCCGCTGCGAAGCGCGGGTATTTTGCTAGTTATAGAATAAAAGCATACATTTAATTTGAGTCTGTAACAGCCAGTGTAAATTTATGGTACTTGTAAATGTTAGCTTTTTTTTATTCAGTTTTATTCTCTCAGTAACGTTCACGTTTGCCCTGATCTGACACTGCTGATTTCAAATAAAGACGTGCTATAGCAGAGGTGAACTCAGATGAGGACGAAGGTTCTACATTGGAGAAATAGAACAGAAGCCCTCCCCACAAGAAAAGTCCACTCACATATAAGGTCAACGCAGCTGCACCAGGCGTAAAGACGAAAGATGGCACCAACATTTATCCTGCCAGTCAGCCTGCCCCACACGTGTCCTTCAAAGAAAAAAAAGTAGGGCTTACAGAGCTTGCTAACATATTGTGCAAAGTCCTGTTTGTGATTATGTTTTGTGATGGGTTTTAAATAAAAAACATTTATATGTTACTTATATAAAAGCCAGATCGAATGTTATTTACCTTGATTTATTTACTTATCTTCCTACAGCATAAAGTTACAAGTAGACTGCAGGGCTTCTGTGTTTGCTCGACACGGGCATGCTGACAATGTACATGTGTACTGAAGTAACTTTAGCTGCAGGTTGAAGCTCCTGTTGTTACAGTTCTGCCTTTGTCCAGAAACAGTTTCATAAGCTTTATGAACTTAGTCTCGGAAAGTCATTTTCCCGTGGGATGACTAGGATCAGTGCCATCTTTCGCCTTTATGCCTGGTGCAGCTACGTCGTTCTTATATGTGAGTGGACATTTTTTTTGCGTGGCGGGATTTCTGATCTCTTTCGCTGATGTAGAACCCTTCTCCTCATCTGAGTTCACCTCTGTTATAGCATGTCTTTATTTGAAAACAGTAGTGTCAGAGCGGGGTGAGCATGAATGTGACTGAGAGAATAAAAATTAATAAAAAAAAAAATACACTAACCTTTACAAGTACCATAAATTTACAATGGCTGTTACAGACTCAAATCAAATGTATGTTTTTATTCTATAATAGTAAGTATAAGAGCAGCTCACTACTCAAAACAGAGGCGTCTGTAGTTCTTTTCACTGCACCACCAAAGCGGTCGTATTAAGGGTGTGTCAATTAGAGTTATTTTTCTGCAGTTATATTCTTGAATAAAAACGTACTTGTTTACTTGTTTTGTTATACTTGTACCTTTTGTGAAAGTGTATATTTGATATTTGGACTTCAGGGTTCACACATTATACATTTCATGTCTACATTTTGTCAATTATTACTAAAACATGAAAGAGTTTCTGTTTTAATGATGTGTTTACATAGATTGTTGTAGACACGGAACACACATGAAATGTATGTATTCCAAATGACGATATAGTATTTACCCTCTACAACTCCAGCACTTCACTCCAAGAAAAACACTGAGCACTGAGAACCTTCTTTGTGAATTGAACTGTGGCGGTGGGCGGGGGGATGGGATAGCAGGGCTGCTTGCTGCTTGTGTTGATCAACACATTTGCAACACAAAAGATGCTGATGGAGAGGTGCGAATGGATTTAAGGTGGGCCAGGAATATGAGTTTTTTCGTAGGCTTTGATAATTCTAGTGTCAAATGAAAGTCTGCAATTTGTGCTTTACTCATTTCTGAATTGTTTGATTTGTAATTTTAAACAGTGGAGCAGAGTGGCATATCAAGGAAAAATTTGTATTTGTTCCAATCATTATGGAGGGCATTACGTATAATAGGCATTTTCAAATTGTTAAAAAAAAAAAAAAATCAGCAATATGCTTTTGAAAATATGTGTCAAGATATTGGACTGGTCAAATATTCCACTCCAGCTATACAAAGAAAACTAGAGGCATGGGAATCTTAATACATAGATCAATTTCACTTGAAGTATCAGATGTAGTATCTAATACTGTATCTAAAACTACAAAAACAATACACAGTTTCTAATTGATCATAACTTATCAGATCCTTGGAGATTTATAAATCCAAACTCAGGAGCATATTAGTTCTTTTCACCAGTACATCATTGTTACTCAAGAACTGATTATTTCTTAATAGGCAACAGTTTTTCCCCCCACAATGAAATGTTGCGAGTTTTATGCTATTGCTATCTCTGACCATGCCCCTCTGATAATGGAACTCAAATCATTATGCCCCACATAACTCATCTCACAGCTGTTATTAGCTGACGAGAACTGTACAGAATTTATATCCATACAAACAGATTATTTTCTTGAGACAAATGCATTTTCAGCGGTCTCTGTAGGAATACTCTGGGAAACTCTAAAGGCATTTTTAAGAGGACAGATTTTTTCACATCTCTCCCTTAATAACTTGGAAACCAATAAGGCATCAGAATTAATCAGTGAAATTACCAGAATAGATCAAGACCATGGCAGGTCTCCAAATGAGACACTTTACAGGAAAAGACAGGCTTTGCAATCAGAACCCAACCTCCTGACAACAAAAGAAACTGAACAACTCATTTTTAAATTCTGAAATCATTGCTATGGACATGGAGAGAAGGCTAATAAGATCATAGCTCAACAAATCCACAAGCATGAAGTTTGCAATGCAATACCAGATATTACCAACACAGATGGAGACAAAATCATTGACCATAAAAATATAATGTGCACATTTAGAGACTACTGTGAGTCCTTATATTCTACTCAGTATAATGAAGACAAAACACAATCTAATGTGTTTTTCAATGCACTACAGATACCACAGCTAGATACTCTCGGAGCAGAGGAACTGAATAAACCTCTGATGCTATCAGAATTACTAAATGCTATAAACTCACTTCAGAGTCGGAAAGCAGTAGGTCCTGATGGCTACTCTGCTGAATTTTATGAAAACAACTCAGTTAATTTAGCCCCCTGAAATGTGCTTCTGGATGCAGAACTGACTAGAACCAATACCATCCCTTTTAGTACCCACAGTGGAAAACAATTACAAGAGAAAAATATAGTACAAAAAGACATATACAGGGTGAGTCAAAATTATGTTAACACTAATGGTACTGCTATGTATCTACTTACAGTATATAAATTTTTTTGGACAATTTATGTGTCACGTATGGTACATGTGTTGAACATGATGGCATAGAGGTTGAGACATTCCTGTAAATCATCTTGCACACATGAATTATGTTCTGTGAATAAATTAAAATTAAAGAAAAGAAAATAGTTTGATGGCTATCATTGACCACTTGTATTATTTAGTAATCATGTAACTGTAATAGAGTAACCACTTAACTTTCAAAAGGATCTGTACCTGAAACTTTCTAGGTTGCTTCTACAAACAAACCCCTATTAAAAAATAACCGAAACACTTACTGTCACATCACATGCTTTCCTTTTCTGTCTAAAACTGCTCAAAATACAAGTATCTCCCTCATAACAACCATCACACTGCAATTACTATTTAGAAATAATAGTAGTGTGGCCTTTTCTTTGAACAAAGCACTGAATCTGCACTTTTTAAAGCTGTAAGTAAGATAATTCTGTTTCCTGGTGTCTAGCACATCACTCTCTTAGATCTTAATCTACAGTTTGATCGCACAAACCGCCAACACTAGATCAAATGGATTTCTAGAGTTCCGTATAATGCATTGCAGTATGGTAGAGAAGTGTTGAACTTTGCAGATTGCCAGGTAATACTCCAGGGGGTAGCAGAGGACACTTTTTAAATTCAGTAGTCTGCTTTATAGCATTATTTATATAAATAAAGTGTGCAAGTTTAATTGTTGATATTATTAATTGTGGTTGTGTGTATGATCGTGCCCTATGAGGAATTGTCTTGGCACCCTGCCCAAATGTTGTACATGCCCCGTGTCCAAAGATTGCTGATATAGGCTCTAGCTTTCTTATGATCCTTCACTGGATAAGCATTTAAAGTAATTGGATGGATGGATGAATGACCTGGCAGGTTGGTTTCTGCTTAAGCTGGATGATGCTTGGATAGGCTCTTTATTCATCTTACCCTGAATTGGAATAATTTAGTGGAAAGACTGGTGGATAGGCTTTTAAGAAAAAAAAATATAGATGCAAACTGTAAGAGCCATCTTCCTAGTTCTATAAAATTCATAAATATTTTACTAGATGATAATATAGGAGGTTCCTATAACCCCCGCGAATAGAATTGAGTTGGTATTTTCCTGTCATTTTCTAACAGCTTTGAGTGAACAATGTTCTCCAGTTAGTGTCTAGCCTTACCTTGTGTAAGGTACAGAGGCATACGGTTTTTAACCGTGTTCGTGTTTGTGCTCGTGTTCGTGATTGCGCACGTGACCGTGCCTGGGCATATGTCTATGTGCCAACGGCTTACGGGCCTTTTGAGTATGGAGTAACTCGTAAAATAAAAGATTTAAGTGTTGAACCATATGTTTAAGGCATACAGAAGAAGAAATTAAGAACCTTTAAGTATAGAAAGAAATAAAGAACGTTTAAGTATAGAAGTAACCAAAGCTTCTCAAGAAAAGCTAAGTTTATAGAAGATACATTTTTTCCTTTTTTTTGCCTTTATTCTACGTGTGTAACTATTTTTCTTTTTATTCTTGTGTGGATTATTTGCTTTTAACTTTCACTAAATATTTTAAAACAAACTTTTGGACTGTGAGATTTCTTTGACACGCGTCTTACCCGTACCTGACTTCGCCTTATACATCGGCGGCTACACAAACTAAAAGCATTGTCAGATGCAGACTTTGGATCAGTGTGATAATGGGAGTTAGGGGTCAGTGGAAGTGTACAGTTTTTTTAAACAGTGTGTTTCAGGCTTTTTGGGTAGATACGGTTGAATGACCAAGAGGGTTTGGTGTGGAGACAAGCAGATGGTTTGATTAGCTCAGCTGTTCCTTATTTGTATTCCATGGGGATGAAATGAAGATGGTGCACCCAAGGAAGTATAAAGTAGAGCCTGATAAGGGAACCTAAAATAAAGACCATGAAGTTAAAAAAAAACAAAAGAAAAGAAAAGAAAGGGAAGTCGGCATTGTGTGAGAGATGGTGCTGTAGAGGGGTAGGCAAGCAGTCAGGAACAATGCCCTGGGTGACGCAAGCAGACAGCAATCAAGGGGTAAGGTCACTCCTGCTGAGTGCCCAGGGGAAGTGAAAAGGGACCTGGGCTTGTGGGGTCCAAATAGGTGGTGGTGAGGACATGAGCTGGTTAAGAGTAGACTGCACTTGTTGGAAGGCGTCATCTGTTATTGAGGAAATTGTATGGGTAAGCAGGAAGGAAGTGGATTTGGAGGCATCGAAACTTATTATGGTTTAGAAAGGAACAGAGCCTGTGTGTGTTTTAGCCTTTTTAACCTATTTATTGGATTATTTATCTGAATTTTAACCTCCTCAAACACTTTTTAATTCTGGATTATTTAAAGATTAATGTACTGCACTTTGTTTTGAAAACTTTGTTGATTGTGAATAAAACCACTGCACGTTTTTGCACCATCTCTTGCTGTGTTGTGTCATTGCCCAGTCCATCTCAGGTTAATTGATATTGATGACCCAGATTCGAGGGAAGTATGCCAACCCAGGCATCACAATCGCATCACTAGTTTAAAAGGTGAACCTCAGTTGCTGGAGTTGTTCCATGAATGTGCTGTGACTGCTGTAGCACTTGAGAGGCTAAAGCTCAAGCTCATTACATAGATGTTTAAATCCAGACATGTTGAATACTTTTAATATTGCAGTCTGTTAATTCTCTCTGTTCCTCTCTCTAGTTATTAGAGCTGGGATTTCTCTATATGAAATAAGGGTTTTGTAGGCGAGTCAATCTAGTATCTGCTCCCAGTTAAGAGAATAGGAAAATGCTCCTCCTGATGCATCCTTACATGTGGTCTTCTTCCACTGCACATCCTCTTCTCTATTTTCTCTTTGAAAAAAGATTGGATTCATGTGTTCAAAAGGCACAGTCCTCTTTAATTTACTCTAACAAACCTTGGTCCGGTCATCTCTCAGTAACGTCAGGTTATCATGGAACATGTCTTTTTTGACATGTTAAAGTCTTTTTTACAAAGAAAGCGTAGGAGGCATCCAGAGCTAAAGTGGGAGGTAGAATGGACAGGGAAAATATGGGCATGTGGCCTTTCAATATAAAATACAATAATTTTAATTAAATCATAATGGTAAACTGAGGTACCCCTCCTTATTCTTAAAGGTTGTGTTGCAAAATGTACTCTTTCCACTTTACTCTTTTTCGCCCCTCAAAACCTTATTTTTAACTGTATGTTGCACTTTTTATAATGTGTGTGTGTTTTGGGGTGGGGAAGGGGGTTAATTTAGAGCAACACCAAAAGAATGCCCTGCAAGGCTACATTTTTTAATAAATCTTATTAAGTTGTATCATGATATATCTAGACATATATTCCTAATTATTTATAATTAATTTCCATTTGCCTTGGACAGCAGAATTTCTGCAGCCGTTTTTCCTCAGCACCTGCCTTCAACATTCCTTATGTATAAACTCTATCCTAGCACCCAAGCAAAATATGTTTCGAACAGGCATATGATAACATAAAACATTTTCCCACTGGTACAGTAACATACACCAAGGAAGAAAAACATGACATAAATGACCATAATCTGATTACATGTCTGGAATTTCTTCCAATATCTAATTGAGGAGGAGACCATTTATAAATCACTAGGGCTTAATCCACTATTATCACCCATTTTGGGAGGTAGAGTTACAATCCCTTGTCTATTCAAGTGTCTGTCTTTGTCATGATTCATCTGGCACAAAAATTAAAATAAAAAAGATTTTTCAGGAGGCACAAAAAGTTAATTTGAGTCAACTAAACTGTAAGAGCGACAGAGAAACTAAACTACAGAAAAGCTTATGGTGGCCTAAAAAAGGCCTGACACTAAGTAGAGAAAAAGGAGTTAAATATTCCTATGTGAACATAGTGAGTGCCTGAAATAAACTAGCTCCTAAAACACCACAAATCTCAACAAATAACAAAACACAAAACAGATTTGAAAAACACAAACAGAATACATGCTTAAAACAAGACAAAGAGGCAAATGCAATGGAGATGGAAAAAGGTACTTTAAAGATGTAACAGTTATTAAAAAGACAGAAGCTAACAATTTCAGATAAGGTCAGAATAAGTGACGATCTCAACCACCTTACGTGAACATGGCCACCACATTATGTGAACTAATGCTTTTGCAGCCATTTTGCATCCTAGAAAACAATGGAAGTTCATTATTTGCAATAGCCAAAAACATCTCTGTATTAGTATGTCTTCAGTGGATATCATTAACTGTAAAGTAGATTTTTACCTTTTTTCTGTATGCTCCCACCATCTGGAAAATGATGTAAAGCTATAACTGGTTACTATAGTATAATGTGCATCAAATCTGCATGTCTCCAAAGGATGGAGAGGAATGAGAGAAAGAGACCATCATTAAATCTAAATATGCTGCGTGACACAGAAGTTTAACGGCTTTCTACATTTTTGCCTGCCAGATGGGGATATAAAAAACACATTTCATACTGTAAGTCTAGTGATTTAAGGATTCCCATGCAATTTGTAAGTTCTTCAAAGTAAAAAAAAAAAAGTCAAAGCATACGTTATATATATTTCAAATGTGTGCCCATTAAGAAGTAACAACAGCACCACTACCA
Organism: Polypterus bichir lapradei; assembly: GCA_026402145.1. Taxonomy (NCBI): domain Eukaryota; kingdom Metazoa; phylum Chordata; class Cladistia; order Polypteriformes; family Polypteridae; genus Polypterus; species Polypterus bichir. The sequence goes on along the minus strand of JANRMT010062792.1, from coordinate 107,506,385 downwards.
TAGACATCGGTTTTATATATGCAGGAATAAAAAGGTCTTTCATAGGTTAACCAATTAGACTGCCTTTGCCAAGGCCGTGGGATTCAATACCCGGGGGTGCCAGTCTCAAATAATGTGCATATATAAGAATTATTTAAAAGCTTAAGCAAGTTCTTATTGTTTATCTGACACCTTGATCCAAGGTAGTTTAACATTTGAGATACAATTTGTTACTTTTGTTTTTCCAATGGGAGCACAGACAGGTAAAGTGACTTGCTCATGGTCACACTGTATCAGTACCCTCAACCTCAGGTATGAAGTCCAAAGCCTTAACCACTATGCAATACTGAGCTTTGCTGTGTATAGAAATAACAGTTTTGAAATTGCTTTTTCAGTTATACAGTAATGTATTTTGTTTATGATAACAGGAACATTTCCATTTGCAATTATGATACCTATATGCTAGGATAATTGAATGTTTACTTTATAATGCCAGTCTTTTTCTTAATTTTTGAAACACTCTTCAGTTCACTTTTAATGCTTGCTTGCTCCTGCGTTGTGTGTCTTGTTTGAGTGGTAGTCTGTCATTTTTTTTCCTCACATGCTCCAACTGACTGCCTTCCTTCAGGACTTGCTTGTGTTTGCTTTCCTTTCATTGTACAGTATGATTTCTTATTTTTATCACAGACAACCCAACCCCATTCTCTTTGGATTAAATGTGCCAAGGTACCAGCTGTTTAAGACAACGACAAGCTAAATTAACTATTTACACTCACTGTTTGTTTATTTTTCATTATAGCTTCAATTCATATTTGACACTTTCAGGCTATTTTTTAAACACTTTCTTCCATGTAGAAGGAATAGTTATTATAAAACACAGCTTGTAAGCTAGAATGGGATGCCTAAATCAATTTAATTAATTCAGTCTCCAGGGGAAACTCCATTTAGGGATGAGAGAGCAGGATGACTGCAGGCAGTTGAAGTTTATTCCAAATGTTACCTTTTACACATTGCTTTTGGCTGCTTAAAGTCAAGCAAAATTGGATTAGAAAGCTATGGTACATTTCAGTCTTTTATTAATTTGCATTTTTGATAACATGATTTCTGATAGTCGTTACATTGCAAATCTGACATTGTACATTATAATTCCTGATTGTGCTATGCAATTAGGAGTTATATTACTTGTGCATATTTTCTTGCTTGCACTCTTTTTTTTGTTTGTTTTTGTTCGTATGTAATTTAGTTTTCTTTGTTTTTTCATCATCTTGGTGTTCCATATATAAACAGTAGAACCTTGGTTCTTAATCTTGGGGTCACATCATATTGAAAATGGAATCTCAACATGACTCAACACTAATGGTGGCACGTGAACCTTTGTGAACATGGATGTGAATTAGGATTAATATAACGTACCATTTAAATGTTTAGTTATTTTCAAAGATAAAAACATTTAAGTGGCATAAAATGACAATTTAATGAATGACAGAATATGTCAAAGAGGTCATGCCCCTCTGTTTTTTTCAGAGGATACTACCAGACAGACACCTCACAGCACCCTGCCCATATTTCCCATCAAGTGACTGTACTTAGTAAATCATACAGTGGGGCTTCTTTGATACTAGTATACAGTAACTGTTCATTTTCATGTATAACACATACATGTAATTTAAACGTAGTGGAAATCTCTTTTCAAGAATTTGACCATACACTGTGTTACATATACAGTGTCAGGGTGGGTGGTGTTTGCTTGATATCATTCATATTTAAAGTATAATTTTTTTATCATAACCACATTCTGCTCTTTGTGTTCTTTTCAACTAACTTTACTTTGATTACAAACAGAACAAAGGAGATGTTTGCACTGCTTGGAGTCATATTCATTAAAAACTGCAACATCTTTCCTTTTATAATTTCTCATTCCATGCTTAGGTCAAGCATGACATTCTGAATATTCATAAGGTTTATTTGTAGCATTTATGGTAAGACGCTTATTAAAGAAATGGTTACACTTCTACAGCTTAGAGGCAAATGAGAGACAAAGGCATTTGTCTGACACTTACGGATTATTTTGGTAATTGGGTAACAAGATTAATATTAGTTTGGTATCAATTACCACCAGTGGTCCTCCCATAGTGGATTGCTGCTAAAAAAGGAAGTGTAGACACCCACCCTCTTTACATGACATTAGCAGTTGTACTCATATATTGTATAGCTTCACACACATACAGTGTCAAAAATCAAACTAGTCTTCTTCTGCCTGTACCAAATCTGAAAAGGTAAATGTGTTGCTCTCAGTCATTTTTATAAGGAATATGCTTAGATAGATAGAACTTTACTTGTCTTTAGGGGGAAATTTGGCTTTTTACAGAAGCTCTTTAAATAAGTACATACCGTATTTACGCATGTACCATGCGCACATTTTTTCCCGAAAATTAGCATTAGAAAATCAGGTGCGAGTCATACACGAGGAAATGTACTTCTGTAATGTTTACATCTTCTGCTTGGGCTCGCTTGCTTGTTCGCGCTCTCTCTCTCGCTTGCTTGTTCGCGCTCTCGCTCGCTTGCGTACTCGCACTCTCTCTCTCTCTTTTGCTTGCTCGCGCACTCTCTCGATTGCGCTCTCTCTCTCTCTCTAAATGCTTCCTATACAATCACAACGCGTGATGTACACGGGACAAAATGATTTTCTTTGTAAAAATTAGGGCGCACGTCTTACACGAGTAAATACGGTATATATGTATATAAAATCCAACGTCTGTCTGTCTGCTTTTCACGAGAGAACTACTTAACAGATTTAGATTGGGTTTTTTGCTATAACTTGCTTGAACATTCCACGTAATTTTGCGACCTCTTTCATCACACTAAGTATCATAGTTCACTTGCGGTACCGATTTATTTGCGTGATTAAAAGAGGCACGCAGTGGGCCGAGGTGAGTGGGGTGGGGCCCTCTTCACTCACTCATGTGCCAGCCTCAGGGCATTCCTTACCTCTGCTTAGCGAGCAAACAAGAGAACTACTTAACGGATTTAGATTGGCTTTTTTCTACTGTATAATTTGCTTGAGCATTCTTGTTGCTTTTGTGACTTCTCTCATCGCGCTAAGTATCATAGTTCACTTGAGGTATCAATTTACTTGCACGAATCCAAGAGACACGCAGCGGGCCGAGGTGAGGGGGCAGGGCCCTCCTCACTCACTCATGCAGCAGCCTCAGGGCATTCCTAACCTCTGCTTAGCGAACGAACGAGAGAACTGCTTAACGGATTTAGATCGTTTTTTTTTCTATAATTTGCTTGAACATTCCAACTGATTTTGTGACTTCTCTCATCGTGCTAAGAATCATAGTTTGCTTGCAGGAGCGATATATTCATGCTAATCCGAGACACAGGCTGCAGGCCGAGGGGAGGGGAAAGTGTGATGTCAGGAGTGGGGAGCTGGGCAGGGCCCACCTCACTGTCCTTTTTTACTAATACGTGGGTGGAGCCGCAGGGCACTGCTAGTGTATATACTGTATATAGTTGTGCTTGAAAGTTTGTGAACCCTTTAGAATTTTCTATATTTCTGCATAAATATGACCTAAAACATCATCAGATTTTCACTCAAGTCCTAAAAGTAGATAAAGAGAAACCAGTTAAACAAATGAGACAAAAATATTATACTTGGTCATTTATTTATTGAGGAAAATGATCGAATATTACATATTTGTGAGTGGCAAAAGTATGTGAACTTCTAGGATTAGCAGTTAGTTTGAAGGAGAAATTAGAGTCAGGTGTTTTCAATCAATGGGATGACAATCAGGTGTGAGTGGGCACCCTGTGCTATTTAAAGAACAGGGATCTATCAAAGTCTGCTCTTCACAACACATGTTTGTGGAAGTGTATCATGGCACGAGCAAAGGAGATTTCTGAGGACCTCAGAAAAAGAGTTGTTCATGCTCATAAGGCTGGAAAAGATTACAAAACCATCTCTAAAAAGTTTGGACTCCACCAAGCCACAGTCACACAGATTGTGTACAAATGGAGGAAATTCAACACCATTGTTACCCTCCCCAGGAGTGGTCGACCAGCAAAGATCACTCCAAGAGCAAGGCGTGTAATAATCAGCAAGGTCACAAAGGACCTCAGGGTAACTTCTAAGCAACTGAAGGACTCTCTCACATTGGCTAATGCTCATGCTCATGAGTCCACCATCAGGAGAACAATGGTGTGCATGGCAGGGTTGCAAGGAGAAAGCCACTGCTCTCCAAAAAAAAAACAGTGCTAATCATCTGCAGTTTGCTAAAGATCACGTGGACAAACCAGAAGGCTATTGGAAGAATGTTTTGTGGACGGATGAGACCAAAATATAACTTTTCGGTTTAAATGAAAAGCGTTATGTTTGGAGAAAGGAAAACACTGCATTCCCACATAAGAACCTTATCCCATTTGTGAAACATGGTGGTGGTTGTATCATGGTTTGGGCCTGTTCTGCTGCATCTGGGCCAGGATGGCTTGCCTTCATTGATGAAACAATGAATTCTGAATTATATCAGAGAATTCTAAAGGAAAATTTCAGGACATCTGTCCATGAACTGAATCTCAAGAGAAGGTGGGTTATGCAGCAAGACAACGACCCTAAGCACACAAGTCATTCTACCAAAGAATGGTTAAAGAAGAATAAAGTTAATGTTTTGGAATGGCCAAGTCAAAGTCCTGACCTTAATCCAATCGAAATGTTGTGGAAGGACCTGAAGCGAACAGTTAATGTGAGGAAACCCACCAACATCCCAGAGCTGAAGCTGTTCTGTACGGAGGAATGGGCTAAAATTCCTCCAAGCCGGTGTGCAGGAATGATCAAAAGTTACTGGAAACGTTTAGTTGCAGTTATTGCTGCAAAGCGGGGTCACATCAGATACTGAAAGCAAAGGTTCACATACTTTTGCCACTCACAAATATGTAATATTCGATCATTTTCCTTAATAAATAAATGACCAAGTATAATATTTTGTTTAACTGGTTTCTCTTTATCTACTTTTAGGACTTGAGTGAAAATCTGATGATGTTTTAAGTCATATTTATGCAGAAATATAGAAAATTCTAAAGGGTTCACAAACGTTCAAGCACAACTGTACATACAAACGCTATGGTATGAACACACACCAGAATGACTAAAAATAAGAAAAATTTTTAAAAGAAACAAAAATTCTGAGTTGGCTGTCACAGTCACAGTGAGGCATTATGCAGACATATGCCTATTGGTATAAAAGAGCCGCAGTAGCGTTTCTTGACACACTTCTGCTGAATAATTCATTTGCTGAAAGTCCTCAGTGTGACGGAGAGAGCATTGTTCTCAATGGAACTCAGATTTTTTTTTTAACTCTGTTATTTGCTACTAGGAGGTACAAAGTGCATCCCATAAATCAGCCTGCCCTTTTAATGAGCTGGTTGGTTCAGTGAGTTTCTCTTGAAGTGATGTTACCAGCCCAGCACATCACAACGAAGAAAATCCCACTGGCCATCACAGAGTTATAGAATATGTGAAGGATGTCACTTCCCACATTAAAGGAAAGCAGTCGCCTAAGGAAGAACTTGCTCTGCTCTTTCTCCTCTAGTTCCTCTATGTTCTGAGACCAGTCCAACCTATCATTAATGTGGACCCCCTAGTACTTGAATGAGATCAGACATAGAGGCTCTTTAGTGCAGCGAAAGTCAATAACCAGTTCTTTGGTTTTGCTGATGTTAAGATGGAGACAATTCTTTCGGCACCAAGAAACAAAGTTGTCCATTTGGCTCCTGTACTCTGTCTCATCCCCTCATGTCATAAGTGCAGAATCATCTGAGAATTTCTACAAGTGACATGACATTGTGTTATATTTAGCCTGAGGTGCTCCAGTGTTGCTCACATCCATATTAGAAACAGTGCTTGAGTCTCACAAACTGCAGCCTACCTGATAGATAGTCCATTATCCAGGACACCAATGGCTCATCCACCTGCATATCTCTGAGCTTACCTCTAACAGAGATGGCTGGATGACATTGAACCACTGGAGAAATAAATAAATAAATAAATAAATAAATAAAAACGTAATCCTGCCAGCTTTGTCCAGGTGAGAATTAACCTTGTGAAGTAGTTAATAAAGCATCCTCCACGCCAATCAACCTTCCACAATGTAATAAAATAGTACAGTACACTACTTCCTGGTAATTTGTATAGGTCAACCATACATGTCAAAGTGTAGTGCATGATGCCGCTTCAAACAGCTTAGCTCAGAACTTTTCTGATAATTTTCACACTGTTTCATGCAGTGATTTTTTTCAAGGCTCCCTCATTAAAGAACACATTTTTCTATTAAAAGATAAGTTTATTTAGATCAGAGGGCAACTGTTCAAGTGAGAGCAGTTTTAGTTTTAGTGGAAAAATATGAAATGTTCAATCACAACGTGAAACAACACAAGAAAGTCCTTTAGGTAAACTTTATTGTAAATTGATTTGCTACTTCAAATTTGAGATTTTATTCATTACAAAAAGCAAAATCATCCGATGTACATTATGTCAGTAATGAAAAAAAATATGTGGCTTTTCACACAGACAAGGTACATGAACAAACCATTTGAAACTACAAAGAAAACATTAACTGATGGTGGCAAAAGATGTCTCTTTATCAAGACCATTTTCTAGAAGACCTTTTTATCTGTTTCCATTCCCCTGCATGCCTTGGTGTGTCAGGTGCACAACATAACCTAGCCACTTGCATATCATTTAGCTTGCTATATACTTAATTTATATTTTAATTCTTGGTAAAAATAAACTTGAGATCAAATAATGCCAGTGAAGATCATTTAAATGCTGAAGCAAAATCACTTTGGTGCTCAGTCAAAAGAAAGATTTAAAGAGAAGCTAATGGTTTACAGAACAATGAACCCATTGTAGCTGTCTGGACAAATTATGTACCAGACAGTGTAACTAGTATTGTGCAAAATAGAAAAGAACACTTTTAAGTCAACTTAAGTAGGCTAAAGTGTGCTCTTAACAATGCACGAAGTCTGACTCCTTCACTGTAAGCTGGGTCTCATTGTATACATCCTGCAAAAAAACAAAATGTGAAAAAATATACAAACCAAGTGTTCACATTAAGTATGTTTTCACATTTTTCTTTGTGTTTTCATTTAATCCTGATAGGCATCTAACTTTCCAAAAGAAAAATTCATTTTAAAAGACTGCCAGTTGAACTTAACTGGATTATGAGCATGTTTTTGCAAAAATGCTACATTCATAAGCACGCCATCATGATTAACATATCGGTATACACAGTTGTGCTTGAAAGTTTGTGAACCCTTTAGAATTTTCTATATTTCTGCATAAATATGACCTAAAACATCATCAGATTTTCACTCAAGTCCTAAAAGTAGATAAAGAGAAACCAGTTAAATTAATGAGACAAAAAATATTATACTTGGTTATTTATTTATTAAGGAAAATGATCAAATATATTTGTGAGTGGCAAAAGTATGTGAACCTTTGCTTTCAGTATCTGGTGTGACCCCCCCTTTGCAGCAATAACTAAACGTTTCTGGTAATTTTTGATCATTCCTGCACACCAGCTTGGAGGAATTTTAGCCCATTCCTCCGTACAGAACAGCTTCAACTCTGGGATGTTGGTGGGTTTCCTCACATTAACTGCTCGCTTCAGGTCCTTCCACAACATTTTGATTGGATTAAGGTCAGGACTTTGACTTGGCCATTCCAAAACATTAACTTTATTCTTCTTTAACCATTCTTTGGTAGAATGACTTGTGTGCTTAGGGTCGTTGTCTTGCTGAATGACCCACCTTCTCTTGAGATTCAGTTCATGGACAGATGTCCTGACATTTTCCTTTAGAATTACCTGATATAAATCTGATATAATTCAGAATTCATTGTTCCATCAATGAAGGCAAGCCATCCTGCCCCAGATGCAGCAAAACAGGCCCAAACCATGATACTACCACCACCATGTTTCACAGATGGGATAAGGTTCTTATACTGGAATGCAGTGTTTTCCTTTCTCCAAACATAATGCTTTCATTTAAACCAAAAAGTTCTATTTTGGTCTCATCCATCCGCAAAACATTCTTCCAATAGCCTTCTGGTTTGTCCACGTGATCTTTAGCAAACTGCAGACGAGCAGCAATGTTTTTTTGGAGAGCAGTGGCTTTCTCCTTGCAACCCTGCCATGCACACCATTGTTGTTCAGTGTTCTCCTGATGGTGGACTCATGAACATGAACATTAGCCAATGTGAGAGAGGCCTTCAGTTGCTTAGAAGTTACCCTGAGGTCCTTGGAGTGATCTTTGTTGGTCCACCACTCCTGGGGTGGGTAACAATGGTCTTGAATTTCCTCCATTTGTACACAATCTGTCTGACTGTGGCTTGGTGGACTCCAAACTTTTTAGAGATGGTTTTGTAATCTTTTCCAGCCTGATGAGCATCAACAACTCTTTTTCTGAGGTCCTCGGAAATCTCCTTTGTTTGTGCCATGATACACTTCCACAAACGTGTTGTGAAGAGCAGACTTTGATAGATCCCTGTTCTTTAAATAACACAGGGTGCCCACTCACACCTGATTGTCATCCCATTGATTGAAAACACCTGACTCTAGAAGTTCACATACTTTTGCCACTCAAAAATATGTAATATTCGATCATTTTCCTCAATAAATAAATGACCAAGTATAATATTTTTGTCTCATTTGTTTAACTGGTTTCTCTTTATCTACTTTTAGGACCTCAGTGCAAATCTGATGATGTTTTAGGTCATATTTATGCAGAAATATAGAAAATTCTAAAGGGTTCACAAACTTTCAAGCACAACTGTAAGTGCTTACTGTCTGCAGTAGCTTTTTAAAATAAAGGCAGGCAAATGGGAATGAAAATAAACATCTTGCTGTGTTATTTATTTATAGGTGTTCTTTATGAAGGGCAGGGCAGAATTCAAATGTAATTTTAGAAAGCATATAGGTGAAGTACAGTACTGTATGTTACTTTTAAATTATCAAAGTGGAATAGATAATTAAAAAAATAGACATGAAGAATCAAAATTTCAATACTTTTTATAGTCACCTGTAGTGTGCATTTTAAAATGTTTTTTAATTGTTTATCCTTCTCCTTGTACTGGATGAACAGATCTAATTTAACTAATTCCCTACCTATCCTCTCATATATGTTAGTGTATTTGCAGTGATAGACCTCTACCGCAAAGAATTTCAAAAGATCTAAAAGTGATAATTTCTATGTTTTTTACTTTTATGAGTAAATGGGCCAATTACTTTTTAAATTGGCAGAGTATTACCTAACCTTATCCAAAAAAAAAATCTTTGTGAAACAATAAAATCCTCCTGCAAAATACAGCAAATGCTTACCTTTTAGAGAACTGTGACTTTTAAATCATTGTGACTCTTAGCTCACCATAACTGAAATAAGTACTGGCCATTGAATTACCTAAAGTTTAGTAGCCCTATGTGAGTGGATTTCAGTTACCGGGTCTGCATCTGTGGTTTAAATCTAAACCATCAAGTTAATTCATCACTATTATGCGTGTTGAGGTGGAGTGCTGGCTCAGAGCCTAAGGATCTGCACTGGCAATCGGAAGGTTGCCGGTTCGAATTCTGTAAATGCCAAAAGGGACTTTGCTCTGTTGGGCCCTTCAGCAAGGCCCTTAACCTGCAATTGCTGAGCGCTTTGAGTAGTGAGAAAAGCGCTATACAAATGCAAAGAATTATTATTATGTATTAATAATAACTATGGAGCGTGCCGCTCAATGTGAAATCCAAGTCTTGTGATCCTTTACCAAAAAACTAGCTAGAAAAATAGACTGTTTATTATTAAAGTAGCTCCAAATTACATTTTAAATGTTTATTTTTGACTTAGCATAAGTAAAACAATTAAAAAGTGTTTCACTTAAACCAGACTCTTTTAATGTAGAGTGTAACCTCTTTGTTATGAATTTGAGGGATCTCAAGCACACAATTACAGAAAAATCCCAAAAATACCCACCATAGGGGGAAATACCAACAAAACCCCCAGCTAGTAAAACAAAGGGCAACATAGGATCTTTATAAATTAAAGACTTATTTTCAGAAATGCTCTGTTAAACAGTGAAGTGCCAAAGAGCACATAAGACACAGCAGGGAATGATTGCAAACCCAAGGTAATCCAAGACAAACAAGTCCTAAAACAGAATCCAGAAAATGAAGTCAAAAATGGAGCAAAAAACAAGATCTAATAAATTATTATCAAAGCACAGAAAAATCACAAGCAACACTAACAAACATTTATAGACTCTCAAGTGCATTCAAATGAACTGCATGGGATTGTGGGTTGTCCTTTTCTTTATAGAGCTGACAGAAGTCCCTTGAGGTGATGGGCAGATGGTCCTGCCTCTTGGGGAACCACCCAGAAAACACAATGAATATAACACAAGGCATAGGCAATAAAGCAAATAAGTAACAAAAGTAGCATTAACATAAATAAAAGTGAGCAAAAATACATAAAACAAAAACCTGAATAACAGCCATGCTGAAATATAACACTCTGCAGGATAACACGAGGACACATAGAATGTGTAGCAGCAAATACAAGAAGAAAGGACTGGTATATTCCTATAACTCATTCAATATGTGTACAAAAACAAAAAACAAAAAAAAACCTTTATTATTGGATGGAGGCACCTTTCCATCACACATGCTCTGTCTTTTCAGGAGAGAAAAACAAGAGCACTTCCTTTAATGTTTCACTCAGGTGAAAATCACTCCAGTCTGCCAATCCAGATGTTTTGTGCTCACATTCCATTCATCTAGAGACCAACGTAAACAGGCGTTTTTTCATTTTGTCCAAAGCTGAAGATCTGCCAAGACATTGGTGCTTATTGATCAAACCAAAACACAGTTATGTATTTTAACAGTATTTTCAACTGATGTCAAATATGAGATCCTTCTGCAATTTCATTTCAACTTCATTTATGCATTTTAGGAGCAGTAGGTTAAAAAAAGACATTAGAACTGCAGCATGGTAAAGGCACTCTTAATATTTGTTAACAGTCTTTAAATTTATTTTTACAGAAGGCAAAATAATAAAATGTGAAATGTAAACTTTTTCTGTTCAGAAGTAAGTTTAAGTCAATTAATTTTTGCATAGCACACTTCACTAATTGCAAGCATTGAAGACTTGAGCACTCCAGCCCATGCACACATTCTAACAAGATTAGTTTCCTTTTATTACAGTAAATTGATGTTACAGTTTAAAAAAAAATATCTGTTGGCTATTGTAATTTGGAACCAAATCCCCTGAATATTTCTTTGTGGAGTAACATTTATACAAATGTCTATTGCTAAGTAAACTGTGATTGAAGGGGATCAAGTCTGTGCATTGTAGCATCCTGCTTTTACGCAACTAAACAATAAAACACAAAGTCACTGGAACATAATGTATGAGTGTATTGATTTCTTTTTCACAGTATAGACTCTTAAACATATATCTGAGGTTAACGTACAGTACAGTTACGGTTGTGAATAAAAAACATCTAAACAGTTAGCCAGTTTGAATTTGAAAACCATTTAGCAAATTAAAAAAAGGTTTGTACCTTTTATAACACAGGTATTGATATGAGGTTATAGTCAAACAGAAAACAAAGCAGAGAGATGGAGCATGAGGACACAAGAAAAGAGGCGACAGAACTTTGTTGGATTCAAGGCAAATCATGATGGAAACATTAAACAAGGTATATCATGGTATGTAACAGTTGTTGCTGTCAGCTCTTGCTACTTTAACATTACAAGCATTCATTAAAATATTAGAACAATACACATGAGAACAAGCCATACAGCCCAAAAAAGCTTGCTAGTCCGATTTACTTAATTCTTGCAAAATAACATCAGGTTGTGTTAAATGTTCTACATGGTGTTGCTTTTTAGGCTTTACGGGCATGTTGGTAGGCTGGTGGTGCGCAGAGGGGTATGTTGTACAATATTTTATTTTTTGTCAAAGAAAATTAAGTCATTTTTAAAAACAAATTTAAAATCAAATAGTTTGTGCTCTTACATTTTATCTCCCTTTGTTCCTAATGGAGCAACAACATGCTTGTATGGGCCGAATGTAAGGGCCTAGAAACGTGTGAGTGTTTTTTGTTCATTCTTAGTACTTTGTCTTTTTTTTTACAATATTGAACCTACCATTTCATATTCTGGTGACTTAATGTGGTGAATGTTTTCCCTTACTTATGGTTCCCCATCTTTTGTGTATTTACTTTTTATGACATTGTGTGTTTTTATTCTCATATTAACCTTTTTAGTGTTAGACATCAATGGTTTGATGTTTAAGACCTCCACCCCCCAGTCTTTAGGACTAAGACATTGCCAGCTAAGAATTTTCCTGTGGGGATTGATTGAGGACATCCTGCAGAGAATCACTTGCCAAACTAGTATTAGGCACTTCCCCCAACCCTGTCATAAAATTCTTCAGTCAGTCCTAAATGTGGGAGGTGGTTAGTTAAACCATTGATGTTCTTATCAATGATATAACACTAATATTGCATTGCTTTATCTAAGTTACAATTAAAGATATACAAAATATCTATCAACTTGTACTCACCACAATACTCCACCCTTCATAAATCTTTTTTACAATGTCTTTATAATATAATTAAACAGTCTTATTTGTTTAAGGAGTCTGTTCTGCAGCTTGTGTTTTGGCTTGTAGTGATTGCTGTTCAAGTGTTAAAAGCTGTGCATGACCATTTGTCCATTACATATCTTCTTTATTTCAAAGGCAATCTGAAGAACTTGGATGTGCTCCTGATGACTTTTTATCTGCTCCTTCTTTTTTCTTCTGTTTCTTTAGCTTTCTGCAGTATTCATATGTCATCAGATCTGGTGGTTCAAAATGAGACAAGTCCACACCTGTCACTAAACTAAGCCACTGTAATTTAAGTCTATTGTGAGAATTCTTTTCTTAATCTGTACAGGTTTTGTATGTAACTGCTAATTAGACCACTTTCAGAAACTATCCATTTAAACATATGCAGCTGTACAATTAACATCAACATTTGAAGTGTAACATACCACAGGTGCTAGTACAACCTCATCTGCCTAAGTGAGAGCACATGTGTCACGGCATAAACAGTTCACAAACTAACATTTGTGGCCCCTTTTCACACATTTGGGGTTGACTTTGTTGCCTTTTGTGCTTTTCCACCCATGGTGTAATTCTTGACTGCCATCAGCCTTTACCAATATAGGGTGGCATCACCACCATGAAACATAATAACTGTGCAGCTCTCATCATTCCCCCTGTAAGCCACCTCTAGAACTGTTTGCTCACCATATGCATACTCCCTGTGCTAAACACCTCAGTTCAGATTTGGCCCACTGATCCTATGCATGTATCATAGCTGACAACCGCAGCAGGGCTTCTGTGTTTGCCCGGTTATACTTTACCTAAACATCAGAGTCCATATCACTTGAAAATGTTCCAGCTGCACCTGCCCTTTTAGATAGATAGATAGATAGATAGATAGATAGATAGATAGATAGATAGATAGATAGATAGATAGATAGATAGATACTTTATTAATCCCAAGGGGAAATTCACAATTTTGAAAAGTTCATGAATTTGCTCAGTATACCTTTTATTTAATAATAGTATTAATTATATCAGTTATCCCAATTAATTAATTAATACCCAGAATCTGCACTTTATGAGCCCAAATTAATGTCCTTATGTTTGGCATTCCTAACTGGTTTGCTTAGTTTCCACCCCTTGGAATATAAATTTGCTGTAGTAATGTGGAAACTTAAAAAAAACTGTAGCTATTGTGACTAGTCCTACTGTATTATTGCATGACTTGTTATTCACTTAAACCCCAGTAAGTGAGTTTCTTCCTGCTGTCTCTTCAGTTCTTCTTCATGTCTTTGTCTTTAGTCTTTGCTTGTGGTCTTTTCCTCTTTCTTCGTTCTGCTGTGTGGGCAGGTGTGCAAAATGGAAGGTGACAAAGCAGTTTCTGTCCATTTCACATCCTACTCAGCTTTGCTTTTGGGTATTCACTGGAACAGCTTGGCCACTAGTGCCACTCCGCTCCAATATTCTAGTTGTAACCCGGTCTCCTGCATAGATTTAATTCTGCCAATTGCCTTCATTATTGATTACCTGCACCAACCCAAAGTCCATAAAAACTCAAAGTAGAAGAAATATTATTGCAAAAGATCAGAAAATGGAAATCCCATAGACTGTTTATAAGGAATTGTACTTTATAACTTCTCCCCACCTTCCCTTCTACATCATTTAGGTAGAGTAAAAAGACAAGCAGGAGTTAAGTTACAACTTAAATACTGTATTATTGATAATATTCATAAAATAATAACAATAACCAAAGTACATTTGAATATCGGCAACCATGCAACCTGATAAATGCTGATATGTAGTTTTAGGCGGCACACAGACATACAGTTACTTTAAATGTCTCTAGTTAAGTCATCATTTTATGGTTTTCTTCAGGACAAGCCGATTGCTTGTCTCAGTATGGCTGCCAAATTGTGCCTCTCAGTGTGGTCTTCTTTTCAGTTTATGGTGTGTGAGATGCAACTTCATCCTGATGGTGAGAGAGAAAAGGAGTGGTAAAGCAACCAAATTCATATATCCTTTGTCCAAATCCTTACACCAATAGGGTGTCATGCTACAGAATGGCCACTGATTCAAACCAATCCGAAACAGCCATACTTCAGACCAATGGGGGCACACAATACTTTTCACACCTGCCCCCAAAATTATTTGTTGAGCTGATGCTTACCAGCTAGGTAGTCTGGCTTTCTGTGAGGGTTAATTGAGAGAGTTCTGCAGACAATCACTTGCCAAACTGGTTTTAGGCACTTCACCTACCCTGACATAAAATTCTTTAGCCAGTCGTAAAGATGGGAGTGGTTAGATAAACCATTGCTGTTCTTATCAATGATATAACACTAATATTAAATTGTTTTGTCTAAGTTACAAATAAAGACATACAGAACATTTATCAACTTGTATACAAAATTTCACACCACAATAACCCGATACCAGAAACAGTTTCCAAATGGACGTTATTTTCTGCCTATGCACACATGGTAAAAGTATCAGTTAGAACTGTAGGATAGGACCTCTTTGTTGTTACATGTTTGAAGGGTACTTTTATTTTGGCAATCAAGGGATTGTTTATCCCAGTTTAGATACCACACCCTGGCAAAATAATTTATATAAGGCACCTTGCACCAATGAGAGTGTTGTGCTCCGTAGGTATTGATATATTCATTGTTAATTATATTACTATGTCCAAAATAAAGCCATTTCATTCAGACTTCTTTCTGCTGTCACTATTTCTGTGAGTGCTGCACTGCATTAAGCTTGTTATCTTTATTCTGTCTGTTAATACCCAAGACACAACAGGTATGGTGATGGACATCCTAATGCAAGTAATAATAAACAATTTTTATTTCAGAATATCATAAGATTATAAAATATGTAAAATTATTTGCACGCATCATAAAGTGAATTTCCTTTTTAATTACCTTTTATTCACCTAGAGTATTCTTCTTCAGATAACAATACCGTATATGTGCTTACGACCATACTGTAGTCCCTCTTGTGCTAATGATCTGTTAGAGCACATTGATTTTGCCATTGAAGTTTATTTCAATAGATTTTTCTCTGCACAAACAACTTTGTTTCAGTTCATAGGTACACTTCGGTTAAATCGTTTAAAAATGGGATCAGGTGAATTTTTTTGAGACAAGCTGAGGAACGTCTGTACCATTTTATCCCAATTACTAGTTAACAGCCTTTCTGTTTACTAGAAGTTTTGTACAACTGAGTACACAAAATTATCGACCTGGACCTCGAATTAGCTAACACAGTGCTTCTTTTTTGCTATTCTTCCTTGTGTTGTTGGGGGGTCTTAGCATACAGAATTTGCAATAGGTATGGCTTAAAGCTCATTAATATGAACATAAATAAGAAATTACATCAAGTCTCCATGGTCTTCATATCTTTCTGGTTTCATGCAGCAGGTACACTTCACAGCCCACAAGATCTCATTTTTATTAAAGACCAAATGAAAAGTCAAAACTCAGATACGGTCTTTTTAATTTTTTTAGACGGTGCAACTGACACCACAAGTTTCACTTTCCTGACACTTCATCTCAATGAATGATTCTTATCTTAAACAGCTAGTTCAGAAAGTTAATTGGAAAAAGGTTGATACCCATCAGCTTATTCTCTATTATTTTCCCTCACCATGTTATACTTAAGAATCTCAGCATAATCTTGGACCTTAGTTTCCTCCAGCTTCAAGGCAATGTAATTCTTCCAAAAATTCCATTAGCCCCTTAAAAAGATGCAACATAAATCCTTTTATACTGTTGTTTGCAGCCTATAACAAGATATATTTCTTTCAGAGGGTTTAATAATTACAGTGGTGTGAAAAACTATTTGCCCCCTTCCTGATTTCTTATTCTTTTGCATGTTTGTCACACAAAATGTTTCTGATCAT
>JANRMT010062792.1:107440635-107474881 GCA_026402145.1 Polypterus bichir lapradei | reverse complement strand
TTATTTTCAAAATGTTTCCTTTTCTTTTTCATTGCTTCTTTAACACACTACTTCTCCGCTGCGAAGCGCGGGTATTTTGCTAGTAAATAATAATGCTGGTAATCCATTTATTCTCTGCTATTGATCATTTGCTAAACCCAGGTCACTCAATGGAATGCCCCCAAAAAATTTCATGTGATGCTTTTAATGATATTAGAAATAATATTGTATATCCCACCAAAGCTGATCCTATTAAATCACACAATTCTACTTTAAGAAAATTAAATTCATTCAGCAGAATAGATTTACTTGATCTATATAGAATAATTCCTCACCTGTAACCCTTCACCTGCCTCTTTGACACAATACCAACAAGCTTTTTCAAAGAAGAATACAATGTGCTAATTGATAGTGTGCTTCCCAGACTGTCTTAAGACTGCTGTTGTTAAATCCCTGCTCAAGAAAAATAATCTTGACTCTTTTGTTTTTGACAATTTTAGACCAATTTCTAACCTGCTTTTCTTAAGTAAAATTCTAGAAAAGGTAGTCATTACGCAGCTGAAAGATTACTTGAATTAACATGCTATTCTTGACAAGTTTTAGCCAGGTTTTAGAACAAATCGCAGTACATAAACTGCACTAGTTAAGGCAGTAAATTACTTTTTGGTTTATGCGGAAAGAGGCTGTTTCTCTGTTCTCATCCTCTTAGATCTATCTGAGTGTAGCATTTGATACCATTGATCACAATATTCTTATAAATCGCTTTAATCAGGGGGGCCTCTCGGACAGTGTCTTAAATTGCTTTGAGTCTTACTTAACAGGTAGAAAATTCTTTGTTAGTTATGGTAATTATACTTCGAAGACATGTGTAGCTGCGTTTACCAAAAATTACCAAAGTTCAGCAGCTCTAGTTTGCAGATGTGATTCAGCAATAGCTTGACACATTGAAATTATTCCACAGAGAAAATATCTTCATTTTAAAAACTTCATTAAAAATTTAAAGTAAAACAGTTCACACAGAAATAGAGAAAAAATGATATAGTAAAGAGACAAAAAGTTCTTGTTTAAGAACATTTCTGTTTAAAGCTTATTTATCTTGTTTCATTCTTTAAGTTGCTTATACATTTGAACCATTTCTAAACAGTCAGAAAACTGTATGCATATCCCATTTACAATCTGCAAATGGGTCTTTCAGTCCATGCTAACCATGGGACTAAATTCAAACACAAACTGACTCAGTTAACACACTGTATTGCAGATTATAGTAAGAAAGTTCTATCTTATATTAACTTATGGGGGTAAAATACTATACCATATTCTAATGAAAGAAAATGATATTCTATTCAAATTAAGCAAACACTAATATGAGTTTATCTTAAACCATTTACTTTCTAAGATTGGCTCTTACAACATGATATTCTATATAGTGTTCTGTCCTGGGTCCACTATTTTTGATCTACATACTTCCATTAGGTCAGATTATCTCAAGGCATAACGTGAGCTACCACAGCTATGCTGATAACACACAACTGTATTTATCAGTAGCATCTAATGACCCCAACTCTCTTGGTTCACTTACCCAATGTCTTACTTGTGTTTCTGTGTGGATGAGTAGTAACTTTCTCAAACTAAATAACGAGAAAATAGAAATCTTAGTTGTTGGCAAAAATGGATATACAGTGATCCCTCACTATATCGCGCTTCGACTTTCGCGGCTTCACTCCATCGCGGATTTTAAATGTAAGTATATCTAAATATATATCACAGATTTTTCACTGGTTCGCGGATTTCTGCGGACAATGAGTCTTTTAATTTATGGTACATGCTTCCTCAGTTTGTTTGCCCAGTTGATTTCATACAAGGGACGCTATTGGCGGATGGCTGAGAAGCTACCCAATCAGAGCACGTACTACGTATTAAAACTCCTCAATGATATACGATATGCTTCCCACGCGGTTCTTCGCACACTTCAAAGCTCTAACAGCCCGTATTGATTTTTGATTGTTTGCTTTTCTCTGCCTCTCTCACTCTCTCTGACATTCTCTGCTCCTGACGGAGGGGGTGTGAGCAGAGGGGCTGTTTGCACAGTGGCTGTTTGCTTAGAAGATACGGACGCTCCTCTAATAAATACTGAAAGACTACCTTCACATTGATCCCTTCATTGCAGCCGCTTTATCGCGGTGCTTCGCATACTTAAAAGCCCAACAGCCCTATTGATTTTTGATTGTTTACTTTTCTCTCTCTCTCTGACATTCTCTGCTCCTGACGTGCACTCCTTTGAAGAGGAAAATATGTTTGCATTCTTTTAATTCTGAGAAAGAACTGTCATCTCTGTTTTGTCATGGAGCACAGTTTAAACTTTTGACTAAAGGGTGTTATTTCATGTCTAGAGGGCTCTAATAATGTTAAAAAACATATTTAGAAGGTCGTAAATAGGTTTTCTATGCTCTAACTGCGAAAATATTAGATTTATAAATAAAGAATCCTACTTTATGGAAATTCATTTATCTGTCTGGAGCGGATTAACCGCGATAAGCAAGGGTTTACTGTATAACTGTGCGGAGAATACTTATAAACAGTGTGGGAGAGTTTCTAAGGGCTTAAAATATATAAAAATAACCATACAAACATATGGTTTCTACTTCACGGATTTTCACCTATCGCGGGGGGTTCTGGAACGCAACCCCTGCGATCGAGGAGGATTACTGTAATGAGGATATTAGGAATAAACTTGATGCATTAGGCCTAAAAGTCAAGACGGAGGTAAAGAATTTACGGGTAATTATTGACTGTGAACTAAATTTTAAATCACATTACCAGGGGCCTCATGCATAATGCTGTGCATAGAATTCACATTAAAACATGGCTTACGGACAAAAGCAGAAATGTTTGTATGCACAAAAAAAATCCAGATGCATATATCTGTGCATATGCCAACTTCCATGTTCTTCTACTACATAAATCACGGTCAGCGTGAAAAGTAATGCACATGCACGCACCTGTTGCCTTCCAGAATTACACCTCTTTGAATATGCAAATCAATAAAAATAGCCCTTAAGCTTAGCGTTCTGTGAAAAGGCAATGGCAAAAACATAGGGGAAAATAGAATTTCAGCGAATACCAAGTGGAGGCAAGGAAAAACATACTATTTTTTGGTTTAATCAGTGGTATAAACAACAAAAGGAAGTTGATCAAGTGACATAGAGTGTTGGAGAAACTCGAAAGTTCAAGTTCACAAACTTGAAAAAAAACTCGTAGATCCGTCCCACCTTAAATCGCTTCTTAAAATCATTCACAGCTCTCCTCCAGCGTCTTTTGTCATCTAAATGAGCTGATAAAATCAGGCTGCAAGCAGCCGGCTATTCCATCCCCCCACCGACTTAGAATGTGCACAAACTTCTCCCGGCTCATGCTTTGATTGATTTTCTGGGAGTGAAGTGGAGTTTTAGAGTGGAAATAATAGATCATTATTTGGAACACATGCATTTCGTGTGTGTTCCATTTCTACAGTAATCTGTGTAAACACATTTTTAAAACAGAAACGTTTTTCATATTCTAGTAGTAAATGACAAAATGTAGACATAAACCATTAATGTATGAAGCCTGAAGTCCAAATATCACATAAAGACGCGCTATAGCTCTGCAGTGTATCACGATACATTCTCTTTCCAATGCTAGCGAAATGAAGTGTCTGCATGCACTTTTTGTGGCATTACACGTGTATTTTTGAGCATGTCCCTGCCAAATAAATAACATTCAAGCTATAGCGCGTCTTTATTTGATCCAAATAAATAACATGCGAGCTATAGAGCGCCTTTATGTGAAAAATTGGATCACATAAAGATGCGCTACAGCTCAAATGTTATTTATTTGGATCACATAAAGACGCGCTATAGCTCGAATGTTACTTATTTGGAGACGCGCTATAGCTTGAATGTTATTTATTTGGATCACATAAAGACGCGCTATAGCTCGAATGTAATTTATTGGAGACGCACTATAGCTCGAATGTTATTTATTTGGCACGGACATGCTCAAAAAAATATGTGTAATCCCACAAAAAGTGCATGCAGACACTTCATTTCGCTACCATTGGTAAGAGAATTAATTGTGATACACTGCAGATCTAGCGTCAGAGCAAGAATGCACATTGCACTTTTGCCATCGCTGTACTTTGTATATGTATATGGGAAGCTCTGTATTTTACACGTGCCTTTACACTGTAGGAAGTGAGTAAATAAATAAAGGTAACTAAAGATAAATAAAGAACTGAAGCTTGTTGATGCTGCATCATCTTTTCTTTTTCCATCACCTTTTCCTGTAAGAAGCGTTGTACACACTTCTCTCTGTGCTGTGGTTTCTATTACACACCTGAAAGAAAGAGACAATATATGTGAAAACATCATCGCACAAATGCAATATTATTTGAAAACGAACAGCATCAGATCGGGTTTGAATTTATGCTGGCGCTGTTACTAAGAGTCAGATCAGGAGCTTATTCAGTGCCCGAAAGAACATGCAGGTGGCCAGTTGCTGTGTGCTACATACAACATGCTGGCGGTGAACAACGCACATTTTAAAAAAAACCTTGTGATAGTACAAGCAACCGGCCACCTGCGTGCTCCTCCCACACTGAATAAGCTCACGTCTTCTGGTGCACGATGTCAGCGCAGCAGCGGAATGAAAAGAAGGAGACAAATATATGTGACGTTTTGAAGAAATCATTTTATGAAACGATTTACCTTTATTTATTTACTTACTTTCTAAAGCCTAAAGTCACAAGTAGTGTGTAGAGGGCATGCTCAAAAATGTGTGTAATGCCACGAAAAGTGCCTGCTGACACTTTAGTATGCAAGCAATGGTATGTGCATTCTTGCTCCGATGTAGAAGGGAGCCGAGTTTACCTCTGTTATAGCGCGTCTATGTGAAAACAGCAGTGTCAGATGCGGGGGTGGGGTGTGTTTGGGCTCGTGAACGCGGCTGAGATAATAAAACTGACTAAAAAAAAAAACAAAGCTAACCTTTACAAGTATCATAAATTACACCGGCTGTTACAGACTTAAATCAAATGTACAGTACAGGCCAAAAGTTTGGACACACCTCGTCATTTGATGTGTTTTCTTTATTTACATGACCATTTACAGCACTCCATCACTCTCCTTCTTGGTCAAATAGCCCTTACACAGCCTGGAGGTGTGTTTGGGGTCATTGTCCTGTTGAAAAATAAATGATCGTCCAACTAACCTGACTTCTGCACAACACAACTGCTGGTCCCAACCCCATTAAAGCAAGAAATTCCACTAAATAACCCTGATAAGGCACACCTGTGAAGTGAAAACCATTTCAGGTGACTACCTGTTGAAGCTTATCGAGAGAATGCCTAGAGTGTGCAAAGCAGTAATTAGAGCAAAGGGTGGCTATTTTGAAGAAACTAGAATATAAAACATGTTTTCAGTTATTTCACCTTTTTTTGTTAAGTACATAACTCCACATGTGTTCATTCATAGTTTTGATGCCTTCAGTCATGAAAATAAAGAAAACACATTGAATGAGGAGGTGTGTCCAAACTTTTGGCCTGTACTGTATGTTTTTACTCTAAAATAGTAAGACTAACAGCAGCTTACTTCTCAAAATGGAGTGGTACAGGATCAAACTCACGACCTTCTGATTTCCAGTCAGCAGCTGATTCTATTACACTACAGAGGAAGTCATAACAAATGTGTGTCAATGTTGCATGTTAAGGCGGCTTTTCGTTTCTGCATTTATATTTTTGAATAAAAGCGCAATTGTTGTGTTAGATTTGTACCTTTTGTGAAAGTGTTTTTTTGATATTTGGACTTCAGACATTATATAGTTTATGCCTACATTTTGTCATCTACTACTAGAATATAAAAAAGTTTCTCTTTCAACAATATGTTTACACAGATTACTGCAGAAACGGAACAGACATGAAATGCGTGTGTTCCAAACAACGATCTATTATTTCCACTCTAAAACTCTACTTCACTCCCAGAAAATCAATCAAGGCATGAGCTGGGAGAAGTTTGTGCACGTTCTTAAGTCAGTGGGGGGATGGAATAGCCGGCTGCTAGCAGCCTGAGTTTATCAGCACATTTAAAGGACAAAGGACGCTGGCGGAGAGGTGTGAAGGGATTTAAGAAGCGATATAAGGTGGGACGGATCTAAGAGTTTTTTCGTAGACTCTGGTAATTCTAGTGTTAAATGGGCTTCCTCCGACAGGACACAGAATCCTGATGAAAGGAATTAAAGCATGTTATTAAACACGGTGGTGCAGTAATAGTGACGAGCTGACGCCTCGTCCAGAGATTGTTCCTGCCTCCTGCAAGATGCTTGCTGCGCTGTGCGAGATCTTCAATGAAATAATTTATTGCAGCAGTATTGTCTCTTTTAAACCTACTAACCTCCAATTCCTGTCCTTCCTTTTCTTTCTCCAAGTAACCAGTCACCAGACAATGAGCTCTGCAATAGATGTCAAGCCATCTGTAGGCTTAGAACTGCGATTCTTCAAAACATTGAAATATCTTCATAGTACATGTTTAATTATTCTATCCATCTATCCATCCAGTGTCGCGCCAGTCCCTGCAAGAATACAGCGCGAGGCAAGAACAATCTCTGGATGGGCGTCAGCTCGTTGCTAACACTGAAACACCATGTCCTCACATGTTTAATTATTAACAACATAGATTATTTAAATAATGTTAACATTTTATCTGTATAATGTAATAAACATATTTTGCTACATTTCATCTTAAAAATTATATCGTCATCATACGCGCTTTATAAAGTGGTTCAGGTTGTGCAATATTATAACTGTATCGCAAGTGATTCACACTCAGATACAGTGATATAAATACTCCGAGTGGTGTAGTGAGAGTGATATGGAAAAAGATGATCAGCTGTGGCAACCCCTAACGGGAGCAGCTGAAAGAAGAAGAAGAAGATGCAGTGAGAGTAACAACGCTAAAGCAGCTATTGTATTTGGAATAGTTTGGCCATTCCTTGGACCATTATATTGTTACAGGATAATTACAATCAGATGCCTTAAACTAATAAACAATATGCGGTTAAGTTCAGTGTATATGATAAAGCCGCGTCAGGGATGTGGATCTAAAAAAGGGAAACCACGCTGGAACAAAAGCACTGCTTTGACGCTGGGTGCCAGCAGTTTGCAAAACCGAGCAGAGAACTTGCATACACCAGAGTCTGAGCAAACGTGAAAATGTGCATGGCTTTACGGCAAGTTTAAGTTTTACACATCACAATATGAGCGTGGAAATGGGAGTACGCAACATTTTTGTGCCTACTCACTGTTTATACATGAGGCCCCCAGAAGAGCATTTATTCACTTAAGGAATATAGCAAAAATTAGATCCCTTATAATTTTGCAAGATGCTGAATAAATGAATATAACACACTGCCATTTATTCTTTAAGTGAGCAGATGTGTTGCCATACCAGACTTTAATGAAGAAAGTGAGGTTGTTTTCAATGACATCTCTTTAAAACTATACCAGCACTAATTGAGACAAGTGAAACCTTTTAAGTTGATGAGGAAAACAACTCCCACTGCTAAGCTTTTTCAATAACAACAGTTCTGTTTTCATCCCAGATCAGATTGTGAGTGATAGTTGTGTCCAGAAATTTAAATAGTACCGTACTGTTGATAGTGATATCATTGATTACAAGGGGAAACAGAATGAGGAGTGTCTCCTAAAATCCACAGTTAATTTATACTGTTTTCTGGGAATTCAAATTAAGATTGTTAAGGGGTTTGCTTCACGCTCCTTTGCCATATCCAGGATCCTGTTTAACCGGTAACTGTTGAAGGTCATAGATCGAGATGAGCTGGACAAATGAGGACACATACTTTCAGCAAGGGGTTTGTGTAAAAGTGGTAGAGTGCTTTTATTTACAATCGAAACAGAAAAGTGCAAGCAGCGCAGTGACTCAAGGAGTCAATCAATAAACAAATAATCTAAAAAAACAATGACAGTTCATGAATTAAAATCCAGAATTAAAAAAAAAAGAGTAAAAAAAATGGTCATCAGGTTCTCAGTGTTCCTTTTCTAATCCCAGAAAAGCCCTGCACAACTTCCGTCCCATCTCACCAGCTCTCCCATAACAACATCTGTCTCAGGTCCATGTGACCCCACAAAAGTTTTAATTAGAAAAAATGGCACTGAAAACAATTTACAATAGGAAATGGTAAAAGGCACAGCAAGCTCAACATTAGTAAAGAAGACTATATGTAAATAATGAAAGACTTAAACAGTATCAGAAGAATGGTGGTTTTTAAACTTGGCAGTAGTGTGAACTCCTACTATTCCGCATTTTTGTTGTTTATTTACATTATTCCAGATTATTATTTGTCTACCACTCTTTATTATTGGTATTTTTTTGCATATTTTTTCAGTGATTCACTTAAAGAAAGTTTCCATAGTAATTTATTTGTATCCTCTGACTGTTTATCTCATACTATTGCACACATCTCCATTAAATGCTGATTGCAGGTTTCATCCACTCCTTCTCAATTGTGTCCTTCAAGATAGCATAAGCATTCCGTGTTTGCACTCTCTTGCTTTTAGTTTGTTTATAGTTTGTAGAACAAATCTCTGTATAACTTCCACATGTTTGAATATGACTAATATTAACTGTAGTCACTAAATTCTTAGTTTAACTTCCTTTACTTTTTAAATTTAAACCTAATACAAACCTAATACAAGATTTGCCGAGGTAGTTTTACAGGAAAATTAGACCATGAAAGCCTGTGTCTCTCTTAGAGGCTTCTGTACTATTTCTGGAAAACAGAGTGGGTTTGTGACAATTTAAAAAGAGAGATAGAAATAATAAAAGTGAGGTGTGTGATCAGAGACCAGAGGATGAAATTGCTTTATGGGCACAGAAAAATAAGAGATATTGGCATAAAGCTTGACATTGGTCAGTTATGTATGATCTGATATTGGGAAGATCAATTATAGATAGAGTTTTTGGATCATACAGAAAGCGATGCATTCCCCTGCCAGAGTAAACTGATGAGGCATACATTTCCCTTTTTGGGCTCTTATTTAGTGTTTAATTATCATCTTGTGCCAGCAGAATATTAAAAAACAACAGCACATAAATGGGATTTTTTCCACTTTTTATGTGAAGTTTTTTTTTGTGTGTAATTATTGTTATACTTTATTATTATCTCCTGATACATATAGTTTTGAATTAAACTTCCTATTGGATCAATATTGTTTGGATTTTATTATATATGCTGTGTAATCACAAGGGTTTATTTTATTATTCTGAAATACACAAAATCTTAGGAAGATGAGTGTTAACAGAGTTTCCTTTTACACACAACACCTCATAATGACAACGTGAAAAAAGTTTACTTGAGGTTTTTGCAAATTTATTAAACATAAAAAAACTGAGAAATCACATGTACATAAGCATTCACAGTCTTTGCCATGAAGCTCAAAATTGAGCTCAGGTGCATCCTGTTTCCCCTGATCATCCTTGAGATGTTTCTGCAGCTTGATTGGAGTCCACCTGTGGTAAATTCAGTTGATTGGACATGATTTGGAAAGGCACACACCTGTCTATATAAGGTACCACAGTTGACAGTTCATGTCAGAGCACAAACCAAGCATGAAGTCAAAGGAATTGACTGTAGACCTCCGAGACAGGATTGTCTCGATGCACAAATCTGGGGAAGATTACAGAAAGAATTCTGCTACTTTGAAGGTCCCAATGAGCACAGTGGCCTCCATCATCTGTAAGTGGAAGAAGTTCGAAATCTCCAGGACTCTTCCTAGAGCTGGCTGACATCTAAACTGAGCGATCGGGGGAGAAGGGCCTTAGTGACCATCGGGTTCTTGGTCACCTCCCTGACTATGTCAGAGCTCCAGAGATCCTCTGTGCAGAGAGGAGAACCTTCCAGAAGGACAACCATCTCTGCAGCAATCCACCAATCAGGCCTGTATGGTAGAGTGGCCAGACGGAAGTCACTCCTTAGTAAAAGGCACATGGCAGCCCGCCTGAAATTTGGCAAAAGGCACCTGAAAGACTCTCTGACCATGAGAAACAAAATTCTCTGGTCTGATGAGACAAAGGTTGAACTCTTTGGTGTGAATGCAAGGCGTCACGTTTGGAGGAAACCAGGCACCATCCCTACAGTGAAGCACGGTGGTGGCAGCATCATGCTGTGGGGATGCTTTTCAGTGGCAGGAACTGGGAGACTAGTCAGGATAAAGGGAAAGATGACTGCAGTAATGTACAGAGACATCCTGGATGAAAACCTGCTCCAGAGCGCTCTTGACCTCAGACTGGGGCGACGGTTTATCTTTCAGCAGGACAACGACCCTAAGTACACAGCCAAGATATCAAAGGAGTGGCTTCAGGACAACTCTGGGAATGTCCTTGAGTGGCCCAGCCAGAGCCCAGACTTGAATTCGATTGAACATCTCGGGAGAGATCTTAAAATGGCTGTGCACCGACACTTCCCATCCAACCTGATGGAGCTTGAGAGGTGCTGCAAAGAGGAATGGGAAAAACTGGCCAAGGATAGGTGTGCCAAGCTTGTAGCATCATATTCAAAAAGACTTGAGGCTGTAATTGCTGCCAAAGGTGCATCGACAAAGTATTGAGCAAAGGCTGTGAATACTTATGTACATGTGATTTCTCAGTTTTTTATTTTTAATAAATTTGCAAAAACCTCAAGTAAACTTTTTTCACGTTGTCATTATGGAGAGTTGTGTGTTGAATTCTGAGGAAAAAAATGAATTTAATCCTTTTTGGAATAAGGCTGTAACATAACAAAATGTGGAAAAAGTGATGCGCTGGAAGATAGAAATAGAAGGTACAACATCAGAATTAGAGGTCTTCCTGAAAAACTGGAAAGTCCAAACAAAGTGGAATTCATTGCTGAATTATTGTCTACAATAACTGGAGACTTTAAATCAGACATCGAGATCTCTGCTGCCTACCGTATATGTGGATCAAATGCCTCCAAACCAAAAAGCCTAATGTCCATTTCGAGAAACTACAAGCCAAACAAAATCTCATGTCCCTTCTCAGACAAAAAGACGAGATTTTTTTTTTTTAAATTTCCACATTGGCATTTTCCCAGATTTCTCACTTAAAGCTTGCATTTTGGACCATTCGTAAAGCGAAATTTGCCGTAGCTATATATTTTATTTTTTTAAATTTTATTTTATATTTTACTTCTTTTTTGGCCATCCCTTCCTCTTTGTTTAATTAAGCCAAAAATATTATATTGATATTTCTTTCATTGATCATATGCACATTTGGGCTACTTATGGCTACATCTTGACTAATTGGTTACCAAAAAGTAAACAGTTATTGTTTAAGCTTCAGTTATTAAGCTGAAATTGCACACTTAGGCTACCACAACGTAACAAGCTATTGTCTTTTTGTTAAACTTTATTTAAGTAACCAGCATTTTAGAGTGGTATTTACAATTTTTTCTTTCCTTTAACATCTTATACCCCAATAACTGCTAGTGACAACATAACAATATGCTCCATAGCTTTATCACATGGCAATAATATGAAATATATGTCAAAGCTATCCTATGTACACTGTACTACTAAGACTAGAAAATGTCAACAAAACTTCAGAAAAAATATTTCTATAACCGAATAGTGAACTTTGAGAGCTGGAATATCAAGGGTCTCGGTCACAAATTAAAGAGAAAGAAAGTACTCTCACACTTAACAAGTCTAAATGCCAAGATAGTATTTTTACAGAAGACCCAATTATTAAGCGAGGACCAGTTTCAGTTGTAAAGAGAGTGGTCTGGCCAAATTTTTCACTCTAGCTATACAAAGAAAACCAGGGGTGTGGGAATCATAATACACAGAATTATCCCATTTGTAGTGTCAGATGCAATATATGAATCTGAAGGGCGATATGTCATGGTGACTGGCAATGTATCTAATACTAAAATTATTTTGATTAATATCTATGCACCTAACCCGGATGATAGAGTTTTCTTCTAAAATATATTTGCATATATCCCTAATGTGAACACACACAAAATTATAATGGCCAGAGACTTTAACTGTGTTTTAAATCCAGACCTGGATAGATCCGCAGATGCAACGGTGATAATGTCTAATACTCCAAAGAAAATTACATATTTTGCAACAGATCATAACTTACCTGACCAGTGGAGGTTCTTATATCCTAACCTAACAGCATACTCCTCCTTCTCACCCATATATCATTGCTACTGAAGAACTGATTATTTCCTCACAGACAAAATTTTTTTTCAGACTATCAAATCTTGTAAGTACAATGCTATAATTATCTTTGACCATGCTCCTCTGATCATGGAGCTTAAATTACTGCCTCCTACACACTTGCCTCGTAGCTGATGTTGTGACTTGATGTTTTCTTGGAGGAAACAAGTGGATAGGACTGGCGAGCTTTGTTGGGCTGAATGGCCTGTTCTCGTCTAGAGTGTTCTAATGTTCTAACATGCAATATCGGACTGGACACCTTCCCATTTATCTTAGCAGATCAGTTTAAATATCTAGGGGTAAATATTACAAGTAAATATAAAGCTCCTTTTCCACAAATTTTTGCTGCCTGCATGGAAAAAAATTAAAGATGATGTGATGTGAAACATGATTAAACTAGATGGTCTTCCCTCCACCTTATAAAAGCCGGGAGAATCAACATTGTTAAGACGACCATTCTTCCTAAGCTGCTCTTCCTATTTCAAAGCATCCCATATATATTAACAAATCATTTTTTAAAGAAATTAGACTCAATCATAACTTCATCTATTTGGAATTCGAAACATCCATGCATCCAAAGGGCGACACTACAATGACCTAAAGCATAAGGGGGTATGGCACTACCCAAATTTCAATTTTATTACTGGACGGCAAATATACAAGCTAAAAAGACCTGGGGCCTCGTGCATAACATCGTGCGTAGAATTCACACTAAAACTTGGCATAAGGACAAAAGCGGAAATGTTCATAGGCACAAAAAATCCAGCTGCATAAATCTGTGCATTCGCCAACTTCCACGTTTTTAAAGATTCAAGATTTTTTATTTGTCACATGCATAGTTATACAGGACAAGACACAGTGAAATGTATCCTGATCCGCTTATCAAAACTGTGCAAAGTTAGAAGAATATCAGTGAGATTAACAAAAAAAGTCCTAGATTGAAAGATAACAGTATAATAGAACATAATAAATAGGTTAAATAAAGTAGAATTAAGTGTGCAAAATCAAAGTTAGACAGGTGCATAGTTAAATGACAGACCAATTCTAAAATAAGGTAAGGGTAGACAGCATAATACAACTTACAGTCCAGTCTAAGTATGTGGAGGGTCATGGATGAGATAGGATGTTCTGATTTAACATTCTTATGGTCTGAGGATAGAAACTCCTTCTGAGTCTCTCCTCACTAGCGCTGCGGCACCATGTCCTCACATGTTTAATTATTAACAATATAGATTATTTAAATGAACTTAAAGTTTTATCTGTATAATATAATAAACATATTTTACTGCATTTCATCATAAAAATGATATCGTCATCATATGTAAATACGAGCTTTATAAAGTGGCTCAGGTTGTGCAATATTATAACTGTATCACAAGTTTACAGTGAGGTAATTGTACTTATAAGTACAAAGCGTTCTACAAGGAGCACTTGATGGACTGATTGAGCGTGTTTATAGTTCTTGGGATGAAACTGTTTCTGAACCGCGAGGAAAGGCTCTGAAGCATTTGCCATATGAGAGCAGTTGAATAGGCAGCATGGCTGAGGCAGCGTGTGCTTTAATCATGTATCCCGATAATTCTCTTTCCAATCAGCTGCTGAGCTGTGATTCACACTCAGATATAGTGATATAAATACTCCGAGTGGTGCAGTGAGAGTAATATGGAAAAAGATGATCTGCTGTGGCAACCCCTAACGGGAGCAGCTGAAAGAAGAAGAAGAAGGTGCAGTGAGAGTAACAACGCTAAAGCAGCTGTGGTATTTAGAATAGTTTGACCATTCTGAGGACCATTATATTGTTACAGGTTAATTACAATCAGATGCGTTAAACTAATAAACAATATGCGGTTAATTTCAGTGTATTTATAAAGCCACGTCAGGGATATGGATCTAAAAAGGAAAGGGAAACCACACTGGAACAGTAGCACTGCTTTGACACTGGGTGCCGCCAGTTTGCAAAACCAAGTGGAGAACTTGCGTACACCAGGGTTTTAGCTAGCATGAAAATGTGTGTGGCTTTACACCAAGTTTAGGTTTTATACATCGCGATTTGAGCGTGGAAATGGGAGTATGCAACATTTTTGTGAGTATGCAGTTTATACATGAGGCCCCTGGCTATTGACACAAATTCATGAATCTCCACAAACCTGTTCTGCAATAGAAATAACATTTTCAGTACTTCTTTATATTCCCTAGTCTATGCCCCAGTTAATACAAACTACCATCATTACATTAAAAATCCAATTACCCTTCATTCTCTCAGAATATGAAACCAATGTAGGAAGCACTTTAAGACAGAAAAGCTTTTATCTGTTGCACCTCTACATAACAGCCATCTTTTTCCACACCCTCTTATACATACACTATTCAATGTCTGGAAAATGTCCAGTATTAAAACACTTGGAGACTGGTACATAGATAATGTCTTTGCATCCTATGAACAATTACACTTCAAATGCAATTTCTCATCAATACAATTCTTCCACTACTTTCAAGCTAGAAATCTGCCAAACAGAACCTGCCAAATTTTCCTCTCCTTTCTCCTTGTTCTATTCCAGAAGAATTATCGATCAGTCTTGAAGACTCGGATAGCATCTCTATAATTTATAAAAATATTTTAAAGTCTCCTCCTTTCAAAGACCCAAGAGTATACTGGGGAAAAGATCTGTCACTTAATATTTCAGAAAAGGAGTGGAATGTAGCCATGCACAGTATACACTCGAGTGCCATATGTGCAATGCATTCAGTCATTCAACTTAAAATCTTTTATTGACCACATTTATCTCATTTAAAATTGTCCAAAATATTTCCAGGCCAAGATTCAACCTATGAATGTTGCAATCTAGCTCCGGCCTCACTGGGCAATATGTACTGGGGATGCACCAAATTAACAACATTTTGGATAAAAATCTTTACATGCCTAACAGACAGCCTTGGTGTCACAATCATTCCTAACCCATTAACAGCTGTGTTTGGTGTACTCCTAGATGGCCTAAAAGTGGAGAAGGATAAACAAACTGTAATTTCCTTTACTACACTACTAGCACATAGACTTACCTTGCTCAACTGGAAGAATCCCACCCCGCCACTCTTAAGTCAGTGGCCAACCAATATTGTATACTAGTTGAAATTGGAAAAAATTAAATTCTTACTTAGAGGATATGTTCAAAACTTTTTAAGTAGGTTCAGTTGCTGGCTCCTCTGTGTTTCTCTTGGGTGGGGTCGAATTTCGCTTTGATTTGTAAAATTTGACTTTACTGTATGGAATGTTATATGTATGTAATTAACGTCTATATATATATATATATATATATATATATATGGCCTGGGAAAGTTAATGCGTTCATTTTTGTGATTAATGTGGCCTGCTTAATGTGTTAAAACTGTTTTGTTGCATCCCAGGCCAGTAATGAGGCAAACTCTACAAGCAGTGCTTTGGTCAGGGCCGCATCTTCATGTACATTATTTTTTTTAACATTATGAAACGATAATACAAAAGGTTAAATATGTATCTAAAGAATTACATACACATCTAGTATGAATCCATATGAAATAAAATTTTCATTTAAAGTTTTAACATTTCGTATTACATTGTTCACAACAATAGGCCACATGGTAATACATACCACTAGTGTTCAATTTCTTGATGTATACATAACGACAAAGGTGCAGGGGAGTGGGAGGAAAACTGTGTGTGGGGGGTTTAAGGCAGTCCTGGTGCAGTGCTAGAGAAAAGTTGCAAAGCTAAGCTTATGCTTTCTCTCTCTTTATTTTTTTGTTTCATGTTTCTGTAAGATCGAATTAATGTCATAACCCATAAGTGCTAAATAAGTTATCTTTGAGTGGCACTAAAACCAACATAAGTCTCTAGTACCTCTGTATTTAGTTTGCCAGTCTGCCAGGTACCTACATTGCTGACTGTTCTAATATGACAAACTTCTATGAAATAAAAGTGTGATTAATCCTACCCATAATTCCAGTTTACAGTATCTTCACTAATTAATGCAAAGAATGCAACATAATCATCTAAGTAATGCACAGATTAAGTGAGATAAAAGCTACAGTACCAGGAGCAGTTTTATCCATATGTTTTTCTGTGGTGGTACATTTTTGTAACCCAAAAAGTCTCAAGGCACACCATCATTCTACCAACCACAAAAGCATTAAATCTTTTACACATGCTAAATGGTCTAAAGGGGCAAGAAGAGTGCGGCAAAAAAAACAGCTTGGAGATTGACATTGACAGACACAGCACTCGTATGAGTATAATTTTCAATCATTGATGGTGATGGATAATTGAGGATATTATTTGTGAAGTTTTAACACAAGTTGTAATGTATGCCCATTTAAGAGATGCTTATTCTTTCAATTAAATCAGTCTTTAGCAGTTTTTTATTTTGACACATCTGTGTCTCATAGGCCAATTTGAGAATTAATACATTGACCTCAATTCTCTTATTGCCTTCTTTTCAACTTGCCTCTTAGGAAGGCATTCAAATTCAGGTTGTACTTGATCAAGAAATATTTTGTTAAAGTTCAGGTCATTGTTTAAGTTTAAGCTATGCCATTGATTTTTTTTAATTCCTTTGTATTGATTCCACATTAGTTTTGTGATTGTGTATTTACTTAATGATTTATTTATTATTTATATATTATATTTATTTATGTGTTGTGTTTTTCACTTTTCTTAGCAATATTCATTGACTGGTAACTTTATTAGGTACACCTTTTCAACTGCTTGCTAACACATAAATCTAATCAGCCAATCATATGGCAGCAAGTCAATGCATTTACGCATGTAGATATTGTCAAGATAACCTGCTGAAGTTCAAAGCGAGCATCAGAATGGGGAAATAAGGTGATTTATGTGACTTTGAACATGGCTTGGTTGTTGGTGCCAGATGGGCTAGTCTGAGTATTTCAGAAACTGCTGATCTACTGGGATTTTCACACACATCTCTAGGGTTTACAGAGAATGTTCCAAAAAAGGGAAAATATCCAGTGAGGGGCAGTTCTCTGCACAAAAATGCCTTCTTGATGCCAGAGGTCAGAGGAGAATGGCCCGAATGGTTTGAGCTGATTTAAAGGCAACATTTACTCAAATAATAACTCGTTACAACCGAGGTATACAGAAGAGCATCTCTGAATGCACAACATGTTGAACCTTGAAGCAGATGGGCTACAGAAGCAGTAGACCACACCCGGTGACACTCCTGTCAGCTAAGAACAGCTACAATTTGCAGGGACTCACCAAATTTGTATAACAGAAGACTGGGAAAAATGTTGCCTGGTTGCCTAATGATCAGATTTCTGCTATGACATTTGGATGGCAGGGTCAACCTCATAAAAGCATGGATCCATCCAGTGTTTTATCAATGGTTCATGCTGTTGCTGGTGATGTAAAAAGGTGATGGGTAATAAGGGGGACCCCTTAGTACCACCTGAGCATTGTTTCAGTGCCACAGCCTACCTGAGTACTGTTGCTGACCACGTCTATCCCTTTATGAATGCAGTGTACCCATCTTCTGGTGGCCACTTCCAGTAGGATATAATGCCTTGTTACAAAGCTCAGATCATCTCAAACTTGTTTCTGGAACATGACAATGAGTTCACTATACTTCAGTGGCCTCCACAGTTATCAGATCTCAATCCAATAGAGCATCTCTGGGATGTGATGGAATGGGAGAGTCACATCAAGGATGTGCAGCCGACAAATCTGCAGCAAATGCGTGATGCTATCATGTCAATAGGGATCAAAATCAATGAGGAATGTTTCCAGCACCTTGTTGAATCTATGTCATGAAGAATTATGGCAGTTCTGAAGGCAAAAGGGGATCCAACCCAGCACTAGCAAGGTGTACCTAATCAAGTGGCTATTGAGTATATGTGTATCTTCTTGTTGATCATTCTATAACTGCTTAAGTTTTGAAAGAAATGGTTAAGGTTTTGCATTATCAGAAATGTATTACCCTTTTAAGAGGTAATTTTTTTATGCTTTCGGAAACTTTGATTAATACTGTTCAGAAAGATTTTATACAACTGGTTCTTTTCCATCAGATAGGGGTATTTCTTCCATCCTTTTAAATTGAGAGTTCCACCTTGAAGTTAAGGCATAAAGACTTTGTCATTTATCATAAATTTAAGCACATATTAGGATTTCAGAGTACTTGATTTCTAAGTAATCAAGCTCTTCATCTCTTTTTCAGTAATATTCATTTAGCTTGATTAGTACATTAATTTGTTGGAATAGCTTAATAAGTGTCTTTGTTGCATTGTTCTGCTGTATGACTTTATCTTAAGTACCTTTCAGACATTTATAAAAATCAAGAAATTTACCAATTATCCATGTAATTTAACATGGCATTTTTCCTTATTAATGCCACATTTAATTGTATATGATTTACTTGATCTGCTTATGTGTGAACACAGATGTAAAACTGCAGAGTCAAGCACACAAAAAGTCCCAAGATGTTGATATGGCATATGCCATTTTCATCACTCTAAAATCACTAAAACTCCCATGATTTTCTAATAGTAAGAGATTGTTAAGAGATTCTGACGATGATGTAGCTTTCAGGCTATCATGATCAAACATTTTAACACACAATTGCAGAAGTTTAATGTTTGGCTTGTAAGCTTTTTGAAAAATCTCTTGGAAATGGAGTTAGGAAGGAGGCTCTTAGATCTGGCCACCTCAGCACCTGGCCATGCACTGTCTGCTGTACAGCTACTTCCATCTTAGCAAACTGGAATCCATCACTGGCAGTAATAAAGCAGCAGTGAAGCAGATGAATCAAAGTGTTTGGCTGTCCAAAACTGAGTTTTGTGCTACTTTGGAGGGCAGTAAAAATGTGAATGTGGGCATGAGTATTTGGATCCTTACCTCATGCTTGGCTCACAGACATTATAGTAGTTCTGATGTGTATAGCACACATCTTGCATATGAGGTTGCTTTATGCATTGACATGAGGCTACAGGCTACATTTATTCATTTGTCAATATGCAAATTACCATGGAAAATACATTTCTTGACATCACAGACAAGCTACTTTATGTAAATATGACTAATAAAAGCAATAAGGCACAAAATGTCTGTTGTCATATTCCATAAGAACATAAAATATCACCAGTACAGAAATTTAAATATGTACATGCCCCTTTTAAGATTGTCAAAAGCTTTCAACAGTGGAGTTTTTTTTTAATTAGGCCTATAAAGAAAATGCTCTTTAAAGTGGAACTTTTTGTAAAATGTTTTGAGCCATTTTTTCCTATGGTTGTTAGAATATGACTATTTCTTTTTACCTTCAGCTTGCAATTAAAATCAGTTTTTCATGTTGTTATGCACATGCACATGGGAGACAGGTTAAGGGTTCCGATGATAGTAATCACATGTTGAACTAAGGGTTGGCACTGTCTTCTAACGCCTTCTCTCTTCCTCCCTCTGCAGAACGGAAGATTAACAGCCGCTTCACCACTGATGTCACTTCTGTTATCTGCCCTCTTGGACCCACCTCTTCTTGCCTGGAACCCAAATGATCAGAAATTCGGCCAATTTGAGTTTGTTCAGTTCTGAGCTCGCTTCTGAAAGGACGTTATCCCCAACTTGATGCATATTTTTCCTTATTTCTTATTTCAGTTATACAGGGTCACCAAGATAGTGCTCCAGCACTTTAACATTGTATTATCTCCTCTTTACACCGTCTTTCTGTATAACACTTATGTAAAGTATGTAGGTGGGATTATTTTGTTCCTATACCAACCTTAATTGAGATCCATTTGTTTTCAGAAAGTTATATTATGTTCTGGTCTACAGCTACATTTTCATGGTAAGTTATAATAACACATACACATGTTTTCTTGAAAACAGAAATATGCAGGCAAGCAAAATGAAGTGTTGGACTCCCTGGTCTCTCTTTTTTGAAGAGCTCTGGAAAATGATAGAATGCTTTCTTTAACAGGTAGGTTCCAGCAAAAATCCAATGAGATGATCAATTTTTTTGGCGGAGTTTGAGTCAGTACTTTAAAAAATTTAAAAGTGGGTAAGATCTTCTTAGCTACAGTGCCATCTTAGCCTTGAGAACATGGATGTTTGTAGTTTTTAAATTTAGTCATTTGCTCATTTTGCTTGGGTCACAAATCCCAAACTTAAAGGTCTCAGTTCACATCAAATTCACAATGATTACAAGAGTAATCAATACGTGCTTTTCATTCTCAGGCTGTTTGTCCATTTTAATCCTAATTACCCCAAGTGTAATAAATTACAAAGAAAGGAATCAAAACAATCTGTTTAAAATTCTAAAAGAGTGATTTAAACGATCCGGGGTTCAAATAATTAGAGATAAAGTCTTTACAATCAAAATATACACAGTATGTTTAAAATTAGATATACAGCCAAAAGTTTAAATGTATAAAGAGATTTTGTTTAAATGAAACCAAAAGGTGCAGCTTTTCTAATTACAGTCTGTTTACTCATGTGTCCTTATTGCTGGCGGGTTAATCAGTGTTAGTTTCATCCAGGCTACAGATTGAATTTTGAAATGTAAATTGTTGTGAGTTTGAAAATTAAAATCTTCATGCAGCTTACACAGATCATACAACTCAAACATAACTCAATCTGAAATTCTGCCCCTTTCCAATGTATTTAAGAGGAACTGTGATCTGCCAAATGGGGAAAAGAAAACTAATTTTATTTATTTACATATTAATTGAAGAATCTGTAAAATAAAGTAGCCAGCATTCTATGACTAAAGACATTTTCAGTAATATTACTTCATGGACTGGTAAGCATCTCCTAGAGGTCACACTGGGTAATAATTTTTTTATCACATTCCAAAGATATAGACTGTTTCATTAACAAGTCTCAACTGGTGGTCCATTATGGCCCTCTGTCTCTTACTTTACGCAATCTTGTAAGTGGCTTTGAACAATGAAGTGATCTGCATAAACTGTTTCTTGAATTTCAGGTCAACTATAGAGTTTTCTAATGTATGTATTTATTTATTTTGTAACAGATTTTTCTGTTCCCACAGTATTATTTCTGACTATATTGATTAGACTGTCCCATGAACTTAAAGTTTACTGTTTTCTGTACATTTGTCGACTTTTGCTAGAGTTCAATTATTTTCATCTTATACTGTTTTTAAATGTTTTTAAATATTTAAAGGAATTGTGTCTAACTGAGGAGTAGGTGCAGGACCGAGCTGTTTGGAGAAGACTGATCAAGCACATTGACCCCCACAAAGAAGTGGGGAAGGATGAAGATGAAGAAGAATGAGACACTCTTTTTAAATGATATTGCCTTGTAATTTTTGGCACTTTTTTCTTACTGCTCCAGATACAAATTCTGAGTTTCTGTGTGGAGTCTCCTTGTATTTGCTTGGGTTCCTGGTTTTCACCCCAACATTCCAGGTACTTCTTACTCCCAGAGACGTGGGCCCCATGTTAATTGATGTCTCTGTTTTGGTATAGTGTATTTGTATTTTTGAATGTTCCCTGCAATGGACTGGACTTCCCAGGATGGGCTCCTGTCTTGTTCCTTGTGCAGGGGATGACATGCTCAAGTCTATTTCAACAAATATGTTCTGATAATGAATGGTCATAAAAAGAATTTGGAAACTGAACTTTGTGTGTGCTTTCTGAAACACCTCCCTATGTTAAAAAACTTGGATTGTTTTCAGTTTCTTCATGTTGACTCCTAAATCAAACCTAAGTCTACAGTATACTGTATGGCACAGGTTTTTTTTTTTTGTTTTTTTACTTAATGATTTTTATTATTCAATTACTATTACAGCTGTACTTTTATATTTTATCGTTGACTGTAAAAATTCATACACATGATAATTATACTATTTCAATACTAGATGTTATCACAAACCACTCAGGAGTAAATTTTTATACAGTGTTTTTTAAATTCATGCTGTTTTTTATGTTGTATGAAACTGCACATTTTTATAACAAATGTCCTATGTGGCCTGGGCACTGCCTATGCAGAGTTTACATGTGTTCCATGTGCTTTTGCTTCCTCATATCTGCATGCTAGATTGGCTGGTGACTGGTACGAGTGAATGTGCATTGTGATAAAATGGCACCCCATTCAACACCCAATGCTTTTAGAATAGACTTTGACCCCAAAATGGGATTATGATGGCTCAAAAATGATAGATTTCTTATTCTGAAGGACTAAAAAGGCAAATGACAAATAAAAAAAAACTGCAAGGCCTCAGAACCTAAAGGTCAGCATTGAAAATGGCTAACTACATATGTTAGAGAATAAAGCAAATATGAGAAAGACATAGAAGTGACAAGCTTGACAAGACCTAATACCTTGGAGCAGAAAAAGTAATATATGAGAGATGAGATATGAAGGATGACTTTAAAATTCAACATTGCACAGAGTGTTACTAAAATTTGTTTAAATGTTCAAGTAACAAAAAAAGAGTAATTTGTTTAAATGACATATAGTGTCCATCCATCCATTATCCAACCCACTATATCCTAACAACACGGTCACGGGGGTCTGCTGGAGCCAATCCCAGCCAACACAGGGCGCAAGGCATGAAACATACCCCAGGCAGGGTTCCAGCTCACCGCAGGGCACACTCACTCACACCCACCCAGACACCAAACACACACTAGGGACAATTTCGGATCGCCAATCAACCTAACCTGCATGTCTTTGGACTGTGGAAGGAAACCGGAATCAATAAAATCACCGATGGATACTTGTAGATTTTTACCTGGATTACTGTACTAATCAGCAATAGTTAATTCAAATCAACAACACACTGTAACATCAGATCACAATAGTAATTGAAAATATAAAAACTGCTGCACCAAGGTGTGAAACAATGTTATCTTGTTTATATTCTATTCATAAAATTAAACTGACAAAGCAAGATGCATAATAAGTTAGAAGGCAATAAGTAACTGTTTCTGAACTTCAACAACTCATATATTTTATTTATTTGACCTATAAGGGCAATTGTATTCATTTCTAATTATATTTTCTTAATGTGTTTTCCAATTGCATTGAACTGTAACTGACTGAACAAGGTAGAAACAATCTGTTGTTCACAGAAAAAATAAGGCATCATGGAATGAAATTACGTAAATTAATACTTGTGACTACTAGGGGGTGTTGTTGCACCCCAAACCTAAGACACAATCACACCAAAGCAGTTTTGGATGCAAATAAACCCATCGTAAATTTTCATCATAAATGATAGTCAATGATCATAAATTTGGTGAATAATTAATTTTATTCACAACAATACCTTTAACAGGCTTCTTATTTTAGCACAGAGAAACAAACCTTTTCTTCTTCTTTCTTCTCGACTCCACCCAGGCGAGTGTTCAGCTCCTCTCCTGACTTTGACTGGCTAAGAATGAGTGGCTCCTTTTAAATATAACCCAGGAGTACTTCTGGTGCTAGGGCATAGTCCATTCAAAGTACTACTAGATTGTATGGACGTAACTGAAAGTAGAGTTTGTAAAACCTGGCAGCAATTCTTGGCGTCCTCCATAGATCCCAACAGGTTTGTCACACAGAACTACAAGTCCCAGCATGCCCTGCGACTGTCTGAGTGGGAACCCTTACCAAGGGAGGCTGCAGTCTAGCATATTGGAGGAGAAAGTATTTAGCAGTGCTCATCACCCCTAGTCCTTCCATTGCACTGACCTGTAAACCAGGTAAGGGTCTGTGTTCAATCCAGCCCACGTTTACCATCCATTACATATTTTACATTCATCCATCAATTTCTTGTGGCCATTTTTCCATTACTTGTGCTTGCTTTGGTGAAGCCTGTCCAGACTGCATGAATGCAAGGCAGGCACCAATCCTAATTGGGATGCAAGTCCATCATAGGACAAACTGGCCACTTGCTTGCACATGACCTGTTGACCAGTCAAGATAACATGCACGTATTTGTGATGCAGACATAAAGAAAACAGCAAACTCCTTATACAGTTAGGTCCATAAATATTTGGACGGAGACAACTTTTTTCTAATTTTGGCTCTGTATATTACCACAATGAATTTTAAATGAAACAACCCAGATGCAGTTCAAGTGCAGACTTTCAGCTTTAATTCAGTGGGTTGAACAAAAAGATTGCATAAAAATGTGAGGCAACTAAAGCATTTTTTTAACACAATCCCTTTATTTCAGGGGCTCAAAAGTAATTGGACAAATTAAATAACTGGAAACAAAATGTTCATTTCTAATAACTGGTTGAAAACCCTTTGCTGGCAATGACAGCCTGAAGTCTTGAACTCATGGACATCACCAGGTGCTGGGTTTCCTCCTTTTTAATGCTCTGCCAGGCCTTTAATGCAGCAACATTTTTGTGCAATCTTTTTGTTCAGCCCACTGAATTAAAGCTGAAAGTCTGCACTTCAACTGCATCTGAGTTGTTTCATTTAAAATTCATTGTGGTAATGTACAGAACCAAAATTAGAAAAAAGTTGTCTCTGTCCAAATATTTATGGACCTAACTGTACATGCATAGCTTCCTGGAGTTGTGAGAGTACAATAATAAACAATGCAGTTCCCTGCAATGGCAAAATAAATGTTAAAGTTACAAAAATGTATAATTATATCAGGTCTGTGGACAGCTAATTAACTGTTTTTTGATTTGGTTTCCCTTTTAACTGACTTTTTTGGATTACCTGTCTTTCCATTTTAGATTCTCACAATGGTCTCTAAGGATTTATGACTCAACCACACCAACTGACTCTTTATGACAAGCATACTTTATTTAATGAATTATAACATAACTCAGCAGATGCTTTTTTAGGTTAGCCTTTGGATTTTGTAGGGGGTAAATAAGAGACTTGAAACTGTACTGCAGTGCACAATAAGAAGACTGATTGTTGCATTTGATAAGGCATCTCATATGGATGTATGTGATAAAATATTTAACTACAGTAGTAAGCAATCAACAAAGAAAAATTACAGTGCGCATTTATAATGAACCCATAAATCTAAAGTGCGGCAGAATAATTAAGGTATCTTAAA
This sequence comes from Polypterus bichir lapradei, assembly GCA_026402145.1. Classification (NCBI taxonomy): domain Eukaryota; kingdom Metazoa; phylum Chordata; class Cladistia; order Polypteriformes; family Polypteridae; genus Polypterus; species Polypterus bichir. Next base: position 107,449,618 of record JANRMT010062792.1, on the reverse strand, counting down.
TACATAAATGCTTATCGATGGTGACACCAGCAGTTTTATCAAGCAATGCAGCATACACATTCTGTTGAACAGTGCATATAATAATGTTTTTGTTATGCCTCACATTATTTCAGGAACTGTTGCTTGTGTAGATTTCCTCCACTGATTGCAAAGTGAAAAAAAAATCGATATCTCATTTCTCACATCAGTGAGACTGATAGACCTGGCAAAGGCCTTACATCCTTGTGACAGGATGAAAAAACATGTCTTTCCTTCTTGGGACCTGCACTTTACAAGTTGCTATTGACAGTTTAGCAGTTCCTTCTGCCAGGATCTATCATTTTGAGACTGTGGGCCTCAGCAAATCTGAAGTCACTTAGCCTCTGAAGGAGTGATCATTGCCGGGTGCAATGGCAAGTAATTCTGTGACAGCTGAAGAAGGCCAAAAATTAATCTTTGGTCTGTTAACACAGAATTTATGTTTTTTGTATTTATTTAACTTGTGCAGTAGATAAAACCCATTCAGCATTTTTCATTTCAAGTCTTTACTATACTGCCATCTTCTCATCTAACCGGAGAAATCTAAGTTCAATGAAAGGGTTTAGCAAAAACCTTACTAAGTCAGTGCTTAATCTTCCAAGCTTGAATAATAATAGCTGTTCCTTCTTCATGTCAAAGAGAAATGAAGCAAGCACTCAGATATTGTTAATCAAGTTTAATAGTTGTGGCACATCACAGTGCTGCCTCAAAGTTCTAAAACCCTTGGTTCAGTTTCCAGCCCAGCATTTTTTGGTGGTTTTCTCCTGGTACTATCGTGTCCTCCCATATTCCACAGACAAACACGTCTGGTTAATTAGTAAAACTAAATTTGATCAGTATGTGTGAGTGAGGCCTGTGGCTATGTGCCATGCTGTCTGAGGCCAATTCCCATTTTATGTACATTGCTGCCAAAACTGTGACAGTCTAATGGAAAAAAAAAGCTGGTTTAACAAATGGACAGATAAAGCTTGCACTCTTTTATCATAAACAGACATCTGAAACAATGAAAAATGAACACATCAGTTTAACCAGTTTTATCTTTACATTAGCAGTGGCTGAAGGTTAGAACATTTTCTTACTCTGAACAGCTTTCCAATTTCATAAATTGCCTTTTGAAGCTGCTAATGTAAGTGCTTTGTATCTTCTTCTTCTTTCGGCTGCTCCCGTTAGGGGTCGCCACAGCGGATCATCTTCTTCCATATCTTTCTGTCCTCTGCATCTTGTTCTGTTACACCCATCACCTGCATGTCCTCTCTCACCACATCCATAAACCTTCTCTTAGGCCTTCCTCTTTTTCTCTTTCCTGGCAGCTCTATCCTTAGCATCCTTCTTCCAATATACTCAGCATTTCTCCTCTCACATGTCCAATGCAATCTCGCCTCTCTGACTTTGTCTCCCAACCGTCCAACTTGAGCCGACCCTCTAATGTACTCATTTCTAATCCTATCCATCCTCGTCACACCTAGTGCAAATCTTAGCATCTTTAACTGTGCTACCTCCAGCTCTGTCACCTGCATTTACATGTTATTCAACCCATGCAGCTTGTAGTGATGGTGAAGGAAAATTTTATTTAGCAAATATCGAGATTCTGATAGAACAGGCATCTAAGGTGACTAATGCTGGACAACAGGAAACAATGCAAAAAAAAAAACTTACGTTACATGTGTTCCTTATTCAGATGTCAAATTATCCAGAGTTATACTCACCACACCCCAAACACAAGTATTTTTAACAAAATATTGTTAAATAAACCACTTCCAGATAACACTTGGGAATGAAGATGGACTGCACTCAAACACGTCATGCTATATTCCCGCTTAGTCCAAAACAGGGTCACAGAGGCTGCTGGAGCCTAATCCAGCTAGCATAGGAAACAAGGCAAGAACAAATCCTGGAGAGGGTGTCAGCCAATCACTGGATGGACACATACACATACCCATCACACTCCCGACACAAACTCAAACACAACACTAGGGCCAGTTTAGCATCACCATGCACATTGACAGACAGACATTGTGCCAACCCACTCAAACATCAACAAGAATTTGAATCGAAGACTCATCAGCATCTCCATTCATTGGTCAAGAGTCCAGCCCAGTAACAGCTTATTCATTGACTAACATTATACTTCACATGGCATGAACCTTGCAAAGTGCACCAGGAGACAGGTACAACTAAAGATTAAGTGGTAAAGAAAAGAGAATGAAATCATAATCAGAAAGATAATATGCTTTGTTCTTGGGCATTTCTGAGATGCTTCAATAAGCAGAAGGCCGATTCACCTGTGTGGTTTCACAGGCCACAGCTAAATAATCCTAAAGTACTCAATTTGGGAATATGAATAAACATTCAGTGATGCGAGGTGGTTTACACTTCACAATCTCTTATGTGTTTAAGCTCATTCAGTTTTTGTTTATGAAGGCATATTCCAGAAGTGGTGTGTATAACAATATTTTCATACAAATGCATGTGTTTAGGACGTTGCATGCATTCCAAGAATACTTAACATGTGGGTGATGTGACAACAATAACGAAATGTCTTCATGGATGTTTTTAATACTGTGTACTGTCTGACATATCCTGTACAACTCTTACGTACTTCTCTGCCACTCCCGATTTCCTCATTCAATACCACAGCTCTTTCCATCTGCTCAACACACTCTCCTCACTTGTGAGTATGTTTCCATCTTTATCGTTTATCACCCTAACCTGCTGCACATCTTTCATGGCTCGGCCCCTCTGTCTAGCCAATTGGTACAGGTCCTTTTCTCCCTTCTTAGTGTCCAGCCTCTCATACAACTCATCATATGCCTTTTCTTTAGCCTTCACCACCTCTTTTTTCACCTTACGCCTTATCTCCTTGTACTCTTGTCTACTTTCTGCATCTCTCTGACTATCCCAGTTCTTCCTTGCCATCCTCTTCCTCTGTATACTCTCCTGTACTTCCCCATTCCACCACCAGGTTTCCTTTTCCTCCTTCCTCTGTCCAGATGTCACGCCAAGCACCCTTCTTGCTGTCACCCTTACTACATCTTCTGTAGTTGCCCAACTGTCTGGTAACTCTTCACTGCCATCCAGTGCCTGTCTCATCTCCTCCCTAAACTCAACCTTGCAGTCTTTCTTTTTCAAATTCCACCATTTGGTCCTTGGCTCTGCCCTCACTCTCTTCCTCTTCTTGATCTCCAACGTCATCCTACAGACCAGCATCCTATGCTGCTTAACTACACTTTCCCCTTCAACCAATTTGCAGTCTTCAGTATCCTTCAGATTGACTCTTCTGTATAGGATGTAATCTACCTGTGTGCATCTTCTTCCACTCTTGTATGTTACCTTATGTTCCTCCCTCTTCTTAAAATACATATTCACCACAGCCTTGTCCATCCTTTTGGCAAAATCCACTATCATCTGACCTTCTTCATTCCTCTCCTTGACGCCATACCTACCCATCACCTCCTTGTCTCCTCTGTTCCCTTCACCAACATGTCCATTTAAATCTGCTCCAATCACTATTTTCTGTCCCTTGGGTACACTGTTCATCACTTCATTCATTTCATTTTATTTATAAGGCACTTTACATTTATAGTAAATCTCAAAGTGCTACATAAAAAAAAATCTAACAAAGACAAAACAAGATAAAAACAGAGATAAAACAACAATAGTTAGTGACATTCCTGCTAATACTGTATGCTTTCCTAAATATAAAAAGTCTTTAGCTGTTTTTTACAACAGCCCACAATCTGATGTGTTCTCAGGTTCTCTGGTAGGGAATTCCAGAGCCGTGGAGCAGCAACTGCAAAGGCTCGGTCACCCATTGTACAAAGTTTGGTCATAGGGGGGCGAAGGTGGTAGGTATTTGCAAAACAGAAGTTTCTTGTAGTGGATTGTAATATAAGAAGTTCCTTAAGATATTGTGGAGCATTTCCATGAATACACTAATGAGTGAGAAAACAGAGTTTGCACTCAATACGGAGGTGAATAGGGAGCCAATGAAGTGACCAAAGGATTGGTGAAATATGTTCATATTTCTGCACCCTCATCAGGATCCTTGCAGCACTATTTTGAATTTGTTGGAGCTTTTGACGGCTCTTGTTGAGTATCCCGATTAGGAGTGCATTACAATAGTCCAGCCTGGAGGAGACAAAGGCATGAACCAGCTTTTTGCATCACAAAGGGAGAGGCAAGGATGGAGTTTGGCTATGTTTCGAAGATGAAGGAATGCAATTTTACAGAGGTGATGGATATGTGTATCAAATGACAGATGGGAGTCTAATTTGACACCCAAATTTGTAACAGAGGGGGAGAGGTTAACGATATGAGACTTCATCCAACTCACTCCAAAAATCTTCTTTCTCATCCATCGCACACCCAACTTGCAGGGCATATGCACTAACAACATTCATCATCACACCTCCAATTTCCAGCTTCATAATCATCACTCTGTCTGACACTCTTTTCACCTCCAAAACACTCTTGACATACTGTTCCTTCAAAGTAACCCCTACCCCATTTCTCCTCCAATCCACACCATGATAGAACAGTTTGAATCCACCTCCGATCCAACTGGCCTTGCTCCCCTTTCATTTAGCCACTTGCACGCACAATATATCAACCTTCCTTGTGTCTATCATTTCAGCTACAGTAACTCTCTTCCTCCAGTTTGATTCCCCATAAATTTCAAAAATTGGCAATGAGTATCCAAGTTAATATTACAGATGTGTGTATATGTGTGTAAGAGTACCGTATGAATGAGTGACTAAGTGCCTCATCCAGGTTTGGTTTCAGCCTTATGCCTGACACTTTCAGCATAGTTTCTGTGAATTTAAAAAACTCAAAAAAAGTTGGATAAAGGGATTTTTTTCCTATTGCCTTTCCAGTACAGTATTTTAAGAGTTAATTATATTTACTTGTTATATAACTCCTTATCTTATATATAAATGTCTACATGTGAAAGTGTGTGTCTGTTTGTCTGTCCGGCTCAAAAGTATGAGGCTACAGCATGAAGAAAAGAAAGTGATTCCGTGAAACTGCCGACGAAAGACAAACTTGTTTAGCCACTAATACATGAGCAAGGCAAGCATATCAGCAAAACGAAACCGCTGACTCTGCATTTCAATTTTTTTTCTGACGATTTCAATAGTTTCTAGGAGCCCAGGCATTTTACAGCAAGGGCTTACACAGCTAGTCTTTTAATATTTTTATATTTCTTTGTGCATACACCATATGGCAAACTTAACAGCCCAGGGCAACAGGCAGAAGCCTGTCTTTCATCAGATACCATTTCATCAAAAGGCACACATGGAACAAACTTAAATCAAGGTGACTTCTCTCCGAGCATTGCCTTGAACCATCTATGAAGTGCAGTTGGAGCAGAAATGCTAGAAAACTTGGATTGAGTTGTGTTGAATCATTTTAGCAAATCTGACGAAAAATTTAGTAACATCTTACGAAAAATGCTAACTGGAAAGAGTAGAGAAGATCAAAAGATGGTACGAATATTTACCAGAGCTTTACATTTTTCTGTTACGTCCTGTATGGTGATGGAACAAGCCACTTTAAAAATTGCTGAAACAACCTATTTGAACTGGATCACGCTTCTGAGGAAAACTGCAATAAAAAGGAAGACAGATTGACTAGCATTGAGCTTCTCAAACAAACTGTAGATAAGTGCTTAAGCAAACTATCATGATAAATGCATCTTTTAACTGTTTGTAGTGCTGACACCTAAGAATTGATTTAAACTATGAATCTGTACCTCTACCTTTTACATAATATATTTAAAAGGAGGAAATAACAAACCTTTTAATTAATTTCTTTGCAGTTTGCACAAAAACAACTTTATGTATTAGCCTGGGGTGAAAAAGATTAGCATATGTATTAGCCTGGGAAAAAAACAACAACACAATTTTGTAATGTAAATGGTGATTTTAAGGTTATTGATCATTCATGTAATCGTTGTTAACTCTACATGGAGAAAGACTTATGTTCTGGTTGCACACTATACGGAAAGAGAGGAGATTTTCACCATCACCCAGACAAGACATCTGCATTCCCGCTGAAATTTGCAAGATACCGAACCTTTGTGCACTGAAGAAACATTTTTATGCAACTTTACACATGGGGTCAAGGGAATCTATCTCACCATCTTTATAATCTGTATTTTTACAGAAATAAATCCATAAAATGCTCTTCTTCAGATGTATTTCCTATTCTTGTGTTTTATTAATTTTGCTTTGGGGTCATGGCACAGTGTTATGAGCCCCTAGTGTGGGAGAGTACTGTATTCCCATAGAGGATAGTGGATGACAAGAGACAGGTAGCAGGATGGTAAGTGGGCTCCTGCTTTGGTGATTGGTACAGGTGTTGAGTGACACTGAGATCCAAAGACAGCGGTTTGGTCTGCTTATGTAAGTGTCTTTGCTTTAGGCAGCTATACATGCACAGGTATGTTGTACATGTGGGCACTATAAAGTAGCTACACATAATTCATAGTTAGGCAGCTGTTCACTTGTGGAAAAATTCATACATGTGGAGTACTATAAATTAGCTATATAGAAGTATCAGTTGCTTAAGGCAGCTGCAGATAAAGCTTATAGTCAAGTAAAGGACTGCAAGTTCCTAGAGGAAATGTTGGGTCGGCATTTAATCAAAATAAACAAAAAATGTCACCAGTTCAGTCACCAGTTAGGAGTTCCACCCTGTGATGCATTCTGTTCAGAATAGAATGTCTCCTTCCGGTAACTGGAGATTAACAGGTGGAGGACTGGGAGTGGTGGAGTAAAAAACTCTTACAGGGCATCTTCTCAGTATTGTAGAGATACAGAAGAGGAAAAGTTAGGGCCAGCACCCCCTTTTGACCCAGGGTGGTAATACATACCTCAGATGAGACTGGAGGGTGATCCTCAGATGCACATGCATGACATGCTGTACTGTACATATTGGGCACTATGAAATAGATTTATTTAGCATTCATACAAACACCATAGTTGACTATAACAATGTAGTGTAGGTGAACCAAAATAATGAAAAGAACAACTTCCATAATAATACAGGTCCTTTTGGATTTTTACTTTATTTTGAATCTTTCCATTTTAAAGTAACACATTTCAGAAACAATAACGGTATCTGATATCCATCGAACATTAATCTGGCTCAACATTTATTGTAAATCAATTTACATTTGCCAGATGCAAACATAAAATGTGATATTAATTATGTGGCACTTTTGCATTTATTTAGCAGAAAACATGTATACATACAGGACAATTTTTAACATTTCATATTCATCTGCTATTTTTTCCATATGACTTTAAAAATCAATGTGCATCAGACTTACATTTTTTTTCTTTTAATAGGTAAACTTAAAGCAGCTCCGACTTGTCTACCACATGTAAAAAAAAAATGACTCAATAAAAAAAAACAAAAAAACAATTATACTGCAAAAAAGTCAATAAAAACTTGAAATTCTGGTACTCTCTGTTACTCGCTGTCATTCAAGATACATTAAAATTTATTACCAGCCCAGCTGTGATGTGCAGAATCAGGGTACATTTCATGTAGGTAGGATGACCTTATTATCTCAAAGGTAAGAACACATTAGACAGAGGTCACTGTGTTCATTTTTCTTGCAGCAAATTTACAAGGGATTTTTCTTTCTCAGATTAACTCATTTATCTAATGCTTATTTTGAGGATCACAAAAAATCCGATTGAGCGTCACATTGTTCAACCTTTGCTCTGTTCATTTTTTGTATGTATGTTGAAGCCTAAGCTTCTTAGGTGCAGTAAATGTGATGTTCATTTTAACAGTGCATGATCACAAGTTATATGAAATGTTGCTGGAATAAGTTAAAAAAAAATTAGGCATCATTAACATCCACTTTTTTTTTCATAAATTTAAATATGTATCTACTTAACGTTACTTTCCGAGAATCTATAATCCTTTGACTTCACATGCTGGAAGTGCTTGTACTTGACAGGTATTATTTTGTCAGGAACTCAATTCTCCTGCAAGGTTCCATCTTGAGATACATATGTGATGTAAGGAGGCTGAAAACTAAACATCCGAGTTTGACTGTCCTGGGAGTTCAAAAATGAAACAAAGGAAAAACAATTTATTAACAGGAGTGTTAAGCCTGGCTTGTTTAATATGAAATGTCTCATTACTGGGAAGGAAAAAAAAAAACGAGCTTGTGCAATTAGTGGAAAATACCTCCATTCACAATATTGGTTCTTCAACCAGAATTAAAAAGCTTCTGACTAGGTAACATATGGTGAGAGTCTGACATTGTGGGCTTATGTACTCGATAACTAATAAAGAGTTTTCTGTGTTTTTGAAGAAAGCAGGTGACGTGATTAAAACATTAAAATCTACTGACTCTACAGTTCTTCTCATATGTTTCAGGATGGATGAAGGTAGAGGTGTTTGACAGGGATAAAGCACCTCTTTGATCTCACCCAAGCTGGTGAATTGTTGTTGGACATTTACTCTAATCAAGGATTAACTATAATGAATATGATGAGTGAATACTAACCTGGGATGCTGAAAAGAGGGGGTGCAGAAATTAATCAAGATGCATTAAAAACATTCTTTCTTTGTTTTCAAAAATATACCTGCCGCAATACTGGTCAATTGCGGACTTTGTAATCCCATTACCATTAGCCTTCACGTTACATGTTAGCTGAATGAGCGTCCTCATTTTTGAGTTTACACTTTTCCAGTTAATTGTAGAATGTGACAGAGAGTAGCTGTTGACACAGTGAGGCAGCAGGGGATCTGAATATAGTGACTCAGAGCATAAAGTATATGCAGACGAAATATTTGTCGCTATATAATGGTTGACAGTTCAACAGTTCATCACACATGACCAGCTACAGCTTGATATATTCTAGTTCAGGGGTCTCCACAGTGGCGGTTCTACATTAAATTGCTCCCCGGGCGAGACTCCATCCCGGGGGGGGGGGGGGGG
>JANRMT010062792.1:107391562-107431200 GCA_026402145.1 Polypterus bichir lapradei | reverse complement strand
ATCTATCTATCTATCTATCTATCTATCTATCTATCTATCTATCTATCTATCTATCTATCTATCTATCTATCTATCTATTTGTCACACAGTAGTGAGAAATCCTTTTTGTGAAAACAAAGAAAGAAACAAATAAACAAAACCATCTGTTTTTATTTATTTTTCTTTTTTTTTCTTTGTTTTCGATTAACAGCTGAAAACAGCTGATATTGTGAAAATGATCTGGGGCCAGAATAATCTTTTGAAATAATTTTCCCTCCATCTCGCCTTCTGTTTTTCTTTTTCAAAATTGATAGTTGCAGTATCATACTATCTTTGTTTTTAATATTTAATATGGCATACCATGCTCTGATGGCTATAAAATATAATTCTATGCTTTGACATGGCACACTCTGGCCCCCTCTGTTGATCGCTCATAATCTTAGATCCTGTTTCTGTGTTTTATGTGGTTTTCTATTACTACTTCCTGTTCTTATGTATTTCTGTTTCTGTCTGCATGACACATAAATTTTGACCTTATATGCTAGTTTTTTCATAGTTCTTTCAGTATACCTAGGTGGGGCCTGAACAATGGTTCAAGTCCAGGGCCACCTTCCACCTAAGTCTGCCCCTACCTGTACATGTACAATAGTTGCTACCACAGCATCTTGACTTGAAGGTGGATAACTGATGTTACTGAGGTGTGAACAGATGTGATGCCATATGTGCATGAGATATAAAGGAGAAAGGCTTAGCTATGAACTCATCACCAGCTATTTGGTCATCATTTACACAGATCTGAAAGGCCAGACATGTTTGAGGATGTGTTGGGAACATTAAGCCTGAAACTGTGTGAGAACAATCCATTTCTTTGACACAGCTTCATCTAAACTCCAGGATAATTTGAGCCTGCATGGATTTTATTCAAACTCATAGTATCAAGATGCAAATACTGTATATACTCACGTATAAGTTGGGTCTTAAAACCCGAAAAATCGATCATAAAATCAGACCCCGACTTATACACCTGTTCAAAAATACAACACTTAATTGTATTTATTTTTTACATCTTCTTGCTTCCTCCAATCTTCCACCAGTTTCTCAGACACATCAAATTTTGTTGCAGCAGCGCAGTTACCAATTTCTTTTGCCACTTGATCAACTTTTAATTTAAAACCAGTTTCATATTTTCTTTTGATCAAATGCTCCGTAGATAGGGGATGCTCTTACGATAAAGGTGTATGAGGGTGTGAGATACAAAAAATAACAAAACAGTGCAAATGTCGCTTTGGAATAGTTCAGGTATTACCGTGTGGTCACGTAGGCACAATACATTGAAAAAAAAGGCAGTGTGCTCCGTGGTTGCTCTCTCAGGTGGGCGTTAGCATATCATAATCTCTTGGATCAATAGCGTGAAATTTCTGTTTTCGACTTATATGGCCAACATTATAAAATACTGGAAATTACACTGTAAAATAAAGCCCTGACTTATCTGCGGGAGAACTTAAACGCAAGTACATATGGTATGTCACCAAATATTAGTTTGTAACTGTCATAGAGGTAACCATAATTAAATTTATCTAAACAAGAGGACCTAAAAAGTAGCGTCTGTACTGCTCCAGATTGATGGATGATGGTGTGTAAAGTTAACTACTATAAGACAAAGTGAACATTACTCCATCTTTGAGGACACTACAAAATAACACTGCTTTGCATTTGGAGGCTCTGGAAGGATGGGTGACAAAGGTTTTTTGTTATGCTGTAACAAGCTCCATCTGTCATAAGTACGAGATAAGGCAAGAGGCAAGAGTCTTTTCTGATGTGGCATGACGGGAGCTTGGGGGTAAACCAGAGAAGTACTCTACTGGATCCTTCTAGGAACTGGTAGTTTAGTGTCCTGAAAAATATTGCTGGTTTTGAATCTTTTAAGTCTGCTTTCATCATTTTCATCTGTTATTTCTTCTTTGTTTATTCATGTTAGATTTTTCAGATTTTATGACTAGTGTAGACTAGATTATATTTTAGTTACATCTTGATAATATATAGAGTATCTTAAACATCAACAAGCTTAATAAAGGGATTCCCAATTTTTCCTTACTTGTTATAGTAACTACAACAACCATCTTAAAGGTATCTGACATTACAGTGGCTTTCATAGTTACAGTTTCTCAATCTTTTCACTATAAAGCTATAGTTATTGTTCATAGGCGTTTCTTTTAAAAATCCAACTGTAAAATACTCTGAAATGCTATAAAGGAATATAAAGAGCTTTAGATTATTAAACTCTAGGCTACAGTATCTACAACATGCGAAAAAGTCCGTAAGATGCATGGATTAAAGGATGCAGCACACAGCCTCAAGCCAAATGTTGTATTGCAATGTTTAATTAAAAGCAAAAAAGACCTTTATTTTGGAGGAATATTACATTAATTGAACAACTATACACGAGGTGCCCGCATTTTTTGTACATCAATTTGTACCAAAAATCATAAATTGTCATTTAAATAACTCAACAATCGAGCATATTCAACTGTGAAACATTCTTTTTGAGAATCTACTCTTCCAAAGTGAAATTAATTGACCTTTTTTTCCTTTTGTTCATTTTTGCTCACTATAAAGCAGCTCTCTTCTTTGTACCCTGTAAATTAAACATGTCACATGGCCACTAAAAGGTGTCTTTAAATCATTCTAAGAAGTGCTTTACTGTGACAGCACACAAGGAACAGATTCAATTGTGTGCTGTATTGAATAGCTTGCAGATCTGCAGTGTTCCAGAAGAAAAACAGACAAGCATTATGGCATTTATAGGCAGTTATGTGTAGCTAAACCAAGATGTATTTTTCAAATGTACCAGTAACATTGGAGTCTCAGAGAAGAGTACAAAAATCAGTGCTTATTAAATGGATAAAAGGTTTATTAGTAAAAGAAATGTGTGGCCAAAGGAGAGATTCACACTGACCTGTAACTGAACCCTCAACCTGCAACTCCCAAAGCAAATTTACTGCAGTGATAGGCCAAGTCTCCAATTATACATCGTAAAGAAGTCAGTCTTCACTGGGGGTGGCACTAAAAGCCCCTGTGCTTCTGGACCAGCATTCCATCTTCTTTAATAACATGATCCACATTAAATGTTCACTTAGGAAACTGCTCCATGCTCCTTTTAAGAAGTATGGCCCTGAAATATTAACATATGTTCCTATGAAAAATTATGAAATCTTAACATAAAGAAGATGCATTTATTGCATATAGATTTTTTGTTTTAATAAAGGAGGTGGGTGCCATTATGCAGGAAATGGATGGATTTACATGATACAGTATATGCTGAATAGGTAGCAATATTATGCATGTCTTGTATGTTAAAAAGACAATTTAGGTAAATACATTTTAAAAGTAAATAAACATTTCACTGTACTGCCTGATTCAAGTGAGAGTAAGCTTAATGTGTGCAGGGTGCTTAAATGTGAATGTTTTGTGAGGAGATTGTAGATAGATATGAAAAATAAGCAATAGTCTGTAACCAATATGTTATTGTAATTTATGAGCTTAATTGCTTTATACACTGTGGTAGAAATCTACATCTTAATTAAAGAAAGAAACATATCCTCTAACATGTCAAGTCTGATAAAACCCTGTTTGAGTAAGTAATCAGGCAGGAGAAAAGCTTGTCCATCTACATCATTTATTTGACCTGCAGCACCAATCTGAGGAGGGACCTGATCATTCAATCATTTGCTGAAAATATATTGAGCACACAAGATGTGAAAAATCTGATGTAAATTTCCAGAGCTCTGAGTTTATTTGGGTTAAAATATGAGTTTTGAATTGTAATTTTTGGCATAATGAAACCGCCTCTACTTTGTTTATAAAGATGTTTATAAATGTACAAAATGTTCCTTCGGACACTGATCAAGTCTTGAGGAAAAATGTTTTTTTGATAATTTACAAAATACAAAGGAAACAATTTCTTTCAAAAATAAAATGCTGATTTGTGTATACTGTGATACTAGTGTGCATGTGTGTCATCTGACTTATTAAATACGTTCCAAATGTGAAGGTGTGTTTATTGTGGGGAACAGCCCGGACACAGACAGGTGGACACCGATGGTTCACCAACCAACACACGTTTATTGTATCAAACACTCTCAGTCCAGGCTTCACAACAATGCCTTTCTCTTCTGGTCCGCCTCTACTCCTCTCCTCTGAGCTCTGTACTCTTCCACCCAACTCTAACCATCGAATGGAGGGAGGCAGCCCCTTTTATGCTCACAAGCTCCAGGTGCCCCCGATAACCTTGCGCCGGCCCTCCCAGGTTTGGCAAAAGTGACGGCTGTGCACCCGGAAACACTCCGGGTGTCCCTGGTCTTCTTCCCCCCAGCACTTCCGGGTAGCTTAAAGGATACTGTATGTATAAACAACAACAACATTTATTTATATAGCACATTTTCATACAAATAGTGTAGCTCAAAGTGCTTTAAATGATGAAGAAAGAGAAAAGAGACAAAATAAGAATTAAAATCAGAGAACACTTATTAACATAGAACAAAAGTAAGGTCTGATGGCCAGGGAGGACAGAAAAAACTAAAAAAACTCAAGACGGCTGAAGAAAAAATAAAATTTGCAGGGGTTCCAGGCCATGAGACCGCCCAGCCCCCTCTACGCATTCTACCTAACATAAATGATCAGTCCTCATTGTATTCAGGGTTCTCATCGAAGGACTTGGTGATGATGGTCATGTAGACTTCTGGCTTTTAATCCATCATTGTGGGTACATCATGGTGCTTTGATTAGGTGATGGTGGCGCAGGGCAGGGCACCACCACAGAAAACCGGAAAAAGAACAGAAGAGAGAGTAGGGGTTAGTACGGATTTTGGAGCCACCAATAGTAATGATAATTAATTGAATATGCAGAGCATCAGGATTAAATTTAAATGAAGTTATGAGAAGGCCATGTTAAAGTAATGTGTTTTTAGCAGTTTTTTAAAGTGCTCCACCATATCAGCCTGGTGAATTCCTATTGGCAGGCTATTCCAGATTTTAGGTGCATAACAGCAGAAAGCCACCTCATCACTTATTTTAAGTTTAGATCATGGAATTCTAAGCAGACACTCATTTGAGGATCTAAGGTTACGATTTGGAATATAAGATGTCAGACACTCCGATATATAAGATGGAGCGAGATTATTTAAGGCTTTGTAAACCATAAGCAGTATTTTAAAGTCAATTCTGAATGACAAAGGTAACCAGTGTAGTGACATCAAAACTGGAGAAATGGGCTTTGATTTTCTTTTCCCATTTAGGATTCTAACAGCTGCATTCTGCACTATTTGCAGTCGATTTATGTCTTTTTTGGGTAGTCCTGAGAGGAGTGCATAACAGTAATCTAGTCAACTGAAAACAAAAGTGTGAACTAATTTCTCAGCATCTTTCAATGATATAAGAGGTTTAACTTTTGCTATATTTCTTAAGTGAAAAAATGCTGTCATAGTGATCTGATTAATATTCGATTTAAAATTCAGGTCACAGTCAACAGTTATCCCTAAATTCTTTACCTCCGTCTTGACTTTTAATCCTAATGCATTAAGTTTATTTCTAATAACCTCATTATATCCATTATTGCCAATCACTAAAATTTCAGTTTTTTCTTTATTTAGCTTGAGAAAATTACTACTCATCCACTCAGAAACACAAGTAAGACATTGTGTTAGTGAAACAACAGAGTCGGGGTCATCAGGTGCTATTGATAAATACAGCTGCATGTCATCAGCATAGCTGTGGTAGTTTACGTTATGCCGAGATAATCTGACCTAACAGAAGCATGTAGATCGAAAAGAGCAGCGGACCCAGGATAGAGGCTTGTGGAATACCATATAGAATATCATGCGTCTTTGAAGTATAATTCACAACTAATAAAGAATTTTCTACCTGCCAGGTAGGATTCAAACCAATTTAAGACACTGCCAGAGAGGCCCACCCACTGACTAAGGTGATTTCTAAGAATATTGTGATCAATGGTGTCAAATACGGCACTCAGATCTAAGAGGATGAGAACAGATAAATGGCCTCTGTCTGCATTTACCCGCAGGTCATTTACTACTTTAACAAGTGCAGTTTCTGTACTGTGATTTGTTCTGAAACCCGACTGAAACTTATCAAGAATAGCATGTTTATTGAGGTGATCATTAAGCTGTATAATGGCTGCCTTCTCTAGAATTTTACTTAAGAAAGGCAGGTTAGAAATAGGTCTAAAATTTTCAAAAGCAGAGGAGTCAAGATTATTTTTCTTGAGTAGGGCTTTAACTATAGCAGTCTTAAGACAGTCTGGGAAGACCCCCGTATCTAATGACGAGTTAAAGATACTGTTTAACTCTAAGATTAAATGTTGAGAGATGAAAATAGATGTTTTTAAATAATTTCTACTGATTTAAATAAGTTTGAAATAATTTAAAGGGCTTTATTTGGGTAATGATAAAATATATTTTATATAAACTACCCTGCTAGCCTTAGACATAATGGAATATAAATTTCTTTTGTAAACAATTTAATTCCCAAAACTGCATATACTTGAACAATATTCTATAATTAGAAAAATAGAAAAAGAGATTATGGAGATTAACTGTTTAGCTTGTTTTGATTTCATTTTTAAAAATAATTAGATAATAATAATCCAGACTGTGGATTTCTTCCTTGACTTTTGCTTGTTATGCTGACTGAGAGATGTTCTCTGGAGGACACTGTGGTATTAAATTACCATCCATTATGAAAAGGGAGGTGGTAATGCCTACCTAGGCTCCAATTCAAGACTGGAATAAGAAAAGGGAGTAAATACTTTAAGGTTTTGTACAGGAACCACAGTTGTTAAATAACAACCTCGACAGCACTCTACTTTCTCTTTATTTGTTTTTGTTTGCCACTCCTAGATTTGTGTTCTCTATAGGAATATTATTACAGCGTGTAATATTAATGGGATTGGTTTCAGAGTTTTCAGTCACTGATACTCTCTCACTTCACATTCCCTCTAAAAGGTGAAAGACTGAAAACTAATTTTAGCTTGCAAAGTTATTCTCATAACAGCAAAGGTTATGTGCCAATAGTTTGAATATTCTGAGAGAAATGAATGCTTTTCCCTTGGTGTATATATATTAAGATTAACTTTATATTATATTGTGATGATTTGTGATGATGAATATGCTTTTAATTGAATGAAGTCCACAACGATAGCCAAACTAGACACAACTATAGAGGATTTTTTTTTAAATGAGGGATTTATTTTTGAACATAATTGATACAATGAATGGAAACTTATACATTGACAATGAAAAACTACATTGGCCAAAAGACAGGCAGAGAACTGGATAAAATCTGCTTTATAGCTACCATTATTTTTGATAAGTGGTACCCCCAATGAAAGAGGCCTTAACACCTTTTAAGATATTATTTTGGAATCCATAAGTAACTTTCAAAAATTACAGATGAAATATTGCAATACTGACTAATATGGAGAAAAAAACTTTAAGTCTTTGCACCTGAAGGTAGAAGCTGTTATTCCTAGCACATCATATTTGACACAACTTGAATTTGAACTTGGAGTCTGAGCTGTAATAAAGGTCTGCAAACAAACGAATTGTAAAACTCCAAGGGGAAACAAGCCATACCAGAGAAGGAATCATGCCATGGTCCAGGACATTAACCAATTGACTATTGGACAATGTACTCAAATTCCAGTCCACGGTTATCACAAGTCCCTGCCGCTAACAACTCATTTGTGCTGGTGTAGAGAGTCGGAAAAAAACAGAAACAGGTTAAGAAAAGAATGAAGGAGTAAAAAGACCAAGAGAAAAGAGGCACCCCTATTAATCTTGTTTACTTATTTTAATGATTTAATCCCTCAATTGATTTTGTTAAGTGCTATTCCACCTCCAGGTTGTTAGATGGGTGCTCCGGGCAGAATGGAGTGAAGCATAGCAAATAGAGGAAGAATAAATTCTCCTGTTGTGAATCTGACACTATAGAGTTTTCTTCACTATTTGTAATCAATACATTATATCATTTTACAATTTCATACAAGTATATGCTTAATATGAAGTTATAACAATGAATTATTAAACACTAGCCGACGTCCGCCGTAGCATACGGCGGTGTAAGAATAGGAACGGAAAATGGTAAGAAAGGAATTCAGAAATCAAGAAGAAATAAATACTTCTTGAAAGACGCAGTTGTGAATAGTTGTTTTGGTGGAGACGACAGATAGAGTCGAAAGATCTAACCCTATAAAAAGCCACGTACAACTGACCGTGGCTGAAGACTGGTTGTTAGAATTATTGTGAAGAGTAAACTGCATGTGGGCATGAGGAAGGCCGCGCTTCTGAAATTCGATTACGTAAATATAATCAATAACAACTCCAAAAAGATGTTGTTTGGATGAAGCTCTTCATATTATGAATATTAAGAATCAGATGATGTGATGTATTAGATGAGGTAAGCATAAAAGCAAATGAATTGTTATATTGATTGCTTTCTGCATAGACTGAGACATTTGTGCATACTTGTGTACAAATAAAGAATTGTTTTACATTTTCATCTACTCTCCGAGAATGACTTCTTTGAAAATAGAGGAGGGTTTTTTCCACAACAACACCAGCTCAAGGTGTGTGCTCTCTCTATTCTTCATCACAAGTTAGTGAATCTGCCATAAATGGAATGTGCATTTCAGGCTTTAAAAGCAGAAAATGTCATTGGTGAGATATTTTGGGCAGGCTGGTAAAAGAAGCGGGTTGGTAAGAGCTTTTTGTATGAATAGATATTCACATATATATGTGTGCTAAATTACTTATTCGAGTGACTTGTGTAGCAGAGAGAAGTATGTGGAGAAAGCTAACCTGAATTAACAAATGAATTCCTGGAATTACTTGGGCACTTCTGAAACTTTTCATGCCAGATGACATTTACTGGTTAAATGTATCACTAGATGATCATATTTATAGTTTATGGCTAAACAACTAGAAATACTCTTGTGTTGTGAATACATGGCAGCTATATGTTTAGACTACGAGAGAAACATGCCATTAAAGGAGCAAGTGCACTGTTTGTTTTTAGATTTGCAGTTAAAAGTTAAGGAGTATAACTTTGGTATAAAAAACATAAATATTTTGTAAAAGGGGGAAACCAGAACAACAGAAGTTAAATTGTTAAAGCGTTCTGTGTTATTTACCAGAACCCACTTTAACTGTCCTTGATTTGTCTTACAATTAGCCCAGTTGTTTCTAATTTTATGACAGTTGTTGACCAAGTACTTTAATCCTTCTTGCTGCAGGATTTGGAAACATACCCTAATCTCTATTTTTCTGAAGCAATGTCTATCAAGGAAGATTTGAACTATGGAGGATGGAAGGTAGAGGAGGAAAAGCTAATAATGTGCAGGAACAGCAAGGCAAATGAACTCTTTTTCATAAGGAACATGTATTTATTGAATATTTGTAGCTTTTGTTGTATTAATGGAAATACTGCACAATTATTATGAATTTAAATTGCATTGGGTTTAACTATTATAGCAGCTGGGATAATGTAATTGAATAAGTATAGAAAATGTGATTATCATAATATGGTCAGCATTTAATGTAAAGGTAATGTGTAAGAGCAAATATTTTAGGATATATGTTTTTATAAGTCTATTGATACTTTGTGAGAAAAGACAAGTTACTTTTAAGGAGTAATGTCAATGTAATTTGAACTGTTAATTTGAATTTAACATATCACTATGATGTTTATTACTTTAGTTATTATCAATTGCTTTTCATGATTGATGTAAATTTTATTTGCAAAACAGTAGTTGATACAGAAGGATGGGACAAATGTCAATATTACTGTATTAGGAACTTTGCATTAGGTTTAGATATAACACTACGACACAAATTGTATAATATTGGGTGATAATTTTTTAAATTAGATACAGGATATAATACAAACCTTTTAAAAGTTTGTAGAACAAGGTATAAGGGAAATTAAGTTTGTAGGATAGTGCTAACAGTGCTTTTAGGAACAGGGGTACGTAGGCACACATAGAGATATAGATAGAGATAGTTGGTGGCAATACAGGACAAATACAATTATGGCTTCTAGGTTCTAAATAATATAGAAAATAGCAAAACAAAATAATAATCTGGCACAGCAGAGATGGAATGCATGGAGTGGTGAGTGTGCAGTTTGTGAATTGGAGAGCCCAGATACAAACAAAGGATCCCAGCAAGAGGCAAAAGAATTTAACATCAATAAGAAGCTTGGGTACAACCCTTGCAATTTAAATGTGACCTTGACATGAGCCAGTGGCTTGCATTAATGAGAGCAGTGCTGAAATCTTCTGAAGGAAGGATTGACACCTACTTTCAATAATATAACTGATTGCTTTTAATGAAACATCCTGGTATGACCACAGGTGGATGTAAATTGGGGCAACTTTGTGGATGGGAGCATGAGGTGTGAGCATGCTTGTGAAATTAATTATACACATTATTAGAAACATAATCTATTAACTTTTGAAAGGTTTTGAAACTAAACAACTAAATAGTTGTGCTGTGTGTCACCACAAATATTATTAAATGATCCAATCTTAAAAGAAAAAACAGGTCTAGATTCATTTTTTGTGAACTAACACATCTTAATATTTATTGGGTAAGATGAACATCAAATAGTTGTTGACAATATTTTATCATCATATTTAGAAGTTATGAGGTCATGGGACACAAATCTGAGATTTAAAGAGGAAAGCATGTAATGCCAACATGCTCAGATGAACAAAAAGGACTATGATTTATTGTTTGTCTTTGAATTTCGATGTTCACTGTCATTGACTTTATTTGATTTTATTGATTTATGTTATTATCTTAGGTATTACTGACTTACACTGATTTCTATTTTTCCCCAAATTTGACTGGTCAGGGATCTTTTCTTCTTTCTAGTCTGAAACGAGGGGACATATTTGGTCTTTAATACACACATAATTTATACAAATTAGAATGTGAGTTAAAGTGGGAACATTAGATCAACCTCAGAATTTTAGTGGGGCCATTACAGATTGTAGCAGTCCTGTGCCACTCAGATTCACAATGGTGACGGGATGGTGATTTATTTCATTTTTCAGTGTGGATTCCAGGAACGCACCTACCCTCACCCCAACCTGTACAGACTCAAAGACAGAGACATGAATCAAACAAATGTGTGGAATATCTTGAGTGAAAATCAGTTAACAACAACAAAAATCAGACAACCTTCCACTTCCCCTTTGGAGATACAAATATTAACACAACAATCAACCATGATAATAAACATGACAATGTCCTTATCACAGTTCCAGTGAGGCAGAAATGGATGAAATGGTATGGAGTGCAGATGATGATACCGGGAACAGCTTCCATAATAAATTAATTAAACAGTCCTACTGGTAGTCCTGAGCGGTAAAGGGTGAGATTTGCGGGAGTGCTCCCTCTGAAGACGCACAATGACTAATCCACCACTATTTACACGACAAACAGGCACCAGACAGTCCATTCATCTTTGCGAGAAATGATCTATGATACAAATGATTTCACAATGGTTAGGAAGGGATGGGACACACGGGTTACACAGAAAGGCAGATCTCCCTCTTGCTGCTTCTCCAACCCCTTTTCAAGTTTCCAGCTGGCCCTTCTTGTCTCCAGCAGCGCCTGCACCCATTGCAAACATCCAGTGAGGGCAATCCCCTTTGGGGCTGCTGGGAAATGGAATCCTTTCAGCAGTAGCACTGCTACAAGATCACAAAGGGGGGAATGTGGAAGAAAAAGTA
Organism: Polypterus bichir lapradei; assembly: GCA_026402145.1. Classification (NCBI taxonomy): domain Eukaryota; kingdom Metazoa; phylum Chordata; class Cladistia; order Polypteriformes; family Polypteridae; genus Polypterus; species Polypterus bichir. Next base: position 107,419,409 of record JANRMT010062792.1, on the reverse strand, counting down.
CACTTAGGGATCACATATTCATTTAGAATAAAGTGTTTTGATATGCTTTCCATATTAAAATATAACATCCATCTTAGAAGTGTAAAAGGGTTAATAAATGTCAGAAACCTGTTCAGGAATATCAGGAAACCAGATAAAGGTCAAGTGAATAACAAAGACAAGAATGTGCCAGGAGAAATTAATGTAATACACCAAGTGTACAGTATGATTACGAGATCAGCAGATATCCTGTAAACAATAAAACTGGGGAGTTATCACATGGTAATATCTAAGCTAAGAGATATTGAGGAACAACAATATAATGAAGAAAGACTTTTATTTAGCCTTTATTTGTTTTAACCAATCAGAGTATGAAATGTATGCATTGATCGACACTATGTAAATTCAATAGTTTATAAAATGTACCTCTATCCTTTGTTTCTGTGACCATTTTGATCATGCTGTAAAAAATGAAAGCATTAGTTGAAGTGTAATAAATTAACTGCTCTCCCTGCTTGATTACTGACTCAAAAAAGGTTTTATCAGATTTGTCTTATTAGAGGATATGATTCTTTAATTAAGATGTTAATTTCTACCACAACACATATCTGGTCAATGTATTCATGATATAGTAATCAAAATCATAGGGTGTTTCATCAAGTAATTGGGTGCTATTCGGCAGTAGGCATTAAGCATGATGCTACTTAAAGTTAAAACAAGACTTTTCCTAAAGAGAAAAGCAGAACTCAGAACTCCGCTGATTTTTAAGTGCGAAATTCTGTTGATATGGAGAGGAAAGGGAAGTAACAGAGGGGAATGGCTATTGCCCATTGCCAAAGAAATGAGCATAAATAGTTGTTAGAATAACTTGGAAATTGTTTGCGCTTGAATGGATTGCTCTAGAAGCAAAAAACCTTCCTGCTATCTATGCTCAAGATTTTTCTCCTCTGAAAAATAGTCAACCATCCAAGACCACACTGAGACATCATATAATTACAGCTTTTGTTACTGGAGAGTTCAAACCAAGCATAAAAATAAGTAAAATACATGCTTTGCTTAGTCATATATTTCTCAGCATCTCTGCTGAGAGTGTTTCATGTTTCAGGTGTTGCACACTTTGTGCTGGATTCAAAGCTCACTTCACCTCTCTGACGTCTTAACAACAACTCTTTTGAATCTTTACTAATAAAAGGCAAAGCCCTCACTGTCTGACTCACTCACTTACTCACTCACTCATCACTAATTCTCCAACTTCCCGTGTAGGTAGAAGGCTGAAATTTGGCAGGCTCATTCCTTACAGCTTACTTACAAAAGTTAAGCAGGTTTCATTTCGAAATTTTACGCGTAACGGTCATAACTGAATCCTACTTACGTACACATAAACGGCCATAGCCTGCAGCTCGGTCACTGTGTGAGGCGGAGTTGCGTCCCCCATCACCACGCCTCCCACGTAGTTGGCTGCCAGCCTATATTGCGTCTCCCATACCCACGCCTTCCACATAATTGAGTGCCTGCCCATATAAGGCCATCCATCAGCAGCAATCCAATAGACACGCTGCCGCTAAATACCCGCATATAGGATGATACCATGTATAGGACGCATCCTGATTTTGAGTTACTAATTAAAAGCTGCTGCCGTCAGTGCCAGTGATTGTATCCATGCGTTTGTTTTAGGCTGGAGTCTCTCCGAACAAAAACAAAGAGCAAGAAACATACTAGATGACTGAGCTTGGAAACTGGCACAGAGCTTTGGTTCAGAAGAGTGAATATTAGTGTTAATGATACCACCAGGGCAATTACAATATATATAAATATTTGGTTCTTCTATATTTATATTGATTCTGTGTTGGTGTTTGTCTTTCAAGCTTTTGGAGGGCATTTTTGTGTTTTTGGGACAATTAGAAGTATTTTGGCACTTTTTTCAAAGCCAGTGACCCATTTTGTGCCTGAGGGGGCCTAAAAGGCAGTCTATTGAGTTTGGCAAAAGTATGTGAACCTTTGCTTTGAGTATCTGGTGTGCACAGAACAGCTTCAACTCTGGGATGTTAGTAGGTTTCCTCACATGAACTGCAAGCTTCAGGTCCTTCCACAACATTTCGATTGGATTAAGGTCAGGACTTTGACTTGGCTATTCCAAAACATTAACTTTATTCTTCTTTAGAAGAGTTGTGTGCTTAGGGTCGTTGTCTTGCTGCATGACCCACCTTCTCTTGAGATTCAGTTCATGGACAGATGTCCTGACATTTTCCTTTAGAATTCTCTGATATAATTCAGAATTCATTGTTCCATCAATGAAGGCAAGCCGTCCTGGCCCAGATGCAGCAAAACAGGCCAAAACCATGATACTACCACTATCATGTTTCACAGATGGGATAAGGTTCTTATGCTGGAATGTAGTGTTTTCCTTTCTCCAAACATAGCGCTTTTCATTTAAACCAAAAAGTTCTGTTTTGGTCTCATCCATCCACAAAACATTCTTCCAATAGCCTTCTGGTTTGTCCACATGATCTTTAGCAAACTGCAGACGAGCAGCAATTTTTTTGGAGAGCAGTGGCTTTCTCCTTGCAACCCTGCCATGCACACCATTGTTGTGCAGTGTTGGTGGACTCATGAACATGAACATTAGCCAATGTGAGAGAGGCCTTCAGTTGCTTAGAAGTTACCCTGGGGTCCTGTGTGACCTCGCCGACTATTACACGCCTTGCTCTTGGAGTGATCTTTGTTGGTCGACCAGCCTGATGAACATCAAGAACTCTTTTTCTGAAGTCCTTAGAAATCTCCTTTGTTCGTGCCATGATACACTTCCACAAACATGTGTTGTGAAGAGCAGACTTTGATAGATCCCTGTTCTTTAAATAACACAGGGTGCCCACTCACACCTGATTGTCATCCCATTGATTGAAAACACCTGACTCGAATTTCATCTTCAGACTAACTGCTAATCCTAGAGGTTCACATACTTTTGCCACTCACAAATATGTAATATTCGATCATTTTCCTCAATAAATAAATGACCAAGTATAATATTTTTGTCTCATTTGTTTAACTGGTTTCTCTTTATCTACTTTTAGGACTTGAGTGATAATCTGATGATGTTTTAGGTCATATTTATGCAGAAATATAGAAAATTCTAAAGGGTTCACAAACTTTCAAGCACCACTAGACCCTCTTTGCCCATTTTGTATTTTACAACAATTATTTCATTAGTTTTTGGGTCCTAGGTCTTAGATTATTTAAACAGATTTTGATACTCTTTCCTTCCTCCTAAATGTTTACTTTCTCATTTTTCCTTTTTTAATCTTTTTTTTTAACAGATTTTGGATATTTATTGTTAATGTTTAGTTCATTATTTTTGATTTTCTTGATCTCCTTTTTCTAGTTTTATTTCTTAATTTGATGTTATTTATCATTCTTTATCATTGCAGGTGTGGCCATTCAAGGAAAATAGGATTCCTTGGTCGGGTCTTCACGTGTTTTGCCTATGCATGCAGGTAGTTTTCAGTTGCAGCCATCTTCCTGAATGTGTGAAGCAGGCATTAAAACTGATGCCTATTTTTTTGGGATATGGTCTGGCTTCTACTTGCAACAAGATACTCTATATTCTGTTATAAAATTAGTTATTAAAAATTAAAAGTTTGTTTAAGTATCATTCCTAAACCAAACCAAACTATTATATATTTCTCTTATTTTTTTATTTTTGAACATAAGCATATGATTTGAAAAAATGCAAATGCCCAGAATAAATACTGATTCTGCACTGGCAATCGGAAGGTTAAGGCCCTTAACCTGCAATTGTTGAGCGCTTTGAGTAGTGAGAAAAGTGCTATATAAATGTAAAGAATTATTATTATTAAATAAATATTAGACTATTTGGTAGCTAGAGATCCACAAAGGGAAGAAAATGAGTCATGTATCTTAAAATACATTTTTTTTAATCCTAAGCTTTCGACAACCTGCCAGGTGTCATCATCAGAGGAAAACTATTAGACATACAGGAATCAAAGGCAATTTATAGCTGGTGAAGGGTGTGGATGGAGGGGGAGGCTATAAGGGGTTTGGTGGTGGTCTAGTAAGGTGGGGTTTGGAAGTTGTTGGTCATAAAGTCCTTTTTATTATTTTGATGTTCTTATTTTTAAGCCTGCATATGCTGTGGTTCAAGTCCAAGTGTCTGTTATTGGCATTTTCATAAGAGAGCCAAAATTCAGCCAGCTCTCTGGCACTCTTAGTATTGGCACTGCATTTTACTTCCACAGTGTCCAAGTTAAACATGTGTCCAGTGGAACTTGTATGTATGTATGTAAATCAGAGACAATGAGTCTTTCCTTCTGACGGCATTGCAATGTTCTTGTATACGGGTTGTTAGTCTTTTAGATGTTTGTCCTGTGTATACTGCTGGGCATGCATTGATTGGAATGCTGCAAACTGCATTTCCTATCTCTGTGGTTGACTTTTTGCTTTCAGCATTGAAAAGGACAGTTTATAAAGTGTTTGATGGTTTGTGCGGTTGATCCCAAATCTAGACAGGACGCATGCTGTACTTTCTGAGACGCCACAATGATAAGTGAAGGTGTGGTACGCATGGTGGGGGATCGACATTTAAGCAAATAGACTTTTAAACAAATAAAACTCAAGTTGTGCTTAACAAAATGATAAATAGTGATACATATATTGTATGAAAAAAATTAAAGGTTGTTTCCTTTCTAAAATGTAAAGCAGGTTAAAGACGCAATGTTTCTGCTGTAAAGTCTTCGTCAGGTGTGTAACTGGAAGGCTTAACATATATAGGAAGGTAAGGAGGGAACAGAGTCAGATAAAAGCAGAAAAGGTGAGAGTAGGTGTGAAAAATGGCCATTAAAAACATAAAAGGAGCGACTGAAAAGTTATTCCATCATTAAGACCTGGAGAAATATGTAAGCCCAAACCAGCAATGAGAAAAGCATTTTCTGTTAGCCTTTCCTTGAAAAGTGTTTTTGAAGCCATGCAAAAGAACACAAATAGAGAAATCAGTGTGGCGATGATCTAAAGATTTAAAGTGTTCTACAATTGCCTTGTAAGGTCTTTAATTTTAACATCTTGAACAAACTGTCTCCCTGTTTCACCAATGTAGATGGCTGGACACTTCCTACAAGAAATGCAGTAAATGAGAATTTTAGACTGGCAAGAGGCCCGTTGTTTAAAATTGATAATACAGTAGGTACAATAGATGCACTTAGTTGGTAAGATGGACAAAAGACGAAATACACCTACATCAGAAAAAAATAATTTTTTAAAATCCTAATTTTCTATAGAGAACTAAAAGAAGACCAATTTAGTCTTCCATTGATCTCTAAATTTGTTTTTCAAGCTAATGTATTTTGTCCACATACAAATCCCATTTCTTTTGCAATATTTCCTTAATAGATTTCACATTAACTTATTATTAAAGACTGACAAAATATGTATTGCAATAGCAAAAGAAAGACTGAAATTGTCATAAAATTATACAATGTGTTGTCACAGGTGGCTGGGGGCCAGACCCAGCCGGGACGCTTGGAAGGACCGGGAGGTGGCATATATGTCCTCTGGGCCACGAGGGGGCAACTGCCCTGGATTGGGAGAGGACCACGGGAGAGGAGCAAGGAGGCTCAAGCCCGTTGGGGCCTGTGGCCGCCGCCAGGGGAGGCCCCAAGCCTCGTGGAGCCTGGGAAACATTTACTTCCGTCACACCCGGGAAAATGGAAGATGAGCCTTCCAGGGACGCCCGGAGTGCTTCCAGGTGCAACAGCAGCCCTTCTGCCACACCAGGAGGTGCAGCTGGAAGAGCGTCATCAAGCACATGGAGCACATCCGGGTAGAAATAAAAGGAGCCACCTCCCTACAATCGGAGAGGTAGAGTCGGGAGTGGGAGCATGAATGTCCTTGTAGTGTCCATGAATGGAACCTGCTTAAAAACACTTGATTCCTTGTTTGAAGTCACCAGAATTCAGCATGATTCATCATTAAGACATTGGTATAGAATCAAGCTCTTCTATTGCTGAGTTAGCCAGGGTGATGTAACTTACTTTCCTGGGCAGTGACATGGACTAATTCAGTTCAAAATAATTACTATAATATAACTAATATTAAGACCAAGTTATGGCAACTAAACGCTTATCAATCTTAACAAAACCAGTAATAAGGAGAATCCAGACATCTTGAAATGAAAACAAAATCACTAGAAAATTTGAAGGTGAGTGATTTATTTACAGGGAAAAGCTGAAAAAAGCTGGTAAGAATGAACTCTGTGAATAGTGCTGTATATAGCAAAGGCAAATTCATTTTAAAGTGACATAGTGGAACATTGATTAACAGTTTAGGTTAGCTAGTCACTCACCCGGTGTGGGTATGAGTGTGTATGTCTGCAGATGGACTGGTATCTTACCCAGGCTTGATTCCTTGGCTTAAAGTAATAGATTCCTTTCTTTTGGAAACAGTGTATTGCAATATGTGTATTCAGAAAAAAAAAGATTATCTATGTATACTTCAGCTTGCTATATAATTAATAGAGATGCGTTAAATCAAAGTTTCACATACTCTAACTCAATTTTACAACAGAGAATGTGTAAGGCCTGAGCATTTTGTGAACCTGCATACATAAAAGAAACAAGAGGTCATTAGACAGGTTACCCCCATTAATAAAATTTTAGTCACAGAAACAGTAATTGCTGACTCAGGCTCCAATAACACTGTAGTGTACGGTTCCTGGGCCGGTCCACAAGAAACTTATGAGTTGTTGACAGGGTGGCATTTTAAAGATGTTGGGAAGTGGAAGAAGAAGCAGGTTTAGCTTATGAAGCGAGGCCCTGAGAAATACAAGATCTTCTAGGCAGAGGGTGGAAAAGAAGAACACATCAGGTGCTGTGTAACCTTAAAGTCCCTCTATCTCGTTACCTTTTAATTATTTCCTGAAAGAAACATCTAAGCTCACATTAGTGGCAGCAAGTAGCTCTACAAGACAAAAAAATTATCACTGCCTACGTCACCATTAGTAAGGAAAACTCCTGGCCTGCTGCAGTTGAAAAACAACTTTGTGTCTGGCCTCTAAATAAAGCATATAATAATATCCAGATTATAAACTGTGTCTACCTGAGATTTTGCAAACAAACTAGATAGAATATACAGTGTATAACAGATGATTTCATAACATGAATAAACAAAACAGGTCACTGATCTTTTATTTAGAGAAAAAGAAAGCACTTTGTCACATGCATATCATTTGTTTTTCTCGTGTAATGGATTTTTTTTTCTTAATGCTAAGATCAGTGAAATTAAAACATATATATACACATTTTCTAAACTTTTGGTTCTCGAGTCAATTCTTATGTGCTCCATCAAATAGCTGCCAATGACCTCCAGGCTCCTCTTTATACTCTTGCCATACTTGATCCTTAAATATTTGAATAATAGCTCTATCAATATGCACAAATTCTTTTTGGAGTTGTATAATTTGATATTCTCAGCTCCATCTAACAAATCTGAAGTCCTATTTCATTAGATGAAGTTCATTAAATGTAGTTATCATTAAAATGCAGTATCCATATTTAAATGAATGTATAATTTGCATATTTATTTATTTATTGAATCCTGTTGCAGACTGGGCTGAAATTAAGCAGAATTAATTAAAAATAAATCTTTAAGACACATCTCATGCTAATGAAGCGTGCTTTAAAAGCCAACAAGTTTAGGCTGTGGAAAGTACTATTGAAAATTATTTAGAAATCATAATTACTATAAATTTTACCATTTCAATATTGTTTATTACCTTATGGAAATGTTTAAATTTTGCTTTGTGAAATTGCTTTCTTTAAAGTGGGGTAACATTGTTATCCAAAAAATTATATTTTTAAAAATATAAATATAATGCATCAGTGTAGATGCATTTACACATAATCAAATATTCTCAATTCCGGGTGGCTCGGCACCAGAGCCACCTATGACAGAAGAAATGGCCGCAAGGCTTTTAACCCTATGCAGAATGCCACCATCGCCTTTTTTTCCATACACACACATCCACACTTACACTGGAACCAATGTGACATTTATTCAAATTAATTAACCAGGCAAGCACATCTTTGGGGAAGAGGGAGAAAAACCCAAGCACCTAGAGAATGCAATAAAACAAGAGTGGTTAAACATGGGGGAATGTGACCAAGCATGTGAAGCCGGGAAAAGCTATTCTGTTGAGATGTTGTTGAACTCACTTGATTTAGTTCCAGATTATATTGGCCCGAAATGGAGACCTGCATTTCCAAAAGTAGTTGTCTGAGACATACAAGATCCTCCGACTTATTTACTTGCAGCATGGCACATAATTTCAGTGCTGTGGGTAAAAATGTTAACTAAGGAAAGAAAGTACATGGCAGAAATAATTTCAATCTTTACAATATTTTTGTAGTCCTTGCACAGATGTAAAAATGATGATCTAAATCATCATTAAGATAAGCCTCAATATTTTAGTCAATATGATATGTGCCAGTACAACAACAGCCAATTGTTATATAGATGCTAACAGAGCAACATTCTCTTGTCCTGCCATTGCTGGGTTTTCAAGAATTGTGCTCAGATATTGTTAACAACTGGACTTCAGGCAGGGTGAGATAAAGAAAAAGATGTTATATTTACTGTAACAAGATGCTTAAAACAGCAGGAAGAGGAAGCAGCTTTAGTTTCAGCTTATGCCAACATGGGAACTTTATAATGATTTCCTTTTGAGGAAAATAGAGAGTTACATAATTTTGATAAGTGGTATTTCTGTTCCACAGACTGCAACATGTATCATTTATGTTTTATTTCTATTATATTTTGTTATTGGTTTATTTTACATTTGATTTTAGATTTTTCTTTTTCATTAACCTTTTTCACTTTTATACTGACTTGTTTTCAGTTGAAGTTCATGACAAGCACTTTATACCTTAGTGTTCTTACCCTACTTAAAGACTATCCGGCAAGACATTTTCTACCATTTTGTGAAATTACATTCAGCTATGCAATTTTTAAATATTTTAATATATACAAATAAATCAAGGAATATATATATTTAGGGCCCCCACGAAAAAAGACAAAATGCATGCAAATCTGAACAATATGAATTAAACCATTCAAAAGCCGTGTAATCTAAAGTCAATCCATACATCCATTTTCAGTCTTGCTTAATCAAATTCAAGATCATAGGGACCAGAGCCTATCTGAGAGCATCGAGTACTATACATGTCAGTAAACAAAGCCTCAATATGGAATCCTTATTAATAGCGCTATGCCAAATGATATTGAATTGTTGGATAATAAAGATAATGAATTGAATGAGCTATCAATTTAAAAGCAGCTTTTAACAAAAATTGAAGTGAAGCATAATATGAACACAGTCTTTTCTTACAGATATTGTAACTAGCATAGGCAAGTTTAAAATGTGCAGAAATACTCGATACAAACATTAACAGTGTTTACTTGATCCCTTTGGTTAATAACTGACATAGTATGAAATACAGATTTAATTCACTGTAGCAGAAAGTGTGCAGATGAAACAAAGATAATGTTGCGACTGAAAAGAACAATGATGTTATCTCACTTGAAACATGCTCAGGTAGATTACATTTGGAATGCAGCTCATAAGTCAACTTTTTATCTGTGTTCTTCATTTCATTGAGAGCTATTTATGCATTGAAACCTTTTTTTTCCATTGCAGTGTTTTCAGTTTAATTTCATATCATTTCAGTTCACAGCACATATACATATAAGTGGCAGAGATCTCTCGAGCTGATTACTAGCCAACACCTTTTCTTCCATAACATTGAATGACTCTTGTAATACCACTATCATTAAATTGAAATCAGTAAGAAAGCACTTCAAAAAGCGCACTAATAAAAAGCTTTTTTCCCCACCTTCACCCTTGTCCTTGTTTTCCTGTGGATGACTATTTCATTCTTCATTTTGTAGGAAAATTGCCCTATAACAATGAATTACGACATACTGGTAACTACCTTTTAGATGGATAGTTACATTAATATAAAATAATGTTCAACTTCCTTTTATAAATACAAAGCACTTGAACTAATGCATTACAAAGCTTTCGTTCTTTGATTTCCATTTGGTGTGTTGATATCTCTTGAGAATCAGTATGTTTTAAATTGAGCTTTTAGTGACAACAGTGCCACTGAATAATTGTAACCAGTGTAAAAGAATAATCTTTTCATTTTCATGTGGCCATGTTTAATACATATACATTGTAATAAACAGACAACAAAGCATAAAGGTTTGGGGTTTTCCGGCCCCGTATACTGTACAGTTTGCAAAATTTTTCCAAGGTCAGTGATTTAGCATATAGCATTACAACACACAGCGTGCATATGATGAGGGGGACCATTTATGGGGTGGAACCGGAAACTGATGAATGGAATGCTGGGAAAGAACCGAGGTGCTGTATGGGAGCCATGACGTCATCAGAGGTGGACCAGGGAGGTAAAGGAATGTGGAAGTGGTGGTGTGTGGTTAGGGAATTCCGTGTGAAGTACGGCAGCGTTGTTTCTGTCTTTCTGCGGAAACAAAAGAAAGAGAGGTTAGCACCCCACCTTTGTCTCCTGGTATATGATATGTTACGCTGCTCACTGGGTCTTTACGCGGCTCCCTATGCGCACGCGTGCGTGCGTGACAACATATTAAAAAAAAAAATTAGGCATTTTACACAAAATGTAAAACTGTTACAGGAATTAGGAATTAGTCTGTGTACGTGCCAGATTAGATGGACTGGCATCCCAACTAGGGTTGGGATTGACTACCTGTCCACCTGGGAGGCCATAATGGATGGAGCCCAATGTTGGAGAAACAACCTGGGTGGGATGGTCCTCAATTTCTGTCCTAGTCAGGATGGTCAAATAATGGAAGGATAAGGGACAAGTGGACCTATTGTGTCTTAGCATGAAAAGTGGCATTGCTCCCCTTTGGACATTGTGAGAGATTAATATAGGGTAATACAGCATTTATCTTAAAGAAATAGCATAAGTGTTAATAAATGTCAGAAACCTGTTTAAGGCGTATCAGGAAACCAGATAAATGTCAAATGAAAAACAGAAAGAAAGATGTAATACACAAATTGTACCGAAACATGACTAAGAGATGACAAAGAAGACAGCAGATATCCTTGAACAACCAGAATGGACAGTTGGTACATACATAGAAGGGCCAACCCAAAAGGGTATAAGAAGAGTAAGAATATAATAAAATAGACTTTTATTTTATATAAGTCATTTGGGTGTAAACCAACCTGAGTAAAGGTATGCATTGATTGACACTGCTTATAAAATAGACCTACACCCTTTGTTTTTTTTGACCATTCTCGTCATGCTGTAACATGAGGAATCCTCCCTCCTCAGATTGGTGCTGCAGGTAAAATAAATGATGCAGATGGACAAGCTTTTCTGCTGCCTGATTACTGACTAAAAAAAGGCTTGATCAGATTTGTCTTGTTAGAGGGTAAGTTTCTTTTTTTAATTAAGATGTTGATTTCTACCATGACATCCACAGAATTGCCTGGGTATTGCAGTCTGGAAGGGTGATCCTGTCGGGGTCCTTGGACACCGCAGGGAGGAGCCCTGTAAAAAATGGACATCACTATTTTGGAGAGCTTCCATATGACCTAGAAGTGCTTCTGGCATGCAATGTCGTGACACCGGAAGTGCTCCTGGGTCCGACATAAAAGGAGCTGCTCTGCCTCATCCAAGGAGAGAATCGGGAGGCAGAGAAGAAGGAATTGGAAATGGGGTCTTTATTAATGACAAATAGACTATTGGATTGTTAAAAACAGCCTGGGAACATGTCATAGACATTAAAAAAACATTTATTTATCCCTAAACTATGTTTGGTGCATTTGTGCTTGGTCTTTGTGGCTCTGTGATGCCCACCTTGTGGTCACACCTAGTAAAATATTGTGTGAAAAGCCCATGTACAAAAAGAGCATGACATGAGCAGACCAATAATATCTAATCATTGCTTTTACAAATTTTACACCCACGATAAATGTAAATCATGGGCTGTACAAATACTTTGTGCTATTTGTGTCTTTTCATCTGTATAATTTTCAGAAAGCACGCAGGTATCTAAAAATCATTTGCATTTCATAAAAATAGGTTACTGATCTATAAGTTTACCATTAGAGTTGTTTAGAGTTTTATATTAAAACTAGCTATGGTACCATTCAAAGATGGGTAACAGAATACAGTTATTTCCTGTATTTGGGTGTGTAAACATCTCTTAAGTGGAGCTCTCTCTCTTGAGCATGTTCCTGTAAAGCCTGTTCCCCAGACTGTCATTATTGTTGAGGTTCCTTTCTCACCTTCCGTCTGGTTTTATACCTGCTGTCTTTGAAGGTGATGCTCACAGCATGCCTCCAACGCCTTTACTCCTCCTTGTTCATCTCACACTCACACTTACTTTTTTGCTGCAACACCAAAACCAAACTGACCAATCACATATAAAAAAAGCATTATATAGTACCTGTAGATTATCACAGTGCCTTTCATATAAGAACTTACAGTATATTTATTTGTGTTTGGTGATGATGACACAAATGTTCCCAGGCAACAAGTAAGGTAGTGATTACCGCTGATGCCTATGAGCTCCAAGGAGTACAGTTTGATCCCCGACCCAATCATTGTTGATTGACAGTTGTTGCGGTGCTACATGAATGTGGACAATTTAAATGTATTTTGTGCTGAGTCACATCTTTTATAGTGTTGCCCCGTTTATATAGTCTGTTGAGTCTGTTTAGATGTTTTCCCCCCTGAAAACAAAGGGGGAAGGAGAACGCTGTGGAACTGTGACCCCTTGTGATAGTTTTCCCTGTCAAACCCATCAATTCCATCTGGGCCAGCGCTATTTAAACAAGATGACGAAAGGAAAAAAGAATTGCATATAACACCTGTCACAATAATGAGACATACTCAGATAAAAAATTGGGGCAGCCACCCGTATAATCTCGTATCCTGGCTGCAAAGTCGTTCTTTTATGGAAATACACAGCACTGAAATGCATACAGACGAGTCCAAAACAAGACTGAGGGAAAAGGGAAAAAGGGCAGGCTTTTAAAGGGGAAGACAGGAAGTGAGGTCATAAGGATCGGGCACGTGTTCTTCAATCATTGGATCGAGCCCGGACGTGACATCACAGGGGCCGGAGCTGGTAAGGTTTACTTCCATTGGCTCGGTCCCAGAAGTGACGTCAAGAGAGCCAGGTAGAATCTCCCGGGAATGGTCTACAGGAAAGGGAGAAAAAGAGTCAGTGCACTCTGCCACATCCCGGCATGCCTCAGAACTGCTTTCACTCAAGCCCTTTAGCTGCCTCTCATGCACACGTGTGTGACACACCGAAGTTTCAACGAAGAGAAAGAGCCAAAAGTGAGCAAGTGATCACTTCAGACCTTTTCCTTCTTGCCACTTACAATTTCATGAAGACATTGTGTGTGCTGGGTTAACAAACCAAATTCAGGGCACCAGGTATTTGTTTTGACTCCAGCCAGCCTGAATTATTTTTAATACTATTTAAATGTATAACCATATAAGGTCACAATAAATCTTTAATTATGGCTCAGTCCAGGAACTGGTCTTTGTTACCATGTTCACTCAGTATACATAGATGACCTTCTCAAGCAGAGTTCTGTTGCCATCTCAAACCAGAGCTCGTATTTGTACATTCTTTAATTCCTCTTTATAGAGACATAACTTGAAGCAGTGGTCCTTTATGACCCCTTTTTCCCCTCAAGAGGGGTTAGACTTGCCCCAGTTTCATGCAGCTTCAAGAGACATGGCTTTGGTGACATACTTGTGGATTTAGGCTAAGAAAAGACAAGGAGATGTTCTGAGACATCTGGAGTTTTCAAACTCCTTTCCATTATTTTTGCATGTAATATCACAAGAAAAAAGAGAACAAGTTTCAATAATTCAATAATTTTTCTACACTGAAAAGAGAAAAAAAGTCTATTTTCACATAGCCATTCCTGCAGGGTCCCACAGGAGGAGGCAGGAAGAACTGTAACAACATCTTGCAAAATTAATTATGCCTCTGTTTCATAGGTAAGTAGGGGCTCCAGGCTAAATAAAAGATATGAGCCAAAAATGAAAAGTTTTAAGATGTGAGGAGCATATACAGGAGGATTTTTCACAAAAAAATGACAAAAATGTTTGTTTTTCCAATTACATTGTATGGCTCTCCATCAATAATTTGATCTATAGAAGGTCAAATATAGCCATTCTTTTACAGTCAAGTCAATATAATTTTAAGACATGACAATGTATTTTTTATAACAAATGAGAATTCTGCTTATCCAGCGGTTTTGAAAAGCACTTCACACTTCATAACCTCTGTTGTTTCACAATGCAATTCTGTCTACAAGCTGAAGAAAGGATTCACTCAATCATTGTTCTGAAAAAAGCAGCTGCTTTATAACTTGGTAGTTGTATATTTTTTAGATCTACTGTATGTATGTATATAGTAGATTATACAGTGGATTCAAAAAGCATTCAGACCACTTCATTTTCTACACAGTTTATCATGTTGCAAATTTAATTTTAAATAGATAAATGTACCCTTTTGTCCATCAATCTACACCCAACAACCCATAATGGCAAAATGAAAACATGTTTTGAAAAAGGTTGCATGTTTATCAAAAACTGAAATCTCTTATTCATGTAGGTATTCAGACCTATTGCTGTGGCACTCCAAACTGTGGTCAATTGCATCTTGCTTGTTTTAATAACACTTGAGATGTGCCTGTGATACCTTGTGTAGTGGGAATGTGTACACCAAACTACACACTGGACAACATTGTAGTTCAGGACCAAATAAGATTTAGGATATAGAGCAACAGACAAACATATTGGATTTCAAGACAAAAGTACAGCTTATTTACAGGTACAGGGCAAAACAGTGTCATGTGGGCTTTGTAACATAGCCCAAGAGCAATGACACACAAAAATGAATAAAGAAAAAAAAAGGTGATTATTTACAGTAATTACAGTGAAATCCAACGTCCTCAAATCAAAAGGAAAAACATATACATACTAGGAAAGGTAGTCTTCCTCTATTAATATACAGTGGATCCAGAAAGTATTCACAGTGCATCACTTTTTCTACATTTTGTTATGTTATAGCCTTATTCCAAAAAGAATTAATTTCATTTTTTTCCTCAGAATTCTACACACAACACCCCATAATGACAATGTGAAAAAAGTTTACTTGAGGTTTTTGCAAATTTATTAAAAATAAAAAAACTGAGAAATCACATGTACATAAGTATTCACAGCCTTTGCTCAATACTCTGTCGATGCACCTTTGGCAGCAATTACAGCCTCAAGTCTTTTTGAATATGATTCCACAAGCACACCTATCCTTGGCCAGTTTCGCCCATTCCTCTTTGTAGCACCTCTCAAGCTCCATCAGGTTGGATGGGAAGCGTCGGTGCACAGCCATTTTAAGATCTCTCCAGAGATGTTCAATCGGATTCAAGTCTGGGCTCTGGCTGGGCTGAGTTGTCCTGAAGCCACTCCTTTGATATCTTGGCTGTGTGCTTATGGTCGTTGTCCTGCTGAAAGATGAACCGTCACCCCAGTCTGAGGTCAAGAGCGCTCTGGATCAGGTTTTTATCCAGGATGTCTCTGTACATTGCTGCAGTCATCTTTCCCTTTATCCTGACTAGTCTCCCAGTTCCTGCCGCTAAAAAACATGCCCACAGCATGATGCTACCACCACCATGCTTCACTGTAGGGATGGTATTGGCCTGGTGATGAGCGTTGCCTGGTTTCCTCCAAATGTGATGCTTGTCATTCACACCAAAGAGTTCAATCTTTGTCTCATCAGACCAGAGAATTTTGTTTCTCATGGTCTGAGAGTCCTTCAGGTGCCTTTTGGCAAACTCCAGGCAGGCTGCCATGTGCCTTTTACTATGGAGTGGCTTCCGTCTGGCCACTCTACCATACAGACCTGATTGGTGGATTGCTGCAGAGATGGTTGTCCTTCTGGAAGGTTCTCCTCTTTCCACAGGGGACCTCTGGAGCTCTGACAGAGTGACCATCGGTTTCTTGGTCACCTCCCTGACTAAGGCCCTTATCCCCCGATCGCTCAGTTTAGATGGCTGCCCAGCTCTAGGAAGAGTCCTGGTGGTTTCAAACTTCTTCCACTTACAGATGATGGAGGCCACTGCAGAAATTTTTCTGTAACCTTCCCCAGATTTGTGCCTCGAGACAATTCTGTCTCGGAGGTCTACAGACAATTCCTTTGACTTCATGTTTAGTTTGTACTCTGACATGAACTGTCAACTGTGGGACCTTATATAGACAGGTGTGTGCCTTTCCAAATCATGTCCAATCAACTAAATTTACCACAGGTGGATTCCAATTAAGCTGGTGAAACATCTCAAGGATGATCGGGGGAAACAGGATGCACCTGAGCTCAATTTTGAGCTTTATGGCAAAGGCTGTGAATACTTATGTACATGTGATTTTTCAGTTTTTTTATTTTTCATAAATTTGCAAAAACCTCAAGTAAACTTTTTTCACATTGTCATTATGGGGAGTTGTGTGAGGAAAAAAATGAATTTAATCCATTTTGGAATAAGGCTGTAACATAACAAAATGTGGAAAAAGTAATGTGCTGTGAATACTTTCTAGATGCACTGTACTGTTAAGGAAGCTGTTCCTTAAATCACAAAATAATTCACAGTCCTAAAAACCCACAAAAATACTGATAAAAAGAAGAATCAAGTGTACATATGAAAAGGGACAAACCGTGCACCAAAACCCCATCAATATAAATAACTCCACAAAATCTTCACTGTTAACAGGAATTACAGTATCTATAATAAAGCAAAAAGAAAAACATTGTACTACCCGGGATTGTCACCCTGGAGAAGGGTGTGGGCTGGACTGGTGATTGACAGCAGGGTATTTACAGGTGTGACGAGCTCTGCATTTTAGGAACAACTGGAACTTTTTTGTTATACATTTCAAGTCCGAGAAAGCTTAAGAAGGCAGGTTGGGACTCCCGGGGGATTCTAAACACAGCCTTGCTAATGATAAAGGGGATTGGGGGATCAAACACAGGAAGCTGTGCAGTCTACTTGTGACTTTACGCTGTAGGAAGATAATTAAATAAATCAAGGTAAACAGGAAAATAACATTCAATGTGGCATTTATATAAGTAGCATATAAATGTTTTTTTATATAAAAACCATCACAAACAGGACTTTACACGATACCTTGGCAAGCTCTGTAAACCCTGCTGTTTCGTTGAAGGACATGTGTGCGTCATATTCACTGGCAGGATGACACCCGACCTCTTGCTGCATCCAAACGGTGCCATCTTTCGCCTTCTCGTCTGGTGCAGCTGCATTGTTCTTATGCGTGACTGGACGTTTCTTGCGGGGAAGGCTTCTGTTCTCTTTCTCCGATGTAGAACCCTCATCATCATCTGAGTTCACCTCTGTTATAGCACATCTTTATTCGAAAACTACCAATGTCAGATCGGGGGGAGCGTGAACATGACTGAGACAATAAAACAATAATAAAAAAAACTTTTACAAGTACCATAAATTTACAGATTCAGATCAAATGTGTGTTTTTATTATATAATAGTAATAAAAAATAGCAGTTCACTGCTCAAAATGGTATATGTTAGAGGAGCCGGGAAACAAATTGAACCCACAACCTCTTGATTATGAGACAGCGGTTATTACTGCTACACCAACCAAGGGGACATATCTACTTTGTACCCTAAGCCAACTTCTTTTTCTAAGGTTATATTCTTAATTAAAAGCGCACTTGTTTTGTTATACTTGTACCTTTTGTGAAAGTGTTTATTTGATATTTGGACTTGAAGCTTCACACATTATATACTTCATGTCTACATTTTGTCAATTATTACTAAAACAACAATTCAACAATTTCTGCCTTGCATTTCCTGTCATCTTACACTTACATAGATCGTTGTAGACATGGAACACACATGAAATGTATGTATTCCAAATGACGATATGTTATTTACCCTATACAACTCCAGGCACCTCACATCCAGATGAACAGACTTGAACTCTGAGAATCTTCTATGCGACTTGAGCTGCGTCCGTGGGGGGATGGGATAGCAGGCTGCTTGCTGTTTGTGCTAATCGACACATTTGCAAAACAAAAGACGCTAATGGAGAGGTGTGAAGGAGTTTAAGGTGGCCCAGGATTACGAGTTTTTTTGTAGGGTTTAGGGATACTAGTGTTAAATTTACGCTCCCTGCTTCTTGTTCTGCAGCAAGTGGCTATAAAAACGCAGAGCAGGCCTTTCCTGAATCCGCAGCCACTGACGTCTCACAACATAGTCCTACTGGAGCAAATTTAAAATGTTAACAGAAGTGTACATGTGTACTTCAAATGTTTTATAAGGTGTCTTTACTTTACTTAGTGTAAAATGTTTTAAACTAATCTTAAGCCTTTTTCTCTAAACTGTTAGTGCCAGGCAAGTGCAATACCACAGTACTTCAAACTTGTTTGGAGACCATCTGTGGCAAACTGAAATGATTAGACATCATCTAGAAAGTCACACCTGTATATAAAATGTCCCATAGCTTTCAAAAAGTGAACAGACCCCTGTGTCATATAAACATTTTATCTAAATAATAGCTACCCAGTGGAATTTTATAAAAGAATGTTCCACCCTGTTAACTCCACTACTATTAGCATCGCTTACAGAAGCTAGAGACAACAAAATTATAACTCAAAGTTTTCGCCAAGCATTAATTACTGCCTTTCCAAAGAAAAATACGAGCATATTACATCATGCTTCATGCAGACCAATTTCACTTCTGAATAATGATGTTAAGATACCTCCCAAAAGTCTAGCTAGAAGGATTGAGGAAGTGCTTCCTTCTGTAATATTACAAGACCAAACCGGATTTGTTAAAGGCAGATACTTGACTTCAAACCTTCTTTGTCTAATTAATGAAATATACTCAGTCATAAAATATAACACACCAGAGATTTTGTTATCTATTGACACAGAAAAAGCCTTTGATAGAGTTGAATGGGACTAACTATTCACCACACTTTGGCCCAAATATATGTGTTTAAATGCACTAGCAGATTTTCAAAAGATATCTTGACTCAAAGATCAATTTGAATAAAAGTGTGTTTTTTCCAGTGAACTCTTTAGCACACAATACTAGACTGGACATCTATCCATTTATTTTATCAGAACAGTTTAAATAATTAGGAGTAAACATCACAAGTAAATATAAAGATCTTCTTCAACACAATTTTGCTATCATCTTGGAAAAAATCAAACAAGATGTGAACAGATAGTCTGTTCCATCCCACATTAGCAGGGAGAATCAATACTGTCAAGATGAGCATCCTTCCTAAGCTTCTTTTTCTATTTCAGGGCATCCCTATATACATTAACAAATCATTCTTTAACAAATTAGACTCAATTATAACCTTAATTCTTTGGAATTTCAGACGTCCACACATTCAAAAGGCAGTACTACAAAGACCTAAAGCAGAAGGTGGCATGGTACTACCTAACTTTCAATTTTATTACTAGGTAGCAAATATATAAGGTATAAACACCTGGGGCCTCATGTATAAATGGTGCGTACGCACAAAAATATTGCGTACAGCTGTTTCCATGCTCACATCGCGATGTATAAAAACTAAACTTGGCGTAAAGCCACGCACATTTTCACGCTAGCTCAATCCCTTGCGTACTCAAGTTCTCCATTCAGTTTTGCAAACTGGCGGCACCCAGCGTCAAAGCAGTGCTACTGTTCCTGTGTGATTTCCCTTTAGTTTTTAGATTCACATCCAAGATGCGGCTTTATCAAATACACTGAAATTAACCGCATATTGTTTATTAATTTAAGGCATCTCATTGTAACCAGCCCATAACCACATAATGGTGCACCGAATGGCCAAACTATTCTAAATACCATCACTGCCTTAGTGTTGTTATTCCCAGTGCAGCACTGAGTATTTAACCCACTGTATCTGAGTGTGGAATCACAGCTGTACAGCAGCTGATCAGGTTATTGGTATACAGCATCTTGCACACGCTGTCTCCGCCATGTGCGCAATCTATTTGAACTGTTTCCATATGGCAAATGCTTCAGTGCCTTTCCTGTAGGGACCTCGCGGTTCAGATACGGTTTCATCCCAAGAGCTCTAAACACACTCAATCAGTCCATCAAGTGTTCCTTATAAGTACAATCACCTCACTGTAAACTTGCACTACAGTTATAATATTTCACAACCTGAGTCACTTTATAAAGCACATATTTACATATGACGACGACCGGCTTCTAAGTCGATTTAGATTTCCAAGCACTATCTTCTTGGAGCTCTTGATATAATTTTTAAGATGAAATGCAGTAAAGCATGTTTATTACTTTATACAGATAAGTTTCATTAAAATAATGTATATTGTTAATAATTATACATGTGAGGACACGGTGGCAACAGTGTGTAACAGGCGGTGTAATTTATGATACTTGTAAAGGTTATTTTTTTTTATTCACTTTTCTTTCTCTCTGTCGTGTTCAGGATCCTTCCCTACAACCCCCGCCCTCTCGCCGCCCCAAATTGAGAATGCTGTTTTCACATAAAGATGCGCTATAGCTCTGCAGCGTATTTGTGACTGCATTCTCGTACCAATGCTTGTGAACTGAAGTGCCTGCGTGCACTTTTCGTGGCATTACACGTCTATTTTTTTGAGCATGCCTGTGTCGCTCAAACACAGGAACATATGTTGGTGTACAAGAATAACAAAACAAGTGCACTTTTATTCTAGACTATACGTGAAGAAAAAATAAAGCAAGTTACAGTAGGCAGTTGATACGACAGCTTGCGTGGTGCAATTCTAAGAACTGCTGATTTCCGATCTGTGCTATATAAAATCATCACATTCAAATATTAACAATTCCCTCACACCCTTCCAACATTCACGACATGTGTACTTGTTGCAGTGTACACATCTCTATGTGCTATGGTTCCTATTACACTGAATGAGCACCTGACATTGTACTTTCTTCCCTATACAAATAACATTCGAGTATAGCGCGTCTCCAAATAAATAAAATAATATTCGAGTATAGCGCATCTCCAAATAAATCACATTCGAGCTATAGCGCGTCTTCAAATAAATCACATTTGAGTTATAGCGCGTCTTTATGTTAAAAAAAGCAGTGTCAGATGGGGGGGGGATCGTGGACGCGACTGAGAGAATGGAACTGAATTAAAAAAAAAGCTAACCTTTATAATTATCATGCATTTACACTGGCTCTTACAGACTGACTTAAATCAAATGTATGTTTTTATTCTAAAATAGTTCAATACATGCAATATTATTTGAAAAAGAAGAGCGTCAGATCGGGTTTGAATACACGCTGATGCTGTTACAGAAGGAGTCTGCTTATTCAGTGCAGCACTTTCAACGCACAGTACATGCAATATTATTTGAAAACGAACAGCGTCAGATCGGGCGCATTTTCAAACCCGATCTGACGCTGTTTGTTTTCAAATAATATTGCATTAGTGCGATGATGTTTTTACATATATTGTCTCTTTCATTCATCTTGTGGTTTGTAATCAGTGACCGCGTGTTTTTTCCCCGATCTTGCCAGTTCGCACATGTTGCTGTATGGTGGTGTTTCTTTTGTACTCCAGGACATGCAGAAGACAGAATAGTATAGAGCAGTAAGTTCAGCGCTATATGCAATCAGACAGACAGACAGGCAGAGAAGGCACTAGATATATAAATAAACAGGGAAGGCATTTTATAATAGATATATAAAAAACAGCTAAGGGGATAGATATATAGATAGGTAGGAAGGAAAGGCACTATATGATAGGCAGACAGGGAAGCTCCTATATAATAATAAAATTACTGTTATTACTATATAGATAGACAGGGAGTTCAGGCAGGCAGAACGGCGAAGGTTAAAAATAAATAAAGTTTCTCCCTCGAGGAGATTCGAACTCGGACCTCTTGAGGTACAGCAAGACTACTGTGTTCTAAGTGACGAAATCTTACCAGTACGCCACGGAAGCTGTTGTAAAAGTCCTTAACCTTTTATGAAAGTGTATTTGCTCTTTGGCGGTCAGGCTTCACACATTTTATAGTTTATGTCTACATTTTGTGACATTTATTACTAAAATATGAAAAAGTTTCTGTTTTAACATTGTGTTTACACAGATTACTGTAGAAACGGAACACGCATTAAATGCGTGTGTTCCAAATAACAATAATTTATTTCCACTCTAAAACTCCACTTCACTCCCAGATAATCGAGGCATGAGCTCGGAGAAGTTCGTGCACGTTTTGAGTCGGTGGGGGGATGGAATAGCCGGCAGCTTGCAGTTTGTTTTTATCGGCACATTTACAGGACAAAGGAGGCTGGCGGAGAGGTGAGAGCGGTTTTAAGAAGCGATTTAAGGTGGGACGGATCTACGAGTTTTTTCGTAGGCTCTGGTAATTCTAGTGTTAATTCCTATCATCATGAAAATGATAACAAGTATACATCTTAATATTTAAATTGTTCAGAGAGCTGTAATATCATGAATGTAATGTATTCTGTGTCCTGTCAGTGGAAGAAAAAGCCTGTTTAAGAAGAACGTAGTGATTCACACACACAGAGCACATAAAAGAACACATAGAAAGAAGAATTTAACGTGCTACTTTAGCTACGATGAGATCTGAAAAACGAGTAAATTAAACAATTTTAAGATGAAGTTTATGATGTTCTACTTTGATGACAAAATAAAGTACATGATTAAAGTGGAAATTTCAAGATTAAAGTTGACATTTGAACATTTTTCTCACTGTGTGCCTATTTTTTTCTTTTCTCTGTATCCTAAAAAGCTTTCATATGACACTCAGATGGTGGGCTATGACTCACATGGATATCTGACCACTTCTTATTTAATTCGGACACTTTCCAACTTTCTGAACTTGAACATTCGAGTTTCTCCACCACGCTGTCACTCAATCAACTTCCTTTTGTTGATTACAGTATATCATTGCTTAAACCAACAAATAGTACTTTTTCCCTTGCCTCTACCTGGTATTTGCAGAAATTCTTCTTATTCCCCTGTGCTTTTACCATTGCCTTTTCACAGAACGCTGAGCTTAAGGGCTATTTATATTGATTTGCATATTCAAAGAGGCGTAATTCTGGGATGAGTTGGGGAGTGGCAGCAGGCGCGTGCATGTGCGTTACTTTTCATGCTGACCAGGATTGCACAGGTTTATGCATCTGGATTTTTTTGTACGTACGCACATTTCCACTTTTGTCCATACGCCATGTTTTAGTGTAAATTCTATGCAAGGTGTTATGCATAAGGCCCCTGAACATTGACACATAATGATGAATATATACAAGCCTGGTCTGCAATAAAAATAAACTCTTGCTGTCCTTCATTACTGTATATGCCCTGCTTTGTGCCACAGTAAATACTAATTATTGCCAATATACCAAAAATCCAATTGTCCATCAATCATTCAGAATATAGTACCAATCCAGGAAGCACTTCAAGGCAAAGAAGCTTTTATGTGTTTTATCTGTACAGGATAATCACCATTTCAACCCTCTCAAACCCTATATAGTATTTGAATTTTAGAAAACATCCAGGATTAAAACAATTAGAGAACTGTATATAGGTAATGTTTTGCATCTTATGAACAATTACACTTCAAATTTAACTTCCCAGCACACCAATTTTACCACTACTTTCAAAGCAGAAATTTAGTTAAAAAGAACCTACCCAATTTTCCATACCTTCTATCCACTTCTATTTGCAGAAGAAATACTGATCAGTCTTGAAGACTCAGAAGCATCTCAACAATATATAAAGTCATGTCAAAGTCTTTTCCTTTTAAACATCCTAGGGTACAGTGGGGAAAGGATCTCTCGCTTTACATCTCAGAAAAGGAATAGAGGGCAGCCATTCCTAGAATACACGCTAGCTCCATATGCACAAAGCATTCAATCATTCAACCTAAAATCTTTTATCAATCGCATTTATCTCAGGTAAAATTGTCCAAAATTAAATCAAAGATCCAACCTGCAAATGCTGAAATCTAACTCCAGCCTCACTGGGAAACATGTTTTGGAAATGCACCAAATTAACATTATTCTGGACAAAAATCTTTGAATGCCTATCAGACAGCTTTGGTGTTAGAATCACTCCTAACCCATTAGCATGTGTGTTTGATGTATTCCCAGATGGGCTTAAAGTGGAGAAGGACAGCTTCATTGTAATTGCCAGTACCACATGACTAGCACATAGTCTTATCCTGCTTAACTGAAAGAATCCCATCCCACCTTGTATAGGTCAGTGGGTAACTGATATTCTATATTATTAGAAATTGAAAAAATGTAATTCTCACTTAGAGGATCTGTTTAAAACTTTCTAAAAATATTTTATTCATTTTCTAACCCGCTTAGTCCTGAATAGGGTTGTAGGGGTGTTGGAGCCTACCCCAGCTAGCATAGGGCTCAAGGCAGGAGCAAACTCTGGGCAGGGTGCCAGTCCATTGCAGTGCAAACACACACAGACACACACCCCAAACACATATAGCCAATTAAGGTTGCCAGTTCACCTAACCTGCCTGTCTTTGGACTGGGAGGAAACAAAAAGAAACCCACATAGATATGGGGAGGACATGTGCACTCCATGCAGGGAGGAACCAGAACATGAACCCTGATCTCCTTTTTTTAATTTGTGCTCATGCTGTTGGCTCTCCTGTCTTTCTCTTGGGTGAGGGTTGAATTCGTTTTGTTAAGTTCAACTTGATTTTATGGAATGTTTTTTTATCTTTGTCGTATACATTCTACTTGAGTGTATGTAATGTTATTTTCCTCCAATAAAATTAAAAATGACAAAACAAAATGTGAATATGTGTAAATAATAACATAAACGCAAGTATATTAAAATCTAGATCCTTACCTAGTACACTTGTGTTCTGTCCTCTGACTCCTTATTTTTCAATAACAGCATGTCAGATTCTGTAATGTTACAGAGCACAGAAGCAAAAGAATGTTTATATATCTTCCCTAAACTGTTTTTTTTTAATGAATGTGTGCTAATATTTTGTTTTATTTATTCATTTTTTTTGCATTTTATATATATAGTAAGTCACCAGTTATACTTGTATGTAAATACAACCTTTGTCAGAGGAATATATATAATGAAACAGTCTACAGAAATTAACTTTGATTTAAAATTACTGCATATAAGATGAATAGTATTTCTTACACAATCAGTTAAAATTTCTGCATATAATAAGAAGTTTCCCAGATAGGGTGCAAATTAGATGACTGAGACAATTAAAAATGTTTAGAATGATGAAAGATCCAGATATGAGAGATCAGAAGAGAACCAAGGAAAGGATCTGAAGATAATGTGATTGATTATCTTACAGTAGAAGAATAATGAAAGGATGAATTTCAATTAAAAATAAAAATATTACTTTTTTAATTGTATTGAGTTACGGATATAAAAGCTGTAAAACAGATAAAATTTACCACCACTTTTTATTTTAATGCTAGTTTTCACAATCATTAAGAAAAAATAAAGATTAGCTTCACATGGTTACGATCAGCAAATACATGTAAATAGGCAGCCTAATTAATATATTGGACCAATCTGGACGAGAACAGGCCATGCAGTCTAACAAAGCTTGGCAGTCCTTCCACTTAATTCCTCCAGAATAACATCAAATCAAGTTCTGAAAGTCCTTAAAGTTCTACCATCTACCACACTACAGTACTTAGTAACTTATTCCATGTGTCTATGGATCTCTGTTTAAAGAAAAAACTTCATAACATTTGTGCAAAATTTACCTCACCTGTTCTTGATGAACTCACTTTAAAGTAATATTCACAATCCACTGTACTAATTCCCTTCATAATCATGTAGTTAATTTAGTAATTCAAGATTTAAATGATGTACTGTATATAGAAAGTAATTTAATAATGTAATGTGAACAGGTGAAAAACTCTGTGCCATCTTTCTTTGTTAACTTAGCTTGGAAAAGACATAACGTTTGTCTAATTGGTAAAATTTAATACTGATTAAAAATACTTTATATTACCAAACAACCAGTGTTTGTGAATATTTAAAAATCTGTGAGCTGTTTTATGTGTTACAACTTTCAATATGACGTACTTTATCTAAAAATTGATTTTAAACATTTTGTCTTTCTTGATTGAATCTTGTCAGTGGTAGAGTACATCTCTGTGTTTCTTTCTGCAGCAGCAGCAAACACTCAGAAACCTCTAAAGATACCAATTTAAAACTTAATATATTTAGCAAACAAAGGGCAAATTCAAAGTAACATTTGAACAATGTGGCCAAAGTCATGCAAACACTTTCAAGTTTAGTCTTTAGAGGTGGAACTCTGCAACATTCTGTACAGTTGTTTATTAAGACATGACATAGTCAGGTATGTGTAACAGAAGTGATGTGTAACCTTAGTTTTGAATTCATCTGGACAATGTTCATTTAAAAACAATGAATATGTGATAAAGTGTGGTTTAAGAACAACATTTATAAGAAAATCAAATATTGTTTCATATCATTAGAAAATCAATTTTCAAGTAAGGTTTTAAACATCAGAAATTTGCATTTTATTTTAAGAAAATCTGTATGAATTTGTTACAATGTCAAAATTCATAAATGGATAGCTGGTACCAATGTAAGATAACAGAAAATTCACTGGACACAATGTTTCTATACTGTTTAAAAGACTTTAATTCCCAGAAAAGTGTAGTTTTTGGACTAAACATACAATAAATGAAGTTCAGGGCCAAGATTTAAATACATTGAGAAGAGATGTGAAGGAATCCATACTCTTTGCATGCACGGTTATATATATATAGGTTGCTTAAAAGTGGTAAAATCAAATATTTTTAACATTGAAAATACGTTGGTCTCGTCCGATGCGAGAGATGGACGTCTGAAGTGGAGCTCCGCTAGCAGTGGTGTTATTTTTCATATTATTTGCTTATTATCTTGAGATATCCTGTATTTATTCAACCCGAGAGGGACTGCTACAGTATATGTAAGCACATATAAACATGGCCAACAAGAAGGGGGGTTTGAAAGAATCGAAAACTAAAGCTACACCCAAGCTGCGATCAGCAAGCCCCGGTTCCAGATACGGCCTTTCAGAGACAGACCTGGATCAGATGGGCGAAAGCACAGACTCCTCGGGACCACGGTCCGCTACATCGTCGCCGGCTGAGAGCGAAAAGGGGAGCGAAGGTGCGATCGTGAGTGCAGAGCTGGATAGCTCGCCGATTGGAGAAGATCACATGAAACTGGAAAGGGCCTCGAAGTCCGCGGCTTCAATTGCGCAATTACGCGAGCCTGTAGCAGCAGGGACGCCGGCTACAGCAAAGTCTGCTGCTTCATCTACGGTACAAGAAAGCACAATTGAACTATCTGAACTGAAGGTGTTGCTCGTTGAGCTCACACAAGACATAAAGAAAAGCGAGAAGGCTAATGAGATAGCAAGGGCAAAGGCACATGAGAGCCTGAAACAGGAAATCCAACAGGCAACTGAAAGGCTGCGACAGGAATTCCAACAGGAATTCCAACAGGCAAATGAAAGGCTGCGTCAAGAGGTGCAACTTGAGCTTCGACAGGTGCTGGGAAAAATTGAAGAGCGCATTCAGGAAAACTCGGTTAAATTGAGCATGCTTACTGATCAATTGGAGCATCTCAAGGAGACATTCACGAATCGGATTGAAATGGTCGAACATTCAGCTGCCAGTGCCGAAGAAAGAGCAATAAATGTTAGTTCCGAATGCAAAAAACTCGGAGAAAAA
>JANRMT010062792.1:107366940-107381171 GCA_026402145.1 Polypterus bichir lapradei | reverse complement strand
GGCCTGATCTATACCTAATCTATCCTCTCAGTCTTTATAATTATAATGACTATAAAATGACATCAAAAACTCAGAATCAGTGTCTCCATGATGGGACAGTTAACTTCGTAAGCTGGAATGTTAAAGGCCTGAATCACGAATTAAAGAGAAATAAAGTACTCTCTCACCTAACAGGTCTAAATGCTAAAATAGTATTTTTACAGGAAACTCACTTAATAAGCAAGGATCAGTTCCGGCTGCAAAAAGACTGGACTGGCCAAATGTTCCATTCTAGCTTTACGAAGAAAACTAGAGGTGTGGGAATTCTCATACATAGAACTGTTCCATTTGTAGCATCAGATGTAGTATTGGATCCTGAAGGGAGATATGTAATGGTTATGGGAGACTTATCTAACTGTAAAATGATCTTGATAAATGTTTATGCACCTAATGTTGATGATAAGGAATTTATACAAAATTTGTTGGCATCCATTCCCAATCTGAACACTCATAAAGTTATAATGGCTGGGGATTTTAATTGTGTTATGAATCCACTTTTAGATAGGACCTCCTCCACAGGGGGAACGGCATCTAACACTGCAAAAATAATTACAAAGTTTATAACTGATCACAACTTATCAGACCCCTGGAGGTTTTTAAACCCAAATTCAAGAACATATTCTTTCTACTCACCAGTACATCATTGTTACTCAAGGATCGATTACTTCTTTATAGACAATAACTTCTTGCCTAAGATTAAATCTTGCAAATACGATGCTATTGTTATTTCTGACCATGCACCTATGATCTTGGAGCTAAAATTACTAAGCCCCATGCACTCACCCCGCAGATGGCGCCTCAACCCGCTTCTATTAGCTGATGAGAATTGTACTGAATTTATATCCAAACAAATCAAATTCTTTCTAGAGACAAATACATCCCCCGAGATCTCTGCAGGGATACTCTGGGAAACTCTTAAGGCCTTCTTAAGAGGACAGATTATCTCATATCTTTCCCACAGAAATAAATCCGAGGCCAAGAAAGTAGCAGATATAAAAAGCGAAATTACTAAAATAGATGAAGAACATGCCAGACTACCAAGCGAGACTCTACATAGGAGAAGGCAGGCTCTACATTCGGAATTAAACCTCTTGACAACTAAAGAAACTGAACAACTAATTTACAAATCCAGACATCATTACTATGAACATGGGAAGAAAGCTAATAAGCTTTTAGCTCAACAAATTCACAAGCAAGAAGTGCGCAACGCAATCTCGGTAATCACTAGTACGAACGGAGATAAAATCGTCGAACACCAAAATATAATGCACACTTTCAGAGACTACTATAAATCCCTATATACTACTGAGTTTAAGGAAGACAATACACAATCTAATGCATTTCTGGATACATTACAGATACCACAAATAGACGCTTTTAGTGCGGAGGAACTTGATAAACCTCTGATGTTATCAGAATTACTAGATGCTATAAAATCACTCCAAGGCGGGAAAGCAGCAGGCCCTGATGGTTACCCTGCAGAATTTTACAAGAAATTCTCCGCTCAGCTAGCCCCCCTCTTATTAGCAACATTTACAGAAGCCAGAGATAACCAATCTCTTCCACAAACCTTTCGCCAAGCACTAATCACTGTCTTTCCAAAACAAAATAAGGACTTATTACAATGTGCATCATACAGACCAATTTCACTTCTGAATAACGACGTTAAAATACTCTCTAAAATCTTAGCCAGAAGGGTGGAGAAAGTGCTCCCCTCGGTAATATCACAAGACCAAACTGGATTTATTAGGGGCCGGCACTTATCTTCCAATCTTCGACGCCTGTTTAATGTAATATACTCACCAACTAAATCAAACACCCCAGAAATATTATTATCATTAGATGCAGAAAAAGCATTCGACATGATTGAATGGAAATACCTTTTTACTATACTGGAGAAGTTTGGGTTTTACCCCCAAACATCTGTGCATGGATTAAATTACTGTATACTAACCCAGAAGCTTCAGTTTGCATCAACATTTGCTCAGACTACTTTAAACTAGAACGTGGCACTAGACAAGGATGCCCCTTGTCACCGCTGCTGTTTGCGATTGCCATTGAACCACTGGCAATACATTGTCGAAATACTGATCAGATAAAGGGGATTAGCAGAGAAGGACTGGAACAGAAAATCTCATTATATGCAGATGACATGGTACTGTATATATCAGACCCAGAAAATTCTGTACCTGCAGTTTTAGCAGCACTCACAGAATTTCAAAAGATCTCTGGTCTCAGAATTAATCTGAATAAAAGTGTACTCTTTCCAGTGAACTCTCAAGCATATAATATTAGATTAGATACCCTACCTTTTATCATTGCAGAACAGTTTAAATACCTAGGGGTAAACATTACAAGTAAACATAAAGCTCTATATCAACAAAATTTCGCCGTTTGCATGGAAAAAATTAAACAAGACTTGCATAGATGGTCAACCCTTCATCTCACACTAGCTGGAAGAATTAACACTGTTAAGATGAATATTCTTCCTAAGCTCCTTTTTTTATTTCAAAACATCCCAATATACATTAATAAATCATTTTTTAGGCAATTAGATTCGACAATAACCTCATTTATTTGGAATTCAAAACATCCACGCATCAAAAGAGCGACCCTACAAAGACAAAAGGCAGAAGGCGGCATGGCTCTACCTAACTTCCAGTTTTATTACTGGGCAGCAAATATACAGGCGATAAGACCCTGGACACAAATAGAAGAACATACACAGACTTGGTCCGCAATAGAATTAAATTCCTGCAGTACTTCTTTATATTCCCTGCTCTGTGCTCCAATAAACACACGTTATCGGCAATACACTAATAACCCAATTGTGCTCCACTCACTTAGAATCTGGAACCAATGTAGAAAGTATTTTAAGACGGAGAAGCTTCTATCTGTGGCACCCCTGCAAGAGAACCACCTCTTTCAACCCTCACAAACATATGCAGTTTTTAATATTTGGAAAAAATTTGGAATTAACTTGCTTAGAGATCTTTATATAGACAACGTCTTTGCATCCTATGAGCAATTACATTCCAAATTTAAAATTCCAGCTACACATTTCTTTCACTATCTTCAAATCAGAAACTTTGTTAAACAAAACCTTCCAGATTTTCCTCATCTTGCACCCTCATCCATGCTGG
This sequence comes from Polypterus bichir lapradei, assembly GCA_026402145.1. Classification (NCBI taxonomy): domain Eukaryota; kingdom Metazoa; phylum Chordata; class Cladistia; order Polypteriformes; family Polypteridae; genus Polypterus; species Polypterus bichir. Next base: position 107,377,989 of record JANRMT010062792.1, on the reverse strand, counting down.
AAAAAATATTGCTCAATCTCAAGGATTTAGACTCCATCTCTACAATATATAAAATCATTTTACAATCCCTCCCTTTTAAAGATCCAAGAGGACACTGGGAAAAAGATCTTTCAATTAATATATCAGAAAAGGAGTGGAAAGTAGCAATGCAGAGAATTCACTCGAGCTCCATATGCGCAAAGAATACAATTATACAACTCAAAATTATATATCGAGCACATCTGTCTCGACTAAAGCTCTCCAAAATGTTCCCAGGGCATGATCCAACCTGCGAACGTTGTAACCAAGTCCCAGCCTCACTAGGTCACATGTTCTGGTCCTGCACCAAATTAACATTATTCTGGACAAACATTTTTAATTACCTTTCAGATAGCCTTGGACTTACAATCCCTCCAAACCCATTAACAGCTGTGTTTGGTGTTCTTCCAGATGGGTTTAAAGCGGAGGAAGACAAACAAATTGTGATTGCATTCACTACACTTTTGGCACGTAGACTTATTCTCATAAACTGGAAGAACCCAAACTCTCCTCTTTTAAGTCAGTGGGAAACCGATGTGTTATATTATTTGAAGTTGGAAAAAATCAAATACTCAGTCAGAGGATCCATACAGACTTTTTTCAAAACATGGCAGGATCTAATCAGTAATATTTTAAAATAAGTTCAAAAGGCACAGAGAATTTATTAACTTAGGTATGTCTCCAAGCCTTAAATTTAACGCCGTTTGGCTTGCTCTCTCTCTCAGGGGTGGGGATCGATCTGTTCTTAATTTTTCTCTTTGTAAAAACTTGATTGCTTTGTATGGATTGTAATAAAATTAATAAAAAAAATAAAATAAAAAAAAGAAAATATTTAGACTAAAATATTGCAATTTTGCCATTTAATTTAGTGATGTATGACATTTTTTATTTTATATCTTTTCACAAGGCTAACGCAAATACTTGGACTTACAGATAAAATACAAAACAATCAAAAATGTTGAGCTGACAGAAACTGTCAATGTAAACACTCCAAAAACACTGCAATAACACTGTTACGATCAGAATAGAAGGGATTATTTTTATATGAATTTGGTGCTGCTGTACTGTTACTATATCAGTAAACAGTTAATGAAGTCATTATGTGTTACTTTTTATCATCTACATTTTGTAAAAAAAAAAAATCCTGTATAAGCAAAGAGCAACTCAAATTAAACAGTGTCTACATCGTTTAGTGTCTAACTCCTGGTGAGTCACTGTATCAAAACAGTATTGTCCCACTTCCCCAGAATATGAAAAAACCCACAACAACCGGACAATCAGAAAGCTGCTATCTCACATAATGGAAATATTTAGTATAAATTAAACACTGCTTTATGGGCCAGAGACCAACATTCAGTCTTATTTATTCACTTCACTTCCCAAGAAAATGCCAAAGAAACAGCAGTTAGTGGTATTTACAAATGTATTAGCATGTATTAAAGCATTTCAAAGTGTAATATTTACAAATTTCAACATGGTTATTGTCCCATTTCTGCAAAAAAATAACAGTCTGCATTTAAGTCTGTACTCCCGGAGATCACGATGATGACCAGAAGAAATCTGCACCAGCCGTCAAAAATATAAAATAAATGTTCAGGCTTTCCGGTAAATATGATGGGGCATGCCATTGAAAAATACAAAAGGAAGCGTTTGTCTTCTGAAACACATCTTATTTGTAATGTAGATGAGATCCACTTCCCGTTGATGGCTTTGGTTTGTGTTTCCCACGCTTGGGTGAAGTTGCTACCTGCTTCTTCTCTCTCTCTTCTTCTTTGGTTTTATGGTGGTTGGCAAGCAGCTATCAGGTGCATTACTGTCACATTCCCCACTAGAATGTATGTCAGGATATCTATTCACACATTTCCCCACCTCCTGTAATTAAACAAGTATCATTTTATATAAAAAAGACCTGTATTCTTGAGAAACTGTATTAGATATTTAAAGCCCTAATCATGAGAACCCCTCTGAAGAATATTACCAAAATGAAATTCTAATTTGATCCTTTTGAACTGTAAAGATGACCGTTCTCTCTCATAAGTATATCTTGGACACTCTGCCAGAACATGTTTGACTGTTTACTTGTTGAAAACAATATATATACCTCCTATCAATATATGGCTTCATTAAATGCAAATTAATTCAACCTTGCGTGTCCTCCCCCTTAATCTTTATAATACCACCTCCTCCTTTCTGTTCTTTCCTGCAGTTCTCGACCATCCCACTTCTTTCTGAATGTTATACAAATGTCGCCATGTTGTCTCTTCATCCCACTGCCTCTTCCATATTCTTCTAATTTCAGTTTTTATCATGCTTTTCATTTCTTCTTTACCATAGGGTATGTGCATATCCACTTCCACCCTTCTTGATGCTTCATTTTGCCAAGATATCTGCTTCCCACCCACACCAACAGGTGCAGGAAACATATGTCTTATCATTTCAATCGTAAATAGGGCTTACATTATTTTATACAGTGTATCTGGCTTAAATTTCAAATGAAAATCTTTCAGAGTCGAAAGTGCTGAACTGGAATCAGATAATATTACAGCTTTCAATGGTCTCACCTCCTCCACCCTTTGTAAAGCTAACACCACAGTTACCATTTCTGACAAATGATCATTTATCCTTGCCTGCTTTGCTATATGGAAATCAAGCACCACCAATTCTATAACTAGTCTACCTGTACTTCTTTTTGAGGTGACTGTATACAAGTGCAAGTATCCATAATAGTTATTACAAATATAAGATTCTACTGCATCAATGTCTAAACGTGGTCATGTCTTTTCCCATTTATGTTTTCAATAAATTGAGATCAATTTCCCGTACTTCAGACAACCATGGAGGCACACCAGAATAGGGCACTGCAACACTCACTAATTTGCTGTTAATTTCTCTTTGCCCTTTCTACCTCTCTCTCTTTACCTTAAATTCCCTTTCAGCAATCCGTCCTGTCCATACAGTGTCTCCTCCTTAAAGGTGCAGGTCCACTTTTTCTCTAGTACAAGGAACCCACACCAACTCAAGTTCCCAGGCATACATTTAAGGAGAGAACAAACAAAACAATGCCTAAAGTACATATGACACTCACTACAGTATTATCTTGAAGTTACATAAAAGTATTACCACAATCTGCCATGTTTGGACCTCACAACTACTGGATCCCAGATATGTTTGAGTACCAGCTGCTTATCTGCTTGCCCCTAGGACTCTGGAATTGCAGCAATCCTTAAAACATCCAGTTCCAGCTTTCTGTATATTCCTACAACCACTGGAGAAGAAAACTGCCAGAGCACCAAGAACACCTCAGGTGATTGTTGCATTCATCTCTCTTTTGTTTTTTATCTTTGTTCTCCTGATAGAACCTGTTTGTGAATCAAAAATCTTATAAATAAATGCATTATTATTATTTTTATCATTATTATGTTTATGCTGAATGCTTCTTTAGTACAAGCTAAGTATGACATTATATTTTGCTTGTGACTGATTTGTCTTGTTGTGGTTATTTTGTCACCATTGCAGCTTTGAGGTAGCACTATAAGGTGAACAACCTTCCACAGTGTGCTTCCCAGCACTGAATAAAACAATCCGAGGATTTAGTGCTTCCTGCTGGACACAACAGTAACACCTAACATTTAAATAAATAAAACAAACATAAAGCTAGTATAAACTGAAAACAATCAATGTGACTCGAATCAAATGAAGAGATTATAATGTTTGTTGCCTGGTGAGATATTTACAGTTCATATTCTAACTATCTTGTCTTCACTGTTTTCAAAATGATTCTGCACAGAATCACAACAAAAGGTCAAACAGATGAAACTGAAACATTCCTGACTGAGGTTCTCCTTTTCATTACACAGCACTTCATCAAATGGTGGATGCTCAACAAACATAAGTGATGATGCTTGGATTGTGAATAAGATTAAGATGACTAAACTCTAAATTTATTTGAATTCTTGTGAATGGCACATTTTATGTTCTTTCATGCATAAACGTCATCCTTGGCCTTCATCCTACTTTATATAGCTCTGTGGTTCAATTTTCTTTTAATTAATGATTTGTCAGATATAATAAGTGTGCACCTGTCTACCAGAAACAACATTTCTACTTTATTTCTTAATTGAATCCTTCTGTAATGATTTATTAGTTATTTTCTTTTCACTTTCATATACTTCCTATATAATTTGTCAGTGTCAACCTATGAGAGCATATTATTCATGAGTTGCCATTCTATTTTAACTTCAGTGCTTCAGAATTTACTTTTATTTAAAATTAATTTAAATCTATAGTTGGAAAACTGTGTGTCATGGTGGCATAATAACTAGAATTGCTGTTTCAAAGATCCAGGAGAATGGGTTCAAATTCCCCTCTCAATTACTGTCATTGCAGAATTTTTATGTTTACTTCATCTGTTTTATTTTTTCTATGGGTTTCCATCTCCCATCCACGTCCCAGACTGGCAGCTCTGAATTTCCCACACATGAGCATAAGTAGGCATACCACACAATGAGTAGATTATGAAAATGGATGGTTGGTGTTTAAAAACTTAAAAGTGGAACAGACAACTTGTATTTTCCAAGATAATCTCTTCAACCACAGATCTATTCAAACAAAGCTAAAGTGTTGAAGAGATGAAACGTGTTTCAGATTTTGATATTGAGAAAAATGGAGGGCTTTGAGACTTTGATTTTAGGTGACATTCTTCCTGGTTCTCTTGTTAGATTTTAACAATGAAATGTGTGGTTTGAGGCTTTGCAATACTTTTTTCTAAAGCACTGATTTCTGTTTCAGTAGTGAAAGAAACATCAGTTATTTGGACATTGTGACCTTACATAGAAAAGGGTCCAATTGAGCAGGATAAATTGAGCAAAGACCAAGAGATGAAAACAGAACAAAAAATAGTCATTAAGAATGGCATTGATCAAAGTCAAAAGAGGAAACATGCACTGCCATCTTATACTGTATATGTTTGCTGAGATGATGTCACAAACATCTATTAGCCTCTTACTAAAAATAATAAGGCCATGACCATGGAAAAGGAGAAAAAAGTAGCATTATGGAAAAAATGATAAGCAATAACAATAACAGCAAATGAAAAAAATTTAAATTTGTTAACTAAAAATGATTGATTGGTCTGTAATTCATGAGAGTTTGTAGTCTGTTTTGGGAGAAATCGGTTTTTGCTTAAAATTAGAACAAAATTCAGACTGAACATTTTTTCACTATATTTCAAATCTACTAAAGTGGAGGCTGACAACTTAAAGTCTAATTATACTTTACAATACAATATAATACAATACAATACATTTATTTTTGTATAGCCTAAAATCATACAAGAAGTGCTGCAATGGGCTTTAACAGGCCCTGCCTTTTGACAGACCCCCAGCCTTGACTCTCTAAGAGGACAAGGAAAAACTCCCCAAAAAAAACCTTGTAGGGAAAAAAATGGAAGAATCCTTGGGAAAGGCAGTTCAAAGAGAGACCCCTTTCCAGGTAGGTTGGGCGTGTAGTGGATGTCAAAAAAAGGGGGTAAACACAATAAAATACAATACACAGAAGAGGACACAAGTAATCCTCAATGCAATGTAATACTGCAATATAAATCTTAATTCTTGGAATCATGAGCAAACCAGCATCCTGAGATCTTAATGTACGTTCTGGTTTGTAAGTCAAGATACTGTTAGTTCAGATAAGTAAGCCGGACCTTGGCTATTTAAAGCTTTATATGTTAAAAGGAGGTTCTTGAAATCTGCCCTAAACTTTAACGGAAGCCAGTGTAAGAATTTAAGAACTGGAGTTATGTGTTCGTATTTTCTTCTTCTTGTAATAATTGTTGCAGCATTACGAGTTTTGGATTAACTGAAAGCTATATAAAGAACAGTTTGAACAGCCAGTGAACACCAAATTGCAGTAGTCAATCCTACTAGAAATAAATGCATAAACTACTTTTTCAGAATCCCGCTTATTTAGAAAAAACCTTAATTTCCCAATATTTCATGATTTAGACAACTTTGTAATGTGCACTTTAAATCCCATGCTAGAATCAAAGATAACTCCTAGAATGCGGGTTGATTCAGTAAAATTAATGGTGATTACAAGTGAGTTAAATAATGACAAAATATATTTTATCTGTGTTTAAAAACAAGTAGTTCTCATCCATCCACTTCTTTAATTCAAAAACACAACAAATTAAAGACAACATTGGAGAAATTTCATTTGGTCCAAAAGAAAGGTATAACTTTGTGTCATCTGCATACGAGTGAAAATTAACATATTTTCTAATGATAGATCCCAGTGGAAGCATGTAAAGTGAAAACAGTAAAGGTCCCAGTACTGAGCCTTGTAGGACACCGTATCTCAGTTCTGTGTATAATGATGGAATGCTGTCAGCACAATTCTGTACATACTGGAATTGATTTGATAAATACAAGCTAAACTAGGCAAGGACAACTGCCTGCAAGCCCAACATTATTTTGTAGCCTCTGCGGCAAAATGGAATGGCCAATAGTGTCAACGTAGTTACAGTGGAGTTTCCTTCATCAGAGGATATCAAAATGTTGTTTATAACACATGTTATTGCTGTTTCTGTATCGTGACCAGTGCGAAAGCCAGACTGGAATATCTCAAATAAATTGTGATGTGTAAGGTATGACTGAAGCTGATTGGCGACTACTTTTTCAAGTATTTTAGAGAGAAAGGTTAAATTTGAAATAGGCCTATAGTTATTAAGTATGTGTGGGTTTAGGTCTGACTTTTTAAGTAATGGTTTAATGATTGACACTTTTAGTGCATCAGGTACTGTGCCATGCAATAACCTCTATATAAATAAAATTGAATGTATGTGTGTGTGTGTGTATGTATGTATGTTCCAGCATCACCTCCGAACGGCTGGAGCGATTTTAATGAAACTTGGTATATATGTTTCTCATTGGTCGGCTAAAAATACGGTAGGGTGAAATCAACCCCAACCCACCCCCCTTCTGGATAGGCTGGGGGTGATCTTGCGGTCTTGTATGTATGTATGTTATCATCCAGTTGGCACTCGGAACGACCACCAGAGGGTGAACTGGAGGTGACTGCCAGCATCCTGTATGTTTGAGCACCACCGTGCCCCTATTGCTTTTGAAAATAAATAGAGTTGGCCAGTTCCGAGCATCAACTGGATGATAACACATACAAGACCACAAGATAAGCACATTAGTGAGTCTTCATTGTTTGTTAATTTATTTTTATTTTTAAAGTTGCGTGTTTTTTTTTATTATATTTATCTCAAACAATAAAAAAAATGTATTTTCCTCCCGGGCAATGCCGGGTATTTCAGCTAGTGAACTATTAATAATGATAAGAATAGGCGCTGCAAGAACATCCATTGCACTTTTGACTAATTTTGTTGGCACTGGCTCTAGGGAACAAGTAGTGGGTTTCATTTTAGAAATTAAAGTCCAGACTTCCTGCTCTGTTACAGAATTAAAATTTCTGAAGTGTTGAATGCAAGGTGAGACAGGGTCTGTCAAGCTAGTATGTGGTTTGCAAGCAGCCTGCTGTCCCATTTCTCACATTGACAGAGATCAACTCGGGCAAAAAGTCCTCCCAGCTCAAGCCAAGGCTCCTTATCTGCATATGATGTACCTGGAGTTGTATAGGGTAAGTAATATATATCGTTATTTGGAATAAGGCTGCAATAAGGCAGCAGACACTGAATGGAGAGGTGCGAAGGGATTTAAGGTGGGCATGATTACAAATTTCTTCATATGCTTCAGGAATTCTAGTGTTAAATAGTGATCAGAAATAACTTCACTTAATGGAGTAATATTTAAATTTTTAATTTCAGCTTTGTAAGTTATAATTAAATCTAGTGTGTGGTTACGATTACGAGTTGGACCTTTGACAATCTGACAAAATCCTACAGAATTTAATAAATAAGAAAAACATTTGCTAAAAGTGTCAGTTTCCACATCAATGTGTACATTAAAATTCTCCATCAATGCTACATGATCATAATTTATAGCCATATCAGATGAAAGGTTGCAAAATTCAGTCATGAATAATGAATTTGGCCCTGGTGGTCTGCACTACAATTGTGTTGGAATCTGTCTTAATATTTGAAATGAATGCTTCAAAGGATGTTAAGTAGCCTACATTTTTAGAAGCGATTTGCATTTTGTTACAATGAATTATTCCAGGCCCTCCTCCTTGACCAGAATCTCTACATTTGTGAAGGAACATTACAGTGCTGTTTTTTCTATTGCGTTTGGTAAATGCAACATGTCACGACCAACCAATCTGATTATTTTCACTCTCTGTATTATTACCCTTTATTAAAAAACATTGTACAGTCACTTGCCAGCTGCTGCATTGAGCCACTAAATTCTGCAAGTCAAAAAGGGATGAAAATGCCATGATTGTCATTCTGTATTTTTGAGCCTTCCATGGTTTTTAACACATAGGTTCAGTGTGTTACAGCCTTGCTCCACTTGCAATGGTGAGATATGCATAGATGATTAACTGCAAAGCTGAAGGGTGGGTGACAGTCACCAGTGAAAACACTGCATTTGCTCAAACATAAAGCAAATATATTAACTTTTAAAATCATAAAACCCTAAATTCCCAAGATTATATGTACCTAATCCTAATCCTAATGCTACCCCTGACATAAAGTAATGAAACAGCTTCATTGCTTTCTTTACTTTTCAATATTGTTTTCTAAAAACTTAATATTTAAGACAGTGGGAAAAAAATAACATTCTAAAACTTGCATAATTCAGTTCAGAGTTACAGAGGGGCCATAGCTTATCAAAGCAGGGCTAGATGCAAGGCAGGAAACATGCCTGAATATTTCAAAAGTGTGTGGCAGTCAGCTAAGCTCACAAGTGTTTAGGATTGTGGAAGGAAAAATGGAATATCTGGAGGACATCCCATTCAGATAGCAATCAAGGATGGGATTCAAACCCAGGATGTTAGATCTGTGAAGTCTCAATGCTACCCACTGTGACACCATATAGCCCTAAATGTATAAATGAACAATGAACAATAAAAAGTTTATAATTTTTGTGTGTGTTACTATTTCATTTACTGCTTGAGCTCTGTCACCCTATCTAATTCCATCCACCATTTAACAAACTTTCTGTAATGTAACTTCTGGGCTATCTTGTTATATAAAAGCAAAATCCAATGCCTTCTAGCATTATAAAGGAGTTTTCATACTGGCAGTCCCATTTAGCCTCACAGCCTCAGAGATTGTATTTCACTAAGAGAGACAGGACACACAGTGCTTATAAGATATATTCACCTACCACCTTAAATTCCCTTGCGCCTCTTCATCAGTGTCTTTGTTTTGCAAATGTGTCAAGCCAGCCTGCTATCCCATTTCCCACAGAGGCAGCTGAAGTTCTCCCAGCTCCAGTTTGTTTATCTAGGTGTGAGGTGTCTGGAATTGTAGAGGGTAAATATCGTTATTTGGAATACATGCATTTCATGTGTGTTCCATGTCTACAACGATATGGGTAAACATAGTATATTAAGAAATGTTGAAGAGATAACTAAAACAGAAATTTTTTCATGTTATTGTAATAATAACAAATTGCTGATGTGAAGTGTATAATGTACTGAAGTCCAAATATCAACTAAACACTTTCACAAAAGGTATAACAAAACAAGTGCGCATTTAATCCAGAATATACCCAAAGAAAAATAAATTGTTCAATTTACATATTGCTGTCAATGAACTTGCCTCTCCTTCTCTGAGTTGATGGTGTTTTTTTCCATTTTGGTCACGGGGCATCGTATTGTTTATTGCTGGTACAACGAATAGTTCTGACCAGGGAGGTATTTTCCATACGTCGCTTACATCATCCGAGATCAGATGCCTCACCTTGGATGAGTTAATGCCAGTGAAACTCTTCTGGAATAAGTCAACAACAACAACAACAACATTTATTTATATATCACATTTTCATACAAAAAGTAGCTCAAAGTGCTTTACATAATGAAGAAAAGAAAAATAAAAGACAAAATAAGAAATTAAAATAAGACATTAGTTAACATAGAAAAGGAGTATGGTCCGATGGCCAGGGTGGACAGAAAAAACAAAAAAAAAAAACTCCAGACGGCTGGAAAAAAAATATAAAAGTCAGTTTTTCAAACGCAGCCTTGTAGCAGATTAGATTAGCTGGATCTAATAATCCGAGATGAATGCGCGCACCCACACTGATTGAAAAGCCCATATATATTGAGTCTAGAAAACATGATCAGCAAGTCTTTGATAGGCTGTAACAAAATGACGAAAGAACGGGCACATTTTTTTTTTCCCAACAGAAGTGGAGCAGGACCTTTTATTCGGAGGATATGAAGAATTTCAAGATTTAATATGCACAAGGGGTAACACTGCAAAAGCAGCCCAAACCAGAAAAGATGGCTGGCAAAAAGAGGCCAACAAATTAAACGCGTAAGTAGTGTGCATTGTACTTACTGAATGCAGTGTTTCATTTCCTATGTGTCAGATTAATTATTATTTAATATATCATAATTCCAGATCAAATGTGAGCACAAGGAGAACATGGGAACAGGTTAAAGTGAAGTACAAGAATATGCTTCAAACTGGTAAATATTGGTATATAACTATTTAAAGAATTGTTGACATAAAGAATCATATATAATACTAGCAAAATACCCGCGCTTCGCAGCGGCGAAGTACTGCCTTAAAATTTTTATTAAGAAGACAATTAAACCTTTTTAAAACTGAGGGAAAATATGCCAATAATTATTTGTTAAGGATCTCTTTGTATGCCACGTTGTCAGTTCGGCCCTCCAGTTGTAATATGACCAAGCTGTAGCTGTGCGCTGAGCTTACTCTTGAGCATGCAACGTACAGTTGGCCATGTGAACAGTAATCTTGTTTCAAATCTCACAGCTTGGATTGCTGCTGTCATAATCGGTTTGAGTTTCATGGTTTGTTTCAATTACGACAGTATTTGTAGGACTTGTGTTGAAGAGACATTCGGCATCTGTCAAGCGTTGTAAGTATACAACCAGTTT
>JANRMT010062792.1:107350168-107366840 GCA_026402145.1 Polypterus bichir lapradei | reverse complement strand
AAAGTTCAATATGGCGGCTGACAGTGGCGTCATACCACCGAAATAAGTATGTACATTGGTTTCGGTTAGCGCAGGGAAGCCACCTACCAAATTTCGTGAAGATGGGGCCATGAATAAGAAAGTTCAACATGGCGGACATTGTTGACCGTTATGTGTAGAATTTCGATATGAAACCTGCTTAACTTTTGTAAGTAAGCTGTAAGGAATGACGCTGCCAAATTTTAGCCTTCTACCTACACGGGAAGTTGGAGAATTAGTGATGTTTGGAAAATTCAATATGGCGGCTGACAGTGGCGTCATACCACCGAAATAAGTACGTACATCGGTTTTGGTTAGAGCAGGGAAGCCACCTACCAAATTTCGTGAAGATGGGGTCAGCCTTCTATCTACACGGGAAGTTGGAAAATTAGTGATGTTGGAAAGTTCAATATGGCGGCCGACAGTGGCGTCATACCATCGAAATAAGTACATACATTGGTTTCGGTTAGCGCAGGGAAGCCGCCTACCAAATTTCGTGAAGATGGTGCCATAAATAAGAAAGTTCAACATGGCGGACGTTGTCGACCGTTATCGACCGTTATGACCGTTACGTGTAGAATTTCGAAATGAAACCTGCTTAACTTTTGTAAGTGATCTGTAAGGAATAAGCCTGCCAAATTTCAGCCTTCTATCTACACGGGAAGTTGGAGAATTAGTGATGAGTCAGTCAGTCAGTGAGTGAGTGAGTGAGTGAGTGAGGGCTTTGCCTTTTATTAGTATAGATAAAAAACATTTATTTTAAAGCTAATAAGGAGGCAGACAAGCAAAAAACAAGTGGAGGTCCATACAAAACAAAGCATTTAACATTCTACTTTAGTTACGATGGTATTTGAGAAACTAGTAAATTAAATGATTTAAAGATGAAGTTTATGATGTTCTACTTTAATGACAAAATAAACTACGTGATTAAAGTGGAAATTTCGAGATTAAAGTTCATATTTCTAGCTTTTTTCTCACTGTGTCCCTATTTTTTTTCTTTTCTCTGTACCCCAATAATCTTTCATATGACACTCAGACGGTGGGCTACGACTCACCTTTTCACGGCAACTCTGATATCTGAAAACTTTTTTATTTCGGGCACTGTGTGACTTTATGAACTTGAGCTTTCGAGTTTCTCCAACACTCTTTGTCGCTCGATCAACTTCCTTTTGTTGTTTATACCACTGTTTAAACCAACAAATAGTAAGTCTTTCCTTGTCTCCACTTGGTATTCACTGAAATTCTTCTATTTCACCCATGCTTTGGCCATTGCCTTTTCACAGAATGCTGAGCTTAAGGGCTATTTATATTGATTTGCATATTCAAAGAGGCATAATTCTGGGAGGAGACGGGGTGGGACAGCAGGCACATGCATGCGCGTTACTTTTCACGCTGCAGGATTTATGGAGCGGAAGAATGCATAAGTTGGCGAACGCACAGATTTATGCATCTGAATTTTTTTTATGCACACGCACATTTTCGCTTTTGTCCTTGCGCCATGTTTTAGTGTGAATTCTACGCACGGCGTTATGCATGAGGCCCCTTGAGTGGTCAAGTTAGAGTCCAGATCTCAATCTAATTGAGAATATGTGGCTGTACTTCAGAAAAGCTGCTCCCTCACAATCCTAGTGTAACCTGACAGCGCTTGAGCAGCTTGTCAAAGAAAAATGGGGAAAAAATTACAGATTCCAGATGTGGAAAACTGAAAGAGGTCAGACCTGAGTACACAGACTCCATGCTGCCATGGCTACCATATACTGACTTGAATACTTATGCAATTAATTATTTTGCGTTTTAGATTTGTAATTAATTTAATCCACTTTGCAGTGATCTTTTTTTGCTTTGACATGAAAGAAAAAAGCTTTTTTTCAGTTGATGATTTATATTTACTTTATATTTAAAATATAACATTTATATATACAGTACTTCCCCAAAATTGACGGGAGTTATGTTCCTAAAGCACCTGCGAATTGTGATAAACTGCAAATTTTGGATGTGGTTAAAAAATGCCTATTTTTATAGTTTAAATCCTAAATATGCCCCCAAAACACTTTAATTTAATTTCATACTCAGCTTAATACATTACCTAAAAAAAAGAATGTAAAGGTAAACCTGTATACTGTACTGCTATGTCTTCTGCAGTGCTAGAATGTAAAATACCGATGTTACTGCTATATGTACTGTAGTTCATGCAAGTGCGTTTTCATTGCCAGAAGCCTTAGAAGGTGCAGGACGTTTCGATGGCATCTTGGGGCTTTAACCCTTAAACTGCCACATACTTGGGGGTTAATGCATCCATCCATCCATCCATCCATCCATCCATCCTCTTCCGCTTACCCGAGATCGGGTCACGGGGGCAGCAGCTTAAGCAGAGAGGCCCAGACTTCCCTCTCCCCGGCCACTTCTTTTAGCTCTTCCGGGAGAATCCCAAGGCTTTCCCAGGCCAGCCGGGAGACATAGTCCCTCCAGCATGTCCTCGGTCTTCCCCGGGGCCTCCTCCCGGTTGGACGTGCCCAGAACACCTCACCAGGGAGGCGTCCAGGAGGCATCCTGATCAGATTCCCGAGCTACCTCATTTGACTCCTCTCGACACGGAGGAGCAGCAGCTCTATTCTGAGCCCCTCCCGGATGACTGAGCTTCTCACCCTATCTTTAAAGGAAAGCCCAGACACCCTACGGAGGAAACTCATTCGGTCACTACCCATAGCTTATGACCATAGGTGAGGGTAGGAATGTAGATCAACTGGTAAATTAAGAGCTTTGCCTTACGGCTCAGCTCCTTTTTCACCACAGCAGACCAATGCAGAGCCCGCATCATTGTGGACGCCGCACTGATCTGCCTGTCGATCTCATGCTCCATTCTTCCCTCACTCGTGAACAAAACCCCGAGATACTTGAACTCCTCCACTTGGGGCAGGATCTCTCCCCCAACCCTGAGAGGGCACCCCACCCTTTTCCGGCTGAGGACCATGGTCTCTGATTTTGAGGTGCTGATTCCCATCCCAGCCACTTCACACTCAGCTGCGAACCGATTCAGAGACAGCTGAAGATCACGGCCTGATGAAGCAAACAGGACAACATCATCTGCAAAAAGCAGTGACCCAAAAAAGGATGCATCCCTGGACACCAAATACTTTTTTGCTGCACTTTAAGTAAACGTCACAATTCACAAAGAAAAAGTGAATTTTTTTTTTTCCATGCAAAGAGTGTCACAATTACTGCAACACTGATAATTTTACACACTGCTAATGAACTGTAAAAACTAATTAAAAAACTACTGGAACATTATGTACAAAGTGAAACTGACGCCATGGATGAAACTCAGTAAATCACCGAGCCAACTGCGCTTGAACTGGCAGCATCAAACACACAGAGGTAAATGCTTACACTGTCTCAATCCCAGAGACAGTGAGGCTGCAGTGTGTCACACTTGGGTCACAGAATTGCACAGAAACACAGCAGATTGTAGAGACAGGAACTTTATTCAAACACTTCAAACTAACAAACATGTCTCTTTCAGAGGTAAAAAGAGCTCAGTATGCAGTTAGTTATCAATTAAAGAATAGACAAACATCACAAGGGAACACAACCCCCAACAGGAGCAGAGGATGTCTGGGGGAGGAGAGAGAAACAAAGTAATCAGTCAAAAAGGACTGTTGTTCAAGCTTTTAAGTCAGGTTCTGCATGTTCGCAAATGGCACTGGGAAACGACTATAACTGGTTGTGGTGGTTTAAGTGTTAAGAGGAACAAAACAGAAAACACAAGAACACTCAGCTGGACATGCATCACAGTCAATCAGCAGCAAGGAGAAATGAATAACGCTGCAGCGGTCCGGTGCCGCTAAGATTGACACTGTCGAGAAGACGGTGATTTATTTATTTTTATGGTGGAGATTCCAGGGATGCATTGACCCGATCCGCACGCACTCACAAACAGAGACAAAAACAAAGCAATCCAGTAATCAAACAGCAAATACTGTAAAGAATGTAATGAAAACAAATGTAATAAATGAAAACGATACCACCCCTGTTCCCCTTACAACGATTACACATTAAATAAAACAAAGCACCAACAAAACACACACAGTAAATCATGAAAACCGGCAACAAATGAAATGTAATGATGAAAATAGATAGTCTAGAGATCCGCACGTTGAATGGGAATGTAAAGATAGTCCTACTGCTAGTTCATGAAATGGTGAAGACGGTTGGACCCGTTCAGAAGCGCTCCTTTCTTTGCAGGATGGCCATGAATCCACTTACACTTCTCATGTACACAGGCAGACGGCAGACAATGCAGACGTCAAGCATGAAACGATCCAGGAAAAAACGAATAAGTACAGGTAACCCAACAGAAGGCAGGCAGAGAGACAGGAACTTGAAACACAAATTACAAAAGCTTTTTTTTTTGCTTTTGGTCACCGGCCCCTTTGTAAAAGCCGCGCTGACATCCTTTGACCCCAATAGACTCCGCTCCTTCAGCAGAAGACCAATCAGAGCCACTGCAGGGACTGCTGGGAGTCACAGTTTCAAATTCTATTGGCAACTTTCACCATCCCAAGCCGCGTCTCCTCTACAGTTGCTTCCTGTTCTCTATACAATACAGTATTGCCACGAAAAAAGCCATAAAAATTGTGGAGGATATTTGCGGTTTCCGCTAATAATTATTAGATAGGTTCTAAGGAAAAATCTGCGAATGACTAAGGCGGCAAATTCTGAACTGCGACTTCACGGGTTTCTACTGTATTTATATTACAACATAATGTTGCTTTCTGCTTGGAAAAAATTAAACAAGATGTGACAAGACGGTCTACCATCCACCTTACCTAACAAACAATAACGCTTCAAATACAATTTCTCATCAACACAATTCATCCACTACTTTCAAGCTAGAAACTTTGCTAAAAAGAACCTGCCCAGTTTTCCTCTCCTTCCACATTGTTCTATTCCAGAAGAATTATTGATCAGTCTTGAAGACTCAGATAACATCTCTACAATTTATAAAAATAATTTAAAGTCTCTTCCTTTCAAAAACCCCAGAGTACATTGGGGAAAGGATCTGTCACTCAGTATTTCAGAAAAGGAGTGGAAGGCAGCCATGCACAGAAGACACTGGAGCTCCATAAGTGCAAAGCATTCGGTCATTCAACTTAAAATATTTTATTGAGTGTGTAAAATTGTCCACATTTTTTCAGGGTAAGATTCGACCTATGAACGTTGCAATTGAGCTTCAGCCTCACTGGGCCACATGTTTTGGGCCTGCACCAAATTAACAACATTTTGGATAAAAATCTTTGAATGCCTGTCAGACAGCCTTGGTGTCACAGTCACTCCCATCCCATTAACAGCTGTGTTTGGTGTACTCCCAGGTGGTCTTAAAGTGAAGAAGGACAAACAAACTGTAATTTCCTTTACTACACTACTAGTACATACACTTATCTTACTCAAATGGAAGAATCCCACCCCATCACTCTTAAGTCATTGGCTAACCGATGTTCTATACTATTTGAAATTGGAAAAAAATCTAATTCTAATTAGCGGATCTGTTCAAAACTTGGCAGGATCTAAGCAGTAACATTTTAGAATAAGCTTCCATTTTGGGGAAAAGGAAACCCTTCCTTTCTTGCTCCTTTTATAGAGTAGCTTTGGTTACTGGCTCCTCTCTCTTTCAATTGGGTGGAGGTTGAATTTTGCTTTGATTTGTTAATTTGACTTGACTGTATGGAATGTTATGTTTTTAAATTAAAAATCAATAAAAATATAAAAACATCCATTGTGATTTAATAGTGTATTGCAATAAAATGTAAAATCTTCCAGAGGAGTTGAATACTTTATGCAGGTAGTGTACCAACCATTAACCGTTCCTGTTATAGCTGCCCGGTATCATTATGAATAATCCAGAAATCTAATGGAGTAATATAATTTTTTTCTGCTAGTATCTATTTAGAAATTAAACTCGTCTGTAACAGGCCTTCATAAAGTGTATGACATAACATAACATACTCAAACTACAAACCCTGGAACCTCCACCTGTGAGGCATCAGCACTAACTACTGTGAAACTGTGCTACTCTTGAAAGTAAATGCAGACTGTTTATTGTGAACATAAACTAGTGCGGCATTTCCAGCAGGCAAAGAATGTCTGTTGTGACAATATTAAGACCATCTTAGATCCCAAAAGACAATGGGAGATCGTCAAGCCAGATGAAACAACATGATGACATGAGTAACAAAGAAAAATAAATGATAAAAGTACACAAAAGCAGCTTGAAAAATTGCTCAACTAGCTATTAAGTCTGACAGGAACAAGCAGCTGTCAGAAGTGGCCTCCAAGAAGAAAGCTGTGGGATAGTTACAAGAGTAAAAATAACAATGTAAGGAATATAAATTGCAAAATAACTGTTTTAAAGCATAAAATCTTTCAGTTGTAATAGCTATGCACACATAGCTCAAGTAACAATTAGAATGCCAAACACCCAGCATGTATACATAACATATGGCTTTGTGTTTTAAGCTACATAAATGTACTCTCACAGTTTTGGAGCCATCATACAGTACATGTTAGAATGAAGTGACTTAACAGTAGGCCAACAACTGTTGTATTTTCAGGTTTATTTTACAGTTGCATTGTTACTTTGTTTCCTTTGTCATTAGCAGAGGATACACTTGAAGAAGTGTCCTGTGTATCTTATTTATCAAATTGAAAAATGAAAACCAGTGTAACCATGGTTGGGCTCAGTCATACAAGATGTCAAAACTCTGTCACCAACTTTAAAAAAAACTTGGACTTTAGGGCTAACTGCTCCATTCAAGATGAAGTTGACTTGTGTGGCACATGATTGAATGCTACTGAATAAATTGATTTACTGACTGACTGATTTTGGTCAATGGGAGGACAGACAATTAAATGCCTAAGGTGCCCACACCCATGGTGACAGAAATCTAGGAACTGTTATTTTTGTAAATGAGCTTTCTGGTGCAACCTTCTGACTGTTGTCTTTTATTTAACTGTGGTATTTTTACTTGTTTGCTGGCCTGATTTATTTTTATTCAACTTTATAGGAGTAGGAAATGCCCAGAGTTTGATCAACCATCCTATATCATTCCATGATTTCAGTTCTTAAATCAGAAGGAGCAATCAAAAGTTGCTTAAAATCAGTACAAACTTCAACCTTCTCCACCACCCAGTTGGCAGTGTTTCTTTTAGACTTTCAATGGCTTCTGTTGGCTTTTCTGGGGTCATATACTGACAGGCCAAAGTTTCTGGATACAGTGGAACCTCGGTTCACGACCATAATTCGTTCCAAACCTCTGGTCGTAAACCAATTTGGTCGTGAACCAAAGCAATTTCCCCCATAGGACTGTATGTAAATACAATTAATCCGTTCCAGACCATACGAACTGTATGTAAATATATTTTTTAAAGATTTTTAAGCACAAATATAGTTAATTACACCATAGAATGCACAGTGTAAGAGTAAACTAATGTAAAAACATTGAATAACACTGACACAAACACCCAGGCTCCCTGCTCAGCTGCACGCGCCCTCCCTCTCTCTCTCTTTCTCTCTCTCTAACATTGCAGCAGTTCGCACTATAGCTTTGCAAACAGATCGCTGTATAAACACTTTTTTTAATGAGTTTTAAGCACAGGGAAAAAAAAAAGGAACATTTGAACAAATCCGAACTTTATTTAAAAACCAACCAAGAAAGTAACATTACAGGAGTTCGCACTATAGCCTTGCAACCGATCACTGTATAAACACTTTTTTGAATGAGTTTTAAGCACAGGGGAAAAAAAGGAACATTTGAAAAATCTGTAATTTAATAAACCACCAAGAAAAGTAACATTGCAACAAATCACGCTACGAACCGCTCGCTGTAAACACTTTTTTTAATGAGTTTTAAGCACATGGGGAAAAAAAAATGAACATTTGAAAAAAGCGAAAAGTAACACTGCAACAGTTCACGCTATGAACCAAAAAATGAACATTTCAAAAATCAGTAATACAAAAACCATAAACCACCAAGAAAACTAACCTTGCATGAGTCGAGTTCTGGAATGAAGTGAGGACTGGGTGGGAACTGGGTGGAGAGGAGGTTACAGTTTTGAGGGAGAGTCTGGCTCCGCGTTGGAGGGATGTTTTCCTTCAGGTGTTTTCTCTCTTGTGATTTCTTGGGTTTCTGGTGTTTTTAGCTGTTTAGCTGGTGGGAGCGAAAGCCTCATGCAGCCATTCCAAAAACAAAGTCCTTGTGACCCAACCCATCGTTTGCCTTCCACATTACTGGCAGTCTGGCTTTGTTTACATTGTGCTGCTTGAAAGCACGAGGGTTCTCAAATTGGTAAATGAGTAAACTGGTAAACAGTTTTTCCACCTCTTCCAGCACTTGAGGCCTCTGCCTGGTTAGCGCTGTAACTCCTTTTGCAACATCAGCTGCTTTAATAGATTCTTTCTGCTTTAGAATAGTCAAAATCGTAGGTTTTGACTTCTTGTACTCAAGATCAGTAACACGAACGCCACGCTCATGCTTTTCAATAATTTCTTTCTTTACTTCGATTTCAATTTTCTGCAACTTTCTTCTCACCACTCTTCACTTGCTTAGAAGCCATGGTTAACTGCAAAAGCACACAAAATGCTGTAGAGCACAAAGAGATCACAGGTAAAGCACGCACGTCTGACTGAGAACAATGAACAGGGAGCGGCTCAACACGTGCTTAAATACAGTAATCGGCACGTACAAACCGGAAGGGAAATGAAATAGAGCACAAAGAGTTCATAGCGAAAGCATGCGCACACGTGCAAGCACGCACAAGCACGCACATCTGACCGAGAACAATGCAACACGTGCGGAAATCATAAGCGTGCACAAACCGAAAGGGAAACTGGCTTGTTCGTATACCGAGTGTGTGGTCGTGAACTGAGGCAAAAGTTTGGTGAACTTTTTGGTCGTAAACCGAGTTGTACGTGTACCGAGACGTTCGTGAACCGAGGTTCCACTGTACTTGTCAGCATAACACAAATACCGGTGAAGATTTTTCAGACTTACAGTTCTGACAAAAATATATCTTTAAAGTTAACTGATATAATTACTTTCTCTTTGAATTATAAAGATAGTTGTAACTTTAACATCAAAAACTGATTGGGATCAAGCGGACACAATGAAAAAATATGGTGTCTGGTCACTTACTCAGTCACTCCAATCATGATGAAGTGCTTTGGGACACATTAAACAGAATATTCCACAAATGTAGTCACAATCACCTCCGGTTTGCCTATCATCGGATTCTGTCCACGGAGGATGCCATATACCTTGCAGTTCATACTAGCTTGAACAATTTGTTAAAAGAAACTGTTACTCCACATTATAGACTACAGCTCAGCATTTACTGTAAGACTGTTGCACAGTCAAAGCTGGATTTAGAACCTCCTAACCTGCAAACCTCTGCATGTGTGGAATGGCACGATAACATTCAACACAGGTACTCTATAGGATAGTGTGCAAAGTTCCCTTAAGTACTTCTTGTTCACCTTTGATTGCTCCAGCTCTATCATTATAACTTTTGATGACACCACCATCATATGCCTAATCAGAAAAATAATTACAGTCGATTCAGCCGAAACAGATCATATTACATAAGCCTAATATTGTTCGCTTATTTGGCCCAAAATTCTGTTTAATCGGACCAAAGAACATGACAGAGAATAAGAAAAAGAAGCCACAAGTCACCTGCAGAAAGCGTATGTAAAGCGGGTCAGCGACATCGGGAGGATCCCTGGGCTCCCCAGGAGAATTTATGCTTTTATCAAAGGTCAGGAAGTCGGAAAATTTGTACCAAGTGCAAACCAGTGGGGGTGAACATGCCTGCCCTTTCTTTCCTAAAACGGACAGCCCAGTAGCCAGCGACATGAAGTCGAGCGTAAACAAGACTGTCCGTGCAAGAAATTCTTCCTGTCTTCCTGTCAATCAGGATTAAAGTTTACACGAGAAAGCTTTTGCTTCAAGAAAGTCAAACTGGATGCTTTTAGTGCAGAAGCTTTGAATGGCGAGCATTTTGTGGCTCTCATGACCTCCACATCTTGACCCGGAAACACCAAGGTTTCATCAGAACACTTTTAGTCTATGAACTGTGCGTGTCTTATCCCCCATGCCAAAATGCCACGGCAGGACTTGACGTTAGCTGAAAAAATTGATTTCCTGGATCAGATCAGGTAACAACCACCAAACACTAGTCAGTGTCGGTTGGTTGAAATTACAGGCTTGGCAAAGACTACAATTTCGCACTTGTTAAAACAAGAGAATGAGCTGCGAGAAGAATGGGCACAATGTGAAAGACGACGAGGAACTTCTCAAAAACGGAAGCGTGAAGGCAAGGATCCAGATGTCGATGAAGCCCTTAATGAATGGTTTGCCATTGTTACTGGACGAGGTGTGTGAGTAAGCGGCCCAATGTTAAAGTGCAAAGCAGAAGAACTCGCTAAAAAGCTGGGTCACGATGATTTGCACGATGGTTGCTTGTCTCGATGGAAATCTAGACATGACATTAGATTCAAGAAAGCACATAGCGAGAAAGAAAGTGCTGATGGTGCAGGTGCTGAAAAATGGAAATCAACAAAACTTCCTGAGATTCAAGAAAAATTCCAAGCAGATGACATCTACAATGCCGATGAAACCAGGCTGTATTATCGTGCCACACCGGACGGCTCCTTAAGTTACAATCATGTTGAACTCTCTGGTTCCAAAAAAGCGATGGACCGCGTTACTGTCTTGTGCTGCTCAAACATGTCAGGAAAGGACAAGAGGAAGCTGTTCGTTATAGGAAAAAGCGCCAAGCCTCGCTGCTTTAAGGGACTTAAAATGGACAGTTTACAAGTTGTGTATCGTGCGAATAGAAATGCGTGGATGACCTCTGAACTTTTTAAAGAAGGATTGGGACAGAGAGCTACAACGCCAGTCGAGAAAAGTGTTGCTCCTTCTCGACAATTGTGCAGCAAATCCTCGTTTAGATTGCTTGAAGAACATCCAACTGGAATTTCTACCTCCCAGAACCACAGCTTTGGTGCAGCCAATGGACATGGGCATCATCAAAAATTTGAAGATCTTTTATCATTTATTACATCCTTGAAGCAATTGAAGAAAATTTGCTGACCTCATCGTCAACAGCAACAGAAGTCAGTGCGAAGTTCAACATCTTACAAGCAGTTACATTTGTGGCCGATAGCTGGTGAAAAATCAGCAGTGAGACAATTCAGAACTGTTTTTCTCACAGTGGCTTTAGGCATTTGGTCTTGCAGATGGATGTGGACATGCCAATTGAGAGTGAAAAGAATGATGAAAATGTGGAACTTTAACAGGTCGAAAATTACGGAGAATTTTTATCTGTCGACAACGAGTTTCACTGCTACGATAAAAATGAAGATTACGATGCTTCAATTGTTGCTTGAATTGCAGCGAAACACATGACAGCATCAGAAGACTAGGAAAGTGTTGATGATGACCCTGATGAGTTAGTGCAAGTAATAACACGGGATGCCAGAAAATGCACTGAAACTTTGCGCCGCTATTTCATGCAGGAGGGAAATGAAGGCAGTCCCATTGATGTGTTAGATGTTTGTGGTGATTTTGTTCAAGTGCAGTGCGTCAACAGAATGCGTCAGATCACACTAGACAAGTTCTTCAAATGTTGACTGCAGTTTGGTAACCTTTTTTATTGTGCTTCGCATGCTGAGTGTTGTGTAAATTGTTTGAAAGAATTTGTAGATTTCTTTTTCAATAAACAAAGTTGTAAGCAACCGTACATATACATGCATATAGTTCTTGTTTGTACATTCGCCATACGCATGTGCAGCACAATAAAAGTCATAATGACATTTTAATATATTACTTATAGCACGTCCCGGCTTGTTTGCACATGTATAGGTCATGTTCGTGTAATTGGACCAGCCAGTTATTAGGACCAAAATGATCGCGTCCCGATGTGGTCCGATTAACCGGAATCGACTGTATTAGAAAGATAACGGAGAAGAGGTCTACCTGTTATCTCAGTGGTGAAAGGACAATAATCTTACCCTCAATGTCAGTGAAATTAAGGAGCTGGTCATAGACTTTAGGAAGCAGAAAGCATACCACACTACCATCTACATCAAAGGGATGCTTTTGAAAAGGAGAGCAACTTTAAATTTGTTGGAATGACCATCATTTTTAGATTGAAGTAGCCATACGTATTTTGGCTATTTTGAAGAAGAATCACCAGCTCTAATCTTCAAGTATCAAAGAAAAGCTCAGTTTCCCCTATTTGTTCTCACACACATACAGATGTACAGTAGAGTCCATACTTTCTGGTAGCATCACATTGTAAAGAACAACAGGGGATGCTGAAGGCACCACAGAATATTACTGGCACCCAGCTTTGTTCTTGTCTTGTCAGATTTTCTCCAGTTTCCAAGTTCCTTTTGATGGTGTAGGAAACTGTACTCACAGACACCTTGGCTTTCTTTGCACTTTCTCTAAAGGAAAGAACTACATGTTTAAGGTGTGGTCTGCCTTTTTTCTGTCCATTTTGATAGTAATCAGTGATCAGTGATAGTAAACAATGCAATATTGCATAAATAATACTTCAGAGGGTGAAGTAACGCCGTTTGTTCTATACGGACAAAGGGTTTGGAAGAAATCAGCAAAATTTGGGACACCAGCAGGAATTGTTAACATCAGCCTTCAAGGTTTAGTTAACTTTCATTGCTGCAGACAGGGCCGAATTAAGACGAAATTGGGCCTAATGCTGCAGCGCAAAAAAGACCTATTTTCTGTCTGCATTGGTGCATGTGCATTCGACACTCACCGTACATGCGCACTCAGACCGACCAAGGAGCTTTAATTGCTTGTGACGCAACCAGCCAGCATTTATTGAACATGAATAATAATAAAGATGTAGTATCGTAACAACTCAAGATTAACATCAAACTATGTAACATCAAAATTCAATAGCAATTGTCTGAAAATTGCACTTAATGCAGAAAACCTAACAATACACAAAATACACAAAATTTCGCAATTCTCTTACAAAACAGAGTAAGAAAAAATGAATTTGCAGAGACATTGGGTCAAAGTGACTCAGTTCATGCTCTTGAGGGTAAAAATTTGTCCATGATTTAAATTTCATAATAGACCAGAATCCTGTCGAGGATTTAAAAAATTCTAAACATCCATGCCGGGCCTGCAGGCCAGCTTTTAGTTTTACCTTTACAGATAACCATTTAAATAGCCATCGATTTTTACAGTACAACTAACTTTCAAGGTGAAAAATTTACTACGTGGCACTTCCTGAACAATAATAAAGTGGCAAGAAACCCCAAGATATTGCAAAAAATTGAGCTAAATTACTAAGTAAACTGTTTAACGTAAAATTGGTAGCATTAACTTGAAATCTTTGGTTAACAATAAACACAACGTTATAGTTATGACACAGTGCAAAGAACAATAGTAACTGTATAATAAGTAATGCTGTTACTAGGCGTCTGAAGGTCGGACTCCAAATTTCATTCTAAGAATTATTTTGAAGTTAATATAGCAAAGGAAAACTGTTCCGCTTCCGGAAAATTCTTGTCTGTTTTTATCTGGGCCTATTTCAGGAATGGGCCTAATGCTGCAGCATCGATAACACCCACCTTAATCTGGCCCTGGCTGCAGAGAAGGTGAAAGTTTTTGTATAATTCTGATAATTACATTATTTTTCAGTTTTTGGTAACTTCAACTGTTTTTAAAACCTATGGCAATTTACCATTTACATTTAAGGTTATTCGGTGGACTTAAACAGCTTACATTTTAATAAAAATGGGAAAAATTGGGGTGCTCTGAAAGTGTTGACTGGTAGTGCATATTTTGCATTCTGTGTGTACTTTTTTCAAGTAAAAAACTAATTTTCAATCAATGAATTGCTTAAGTTATTCAAATATTATGTTTGAGAGATGTTGGGAGCATATACTGGTACAATGTGTTGCTGCACTCACCATATCACCTAGAGTATTTTTAAAACTCACTTCTGTATACTGAAAGCTGAAAAGTTCTTTCAGAATTACCACTGTGCAATTACGGTGCTTTGGACCATCAAGATGCCTAAAGAAGACCTGAAAAACAGAAAAGTTTAGTTGCCAAAGAGCTACTAAATATATACAGGTGCCAGTCAGAAAATTAGAATATCATGACAAAGTTGATTTATTTCAGTAATTCCATTCAAAAAGTGAAACTTGTATATTAGATTCATTCATTACACACAGACTGATGTATTTCAAATGTTTATTTCTTTTAATTTTGATGATTATAACTGACAACTAATGAAAGTCCCAAATTCAGCATCTCAGAAAATTAGAATATTGTGAAAAGGTTCAATATTGAAGACACCTGGTGCCACACTCTAATCAGCTAATTAATTTATTGTGAAGAGGAAGATGCAATACGCCAGACCCAACAATTCAGAAGAGCTGAAGGCCACTATCAGAGCAACATGGGCTCTCATAACACCTGAGCAGTGCCACAGACTGATCGACTCCATGCCACGCCGCATTGCTGCAGTAATCCAGGCCAAAGGAGCCCCAACTAAATATTGAGTGCTGTACATGCTCATACTTTTCATGTTCATACCTTTCAGTTGGCCAATATTTCTAAAAATCCTTTTTTTGCATTGGTCTTAATTGATATTCTAATTTTCCGAGATGCTGAATTTGGGACTTTCATTAGTTGTCAGTTATTATCATCAAAATTAAAAGAAATAAACATTTGAAATACATCAGTCTGTGTGTAATGAATGAATCTAATATACAAGTTTCACTTTTTGAATGGAATTACTGAAATAAATCAACTTTGTCATGATATTCTAATTTTATGACCGGCACCTGTACAGTATAACAGAGAGATGATGGTATTTTTGTTAGTTTTGTCAGACATGCACAAATGCAATATCATTGCTGGTCCATATGATCAGTGTTTTAAGAGAGGGATATCACTAATAAGCTTCATTTCACTTTTTTAACCTTATAAGGGATGTTTTCTTGATCTGATTCATTTTTGTCTAAGCATATATAACTCCTTTTGATTTAGCTTACAATTATATTATAATATTACAGATTCTGCCGTAGTATAGTTGTTGCAGATATTTTCTTTTATTGGCAATGAAAAATGAACAAGTCACTTTTGCATGCAGCTTTACTAGGCTGGAGGCATCAATAAGATTAATTTAATTTTGGAGCAGTAAGCATGCACCGCTTGGTTGTAGATACCCAATTGCTCAAAATGCTATTGTAAGAAGACAGACAGATGGTGTTATATAGATCTGACCCCACCATTAAAATGAGTTTTTTAGCCCCCTGCTGAAAAACGTTATGAATCACTTTCACAGTTAAGCCAGTGACAGAAAGGGAAAATGAGAAAGAGTCAAACAATTGAAAACCTTGCTGTTGAGCTTTAATTCAAAACAGTGAACCTGGCAAGAAGTATTATTTGGGATTTTCAAGTATAAAGTCTGATTTGGTCACAAGTTCACAACAGAGCCTACATTCAACCTTTGACTTTTTAACTACTTGAAAACTGTACACTGGCCTAGTGTGAATGGGTAGGCACTATAATGGACAGTTTCCACATCAAGGATTACTTCCTCCCATGTCCTAGATATTGGGACAACTTTGCTATTACCTAACAAAATGAGCTTGAAGATTTAACTGTTTAAAAAAGGAAGCCAATGATGTCCTGTTGTTCTCTTACTTTAAATACTTTACCCAAGCCTGATGCCATAGCCTTGAATGTCAAGGATTTAATAAAACCTGCACCCGCCAAAAGATCTAATTTTATGCAAATGACACTTTATTCTATTCTCCACTACATCTGTTTGACTACTTGGAATGCCTTCTTGGTTATAAAACATATGGAGTAAATTCCCTCTTTAGACATTGTGACTTTTTCTCATTCATCTTACTACCCACCTTGATTAAATATCTGGGTATAGATATTTCTCCATTTATGTATGATACAACAGTTCTCAAATATTGACAAGCCTACAATTGTGTTGAAAAGTTCTTGGCACCTTTCTTGCTTAGTTATCCTTGTAAAATGTAAGGTCAACTGACACCCTTTATGGCCTGCAAACCATTAAAACACTGTAGCTGAACATCATATTTTAGAATAAGAGCAGAATTAGATTAGAAAATAGGAAAATATAATCAAAAACATTTATTGTAGTAAGCCTCTTCTGATGATATTTAGAACCACATATCAATCTTACAAATACATCTTAATGGTGTTGGAGGGAATCTGGAGTGCCCAGAGAAAAAAACACATGAAGATGAGAAGAATGTGCAGCCTTCCTACTGATGATGACCAAAAATATCATTTAAACCCTGTCTCCTAAAGGTGCAATATAAAACTAAAAATGAACGAATTTTACATTATTAATTTGGTTATTAAATAACCTTAACATGTTCTCACCTATAATAAGCTAAAATACAGTGACAGTATAAAATTCTACCTGGCAGTTCTTCTAGTAATGACATCTAAAGCAAATCTAAAGGAACAACTTTAAGCCTAGGTTTGATCGGGAGAGACAACCAAAATGCTGGGATGGATAGATAGATAGATAGATAGATAGATAGATAGATAGATAGATAGAT
>JANRMT010062792.1:107309483-107342134 GCA_026402145.1 Polypterus bichir lapradei | reverse complement strand
TATATATATATATATATATATATATATATATATATATATATATATATATATAATTTTGCACATTTAAAAATGAAAAGTATTATAAGCACAATATACAAAAATTAAAGAAAAAAATAAAAGGTAGCCTTTATTACTCTGTTTTCCTCCTGTCTGTATTTCTTTAATCTTCATTTAGTCCCCATCTGAAAACCTTACTGCTTTATTAAGCAAGGAGTACAATTGGAAAATATATACAAGAAATCAGAAATTACTTATTTTATTTACAGAGAAAAATATTTTGTTATGAACATCAATTCACTTCATTTACATTGAGAAGAATAAACTAAAAACAAGCACCATTACTTATATAATCAAGTTTGTGTATCATTAATTTAACTGCCCTACAGTTTTAATCAACAATACGTAGTGGTAGCAGTGATAAGTGTTAAGAATTTTTATTAAGGTTTGAAGTGTGCTACTTCAAATGTGCAATAGATTTAAGGCTCTGATGCTTGTATAGCCAGGTAGTAAAAAGTTACTTATAAGCCTATTATAATAACCTCCTAAAAGGCCAAGGCACAACTGTTACAAAGTGATTTTTACATAAATATCTAGCTTTAAATATACCCCCATAAAACTGTGCAATTCCTGTTATTTATTCAGAAGAGAAACTTTTTGAAGATGAACCGTTAAAATGTGGCAAAACATGTTAGTAATGTTAAGCACCAAAGAGACCCAAAGCCTTTATAGATACACAGAGTATTGATAAAGATTGTAAAGCTGAATTAATGTAACTGCTACCAAATAGCTTGACTTATGTCAGCAATACATATACTTTTAATCAACATCCTAATTAAAAACCTGAAGTAATTATTTTCTCTTCAGAGGTTTTTGTTGTTTAATCATTAACAACAACAACAACATTTATTTATATAGCACATTCTCATACAAAAAAAAATGTAGCTCAAAGTGCTTTACATAATAAAGAATAGAAAAATAAAAGACAGTAAGAAAATAAAATAAGTCAACATTAATTAACATAGAATAAAAGTAAGGTCCAGGTGGACAGAAAAAACAAAAAGAAAAACTCCAGACGGCTGGAGAAAAAAATAAAATCTGCAGGGATTCCAGACCATGACAGCGCCCAGTCCCCTCTGGGCAAAAGATTAAAGATCACTGACTTTTTTATTTTATCTTTTTACTCTCCATTTATATTGTTTCAAGTCAAGAAAAACAAAAGCTGTGTTGTGGTTGTGGCACAAAAAAGAAAAAAAAACTTTGATTGCCCTTTTGAAACTGAATATCACTGGTATTCCAAACATCTAAAGAAGGCTTTGGTGGAATATACTGTATATGGTACTGGTCAGTTTAAGGATCGATGGTTACCATTGTCTTCATGGTCTACAGTGCAGGATTCGTTATTCATTCCTATTTCAGTGACACTGCACTGCAAAGGCTGCGTTTCATTTGAGAAAGGGGATGTTGAGTCACCAGATGTTGTAGTAATAGTTTCCACATAAAGCAACGCAGGGTCATTGCTTTTGAAAGCATCATTCAGTGAAACATTTGCATCTTCAGGAGTCACACCCATTTCTTTGCTATATTCAGATGGTGATTTTCTTTTTATTCTTTCATATGTTTTATCATTGTTTTCCATTCCTTGCTCGCTTTTCTGAAATCGACCCAAAAGCCAAATAAAGAAGCCAAAAAGAACAAATGCAGCCAAACTAGGAATGAAAGCTAGACATTTCACATCCAGGCTAGCTCCCACATACCTGCTGTGCAAAAACATATCATTTTCACAGAAGGTCCTGTTGGTTTTCACATCATAGTTGGTACATCTCCATTCCCAACTCAGGGTAGTTTCATTAAATTCCTTCAATGTGTTGGGATCTTCAACTGTGTAGATTTTTTCTCCAGGACCTACATACTGTCCGTACTCATAAGGTTTGTAAAATATCTGATTTTTCCACATATTCAAGTCCAATATGAGTACTAGAAAAATGATGCCATAATTAAACCATTTTCCTAAAAAAAAAAAGAAAATATCTTAACAATTGTGATTCAAATATAATTTATCGACTATCATGGGACAGTAAGAATTGCTGAAACTAAATAATCTGGAGAAGAGTTAATAGTTTAACATGACAAAGGCAGAACAAACAAGAAATGTAAAAATCATTGTCATTCAGCATGGTCCAGAGGTTAATTATCTGGGCTTTGAACCATGCCCTGTGACATAAATGAAGGCTGCTGGTTACCAGAGTTATTGAATATAAGACAGAAAAAATATGATTAGAATCATCTTTAATAAAACAAATAAAATCTGATTTATTTGTTTCCAGGTGTGACTGCTTTTCCAGGAAACGGTGTGACAAAGCGCTATATTGGTGCCGGACCCGACACAGACAGACACGGGAGGCACGCTAATAAAAACAAATAAATGTTTTATTTTTTTCATCTGTGGGCTACATCTTTCCCATACCCACAGACACAACACAGTTCCAAAAGCACAAAAAGAAACACCAAAACAAAAACACTCTTCTTTCCTCCACTTCTCCCAGCAGCTTTGTCTCCCTCCTCCCAACTCTGGCTCCTTGAGTGGTGGGTGTCAGCTTCTCTTATAGCCCACCCAGAAGCGCTCCAGGTGATAATTGACCTAAATTAAGCTGCACTTCCGAGTGTGGCTGCATCACAGCCCAGATGGGCTCAGGAAGCCGTGCAGTTCCCCCTGGTGGTGGCCAAGGAGCCCAACTGGGATTAGCTCCGGTGTAACACAATTGTGGCCCTGATGCAACCCAGGGGGGCTGCCACCAAGTGTTCCGGGGGACATAGTGTGCATCCCATGGCTGCTCCCCCAGATTCAGTGTCAAAGGGGTGTCCCGGCCGGGCATGGGTCCCAGCCGTCCGCCACAAAGGTTACTCAGACCCTCCTACCACCTTTAAGCTCAACTGACTCTTGTGAAAAGTGGCTTTTTGTACTCTCAGCAAAGAACCACATGATGAAGGTCAGGGGTTCCTAATAACTACCACTCTCATCTTGTGGTGCTGCCTTCATTATCCATATACTAGATGTTACTAGAAGTAAGGGCTTTCTAACATCACTTACTGTCCTGTGACATATATCTTTAGTTCTTGTAATGCATCTTTGGTTACTTCTGTTTATCTTAAAGCTTAGGCCTGCTCACCTCACTAGATCAAATCAAATTAGCAAGAAACTAAGTGGTTCATTACTAGTTTTAAATCTAGTAATAATGCAAATGTTGATATTTTGTTTATTTTCATTTCAACAAGCTGCTATACATTAGGGTTTATGCGTTCGTCCTACTATATAGTACAATGTCCAGAAAAAGCTGGATGACCATTTGGCCAACTCTGAATTTACTTTGACCGGCCTATTCCAAAGGAAAACATGCTTTCAGAGATATATTTTCTATGGCATCATTGTGGAATAGAGTTTCGTTTTCCCATTCGTTTGTTGTCATCTAGACTTATCATTCTATTAATATGCTTTGCATCACCATTTCATTGTGTTAGCAGTAATAATTAAGTTATCCTTTACATCTTCAGACCCCAGCTTATTTAGATACTTGGTGGTGGAGGCTTAGAGCCAGTGGCAGTCAGACTTTTATTGTCTTATTTTTGCACTCTATAGACTGATAGAAATATTGGTGTTTCTTTTAAATGGAACAACATCTCCTCTACACTGGTTACATTTTATGTCCATATAACAGGTAACAACTTGCCAGCAAAGATTTGGTTTTATTCACAAAAACTGTTGACATCACACAAACATTTGTAAAGTGTTGTAATTAGTCTTGGTGTAAATATTGATTGCATGGATTTTCTTATAAAATCGTGTACCTATTTTTCTTTGGTCTATTATTGGTTCTTGTCTTCTTTTACATCTAATTTGTAGGTACGAAAACATATTTAGTATTAGTTATAGTTTTATTTATAGTGGTTAAGGCTTTGGACTTCAAATCCTGAGGTTGAGGGTCAAGTCACTTCACTTGCATGTTCTCTAACTGAAAAATGAGAGAATTGTAACCAATTGGATCTCAAATATTGTGAGCTGCTTTGAATAAAGAGGCTAAATTACAAGGTAAGAATGATCAAAGACAAATTGATGACACAACATGCACTATATTATAACAACCAGAACAAATAATTGAGATATTTGGGCAAGGAAATGCAGATTTTCACCCTACTTAACCCATATTTATTCGTTCAGTTATCCTTCAGAATCCAGCCCTTGCCATTCACTGTGAGAACTTAGTCAATAGGTTATGATAGGGTCTATATAAAAGTACTGGGTCTGCCTTCTGCCACCACCAGTTCACAAGTTTGTAGTAAAAACTTACTTTCAGACTGTGATCACACATTTCTGCTAACTCAATGACCATGTACTTTACTTTATTTAAAGTTTACATCCTGACATACACTACCACTTTTATAGACCCTTTTTGCTTTTTTTGTCTCTTCAACTTCTGTCATTCTGTTTTCCTTCTTAACTCTTCATCCAGTCAGTTTCATGCTGCCCTGGCTTTGTTTTCATTTTGCTTGCTGCTTTGCTTATCTAATCACCTGAAGAAGTCTCCACAATGATCTTTTTTTTTTTAGAGATTATTGATGTAGAGTTAACATTGTTTTTTTATACTTCTGTTTCTGTTTCCTCTGCTTCTGGATTCCCACTGTTATGCACCGCAGCTAGAATAAATAGAACAAGAACTCTAGTAATTAGGAGACAGGACAGGACGTTACTGACGTTTAATGGCAAAATCCAAACACCCTGTGTCCAAAGGAAAACACATTCTAAAATAGAGGTACATGTCTAGAGAGATGCCAAATAGATATCATATACTGTACAATGGAGAGAGTGGATCAGTTATTTGAATTTGCCTAATTCATTCAAACTTGCAATGCTAAACAAATGAATAATTCATCAGAAATCTACCTGTTTCAGATCTGCTGAGGTGGACTGTTAGATGAGTGAAGATGTAAATCACAGTCCATAAACTGACGCAAACCTTTTGACTTTAAGGTATTGACTGATAATAACTAACTTTCTCTTTAAAAATTTATTTTTCTAGTGTATGGTTTTGTAGTAAAATACAGATTTGAGCATGATGTGCGAATATAATTTCTAATCCGTAAATGTCTGTAAAATTTTAAGTCATTTTAAAAAACATTTAGTGCAGTGTGCAGGTTGATACAAAATTGGCTCAAACACAGAAAGCAAAAAGTTGTGGTGAGGAGATATTTCAGAATTAGGTGACGATAAAAATGGAGTCCTACAGGGGTCAGTGCTGGGGTCACTGCTCTTTTTAATATACATAAATGATCTGCACAAGAATATACTTAATAAGCTAGTTAAATTTTCAGATGCTACTAAATTAGGTGGAAGAGCAGATAATATAGAATTAGATAAATTCTTACAGAGGGACTAGTACAGTACAAAGGCTTTGTCAGAGAACATTTAATACAAGTAAATGTAAAGTATTATGCAAAAAAGTGGAAATGAATACACAATGAGAGGGTTGAAACTTGAAAGTACACCTTATGAGAAGGACCTAGGAGTCATAGTAGACTCATCACTATTTATATTCAGACAGTGCACTGAAGTGATTAAAAAGGATAACATGATGTTTTGTTTTATATCATGATGTGTAGCATACAAGTCAAGGGAAGTTATGCTTAACTTATATAACACCTAGTGAGGCCGCACCTGGAGTACAGTGTTTGGTTATGGTCTCCATATTACCAAAAAGACATAGGAGCGCTAGAGACAGTCCAGAGAAGAGCAACTAGGCCGATTCTGGGACTACGAGAGATTGAAGGAGCTGAATATTTTTAGTTTAAGCGAACTGAGATTAAGAGGGAACCTGACTGAAGTGCTTCAGATTATGAAAGAAATTAGTACAGTGGATCCCAGCTGCTACTTTAAAATAAATTATTCAGCAAGAACACTGGCAAATTGTTGTTAAGGCCATATTTCACACAATCGTTTCTCATTACACAGAGAACCATAAATACAGTACATGGCATAAATTACCAAGTAGTGTGGTAGAGAGTAAGACTTTAGGGACCTTCAAATGTTGACTTGATATTTTTAAAACAATCTAGGTAATAGAATGGACAAATTTATTGGGCTAATGGACTGTTCTCGTAGCAATTATTCTAATGTTATTCTAATATTACTAGTCAATACATTATTTAAGTTAAGTTTTCACCAGGTTTTTATTTTAAAAATTCCACCAATAATCAGTGCTCCTAAATTTTTACACCAAACTACCAGCACACATGTCCTATTTGCCTCAGACAGGTCTACAGCATCCCAAAAGTCTGTTCTTCTCTATTCTACATCAGAATTAGAACCACATATTTACCTTCTGATCTCATTAATCTTACCTGGATTGACAATCACTCTGCTGTATACCAGTTTCACCTGATGTGGAAAATGATATACACATCCATTCAGTATTTTAATGGGCTCATCATTAATATTTATTATATTTTAATATCAATATTGGATTACGTTGTCATATTTGTGACAGTTACGTTACTGTTGTCTCTCTCTTTGCGGATTTTTCTATTCAGTTTTACAAATCTGTTACATTGTTTTCACTTGCCATGCTATTCCCTGTAAAACTGTTTTAAGCTTAGAAAGAAATTCTTATAAATGTTTGGCTGCTATGTTTCAACTGAAAACTCAAATGAGCCTTCCCTAATAACTTTTCACTCCATTAGTTACTTCTATGTGACTCTTCCTAAAGTGGATTAAAAAATTCTCTCAGTACTATACCCTGTCTTAAAAACAGAGAACAATTTTCTGTGCATAAATGAACTTTTACAATCCCCTAAATCTTTGTGTTAACCAGCTGAGTGATACACAAAACAATAATATTAACCTCAGCTTTACTCTTCCAAATGTCTCATTGGCCACTGGCACTGGTTACATTAAAAAAAATCTTGTGAACACTACTTCCACACATGAACAGTTTTGCTTGATTGCAGGTAAAAATTAATAAGAAAAAAGTCTACAAAGAGCAAGAAGGAACAATAACAGCAAATTCAAAAACCTTATAGAGAAAAGCTGTAGAATTCAACAAAAACTGTAACTCAAAATGAGTACTCACTTTGCTCTGAATGTCAGCTCATTATCAAAACATGTCCCCTCTAAGTCAGATCAAGAATATTTTGGTGGACTTCACACTCCTTCATGACTCACCCATACAGCAAACCAAATGTACTGGACAGGGAATGGAGTACAACCTTGGTATCTGATTTTATCCAAACAGTAGTGTTACAAGACAAAATCCTTTGATGTATTACGTGTTGCAGCTCATAGAAAATGTAATGCCATGTTTTCAAGCCTAATGAACGGAAACTACAAGGGTGTATATCTATCTAGGGCTTGCGAGCTACTTTTAAAATGACCAGGTCAAAATGATCTACTTACATTAAAAATGCTATATATACTGAGTATCAGAGGTGGGTAGTAACGAGTTACATTTACTCCGTTACATTTACTTGAGTAACTTTTTAAAAAAATTGTACTTCTAAGAGTAGTTTTACTGCACCATACTTTTTACTTTTCCTTGAGTACATTTGTGAAGAAGAAACGCTACTCTTACTCCGCTACATTGGGCAAAACTCGAATCGTTACTTTTTTTCCATTAGATAAAGTCTGACAGACAATTTTCAATCTGCTCTGTGTAGCGTATGCTGTCAAGTTGCGCACACGCCTTCCATTGCGTGTCCAGCTCTGACGCGAGGTTTTGGATGTTCCCCAAATCAAGGCGCTGAAGCTTTGAGGACAGATGTTGCATTTTTTGTTTGAAAGCATAACTGAGCTAATCATATTGACCATGGTTTTCTCTTTTCCTTGCTGCTGTAAATTAAGCTTATTCAACATGTTGGTCAGATCGGAGAAAAAATGCCAATTTTAATCATTATTAATTTGCTTGTATTCTGCATGTTTAATGACAAGGAGAAACTCCTTTTTCTCTGGCCAGGGGTCTTGAAAACTCTGCAGGAATTTCTCCCTAGCCATCTGCCTCAACGAAGGCATCTTTTATCATCTCTCCATCTTGGAAGGACTTCTTATGCTTAATGATCGAGTCACTCACTGATGCTTCGGTGTGTCTGCCTTTGCTTTTGAATTCAGCTGAGTGAAAAATGATGGCTGTCCAATTAACTGCGATTTTAGTTCCCCCTCCTTTCTCTTTTTAAGATCACTTTTTGGAAGGACGTCAGTTTCGTAGTTTTTATGAACAGTTCGAAAGTGCCTTTCCACGTTTTCCTTCTTTGGAATAGCAATGATAGATTGACAGATCAGACAAACGCACTTCGATTGTGATAATGTGAGAGAAAAAAAATCCTCTTTCAATTCCACATCCAGCCCATAACCAGCATTTTTTTTTAAATCCCTTCTTTAGTCAATATAAATTGGAAGGCTAACTAGACCACTTAGATAGCCGGAGTTTTGCAGTAGCTCGCGCGTTTGATCATGCGTGCAGGATGACCAGTGTGTTAGAAGAAAAGAGATCTTAGAATGGCCGCCCTGTATGTCAATCAAGTGGCAAATGCCATAGGGAAAATATATGATAGACTAATATTTAAAAAACATTTTTTTGAATGCAACACAATCTACCTGCACTACCTTTCCGATCTACTGGTTGATCGCTATCGACGCATTGGGCACCCCTAATCTAGGGACAGAGGAGACAATGGAAAGTTCATGGTGATGTCTGGCACCAGTGACTAAGGTAGCCTGGTAGAGACATGCAATATGCACAGTGAGATATGCTGAAATCAAAAGTTTTCCAGGCAATGCCTTGTTTCTGCAGTGACACAGCATGTACAAGGATATAAGAAGTTATACTTCAGACCCAATTAAACTTATCCTTGAAAAATCACCATGAATATTAACAAATTTTGTTGGAGGAAATGTAGGTATTTGGAGGTATAAAGAAATTCTTTAGTTTTGAAGACATTGTTGGGTTGGTGTGGAAGTTATTAGGTCACCTGTACTTTACACTTGCATAAGGCACTGGATTGTTAATACGTTCTGTTCTCCTTTCTCTGCAAAAGTAGGTCACATACACTTTTTAAAATATCTTGCATTTTTTAAGATCAGAAATGCATATTTCTAAAAATACATAATTTATATGAGCAACAAATCCATTGAAGTGAAGTAAAAATTAACTGAAATAATCTGGAGAGTTTTAGATAAATCTAAAATATTCAAACCCTTTGTAACTTCCTCTGATTATTGATTGATTTTTTTTTGTTATGAATTTTTACTGCAGTTTAACACTTAAGATTTTTTTTCTTTTACAGATATTAAAGCTTTGCTTTCAGAATGTGTGCCATGTAGGTAAATCGCTATTAACTTGAAGGGAAAATGTAATATTAAAGATATAACCTTTCAAATATTAAACTGCAGAAACTGCTTTTGACATATATGTGCCCTCTCAAGGACTGAAATTCATTTAATAAGTAAAACTTACCAATGTATTACTGATTTATATAAGATGCGCAATACATAGAGACACATAGAGACTTGACTGCTCAAATTCTGGTATAGTACAGAAAATCTTTATACTTTTA
This sequence comes from Polypterus bichir lapradei, assembly GCA_026402145.1. NCBI lineage: Eukaryota > Metazoa > Chordata > Cladistia > Polypteriformes > Polypteridae > Polypterus > Polypterus bichir. The sequence continues at coordinate 107,332,540 of JANRMT010062792.1, read as the reverse complement.
CCAAATTTTTCCATGATTAAACATATGTATAGAACAGGACTGTGGCTGACAGTCCTTCAATGGGCTCCTTCAATGATGATTAACATGCATTATTAGTAAGTTATTGGGTGGAAGGCTATGTGCTCTATGTGACCTTGGTTTTGAATCTATAGAAGAAGCTTTCAGATAAAAGGTAAATTGATTTGATAGGGTAAGTACAATAGAAGGTTGAACTGAGGAAGTGAGACAGAGAAAAGAAAATCAATATACAGCAGCAAACAATTGATTGTACTGTATGTGCATGAGCAAGACTGTCAGTTTTACTATGCATGAAGAAAAGAGACTTTCACAATGGATGCCACTAAGGTCACAGAAAATTAGCAATGGAGAATGGATGGCAGGATGCTAAACCAATAATAGCTACAATATAAAAAATGTGCACACCCTCACCAACATAAATCACGGTTTCTCAACTTTTCTTCCCTTGAGATCCAAATAGAGTATAACAAATCAAATACATAATTTACATTTTTTATGTCTGTACATGAAATACATTTTTTATGAAGCACAACATGAATACTCTTTTCATATACAGTTAAATTGTTTGGTCCATCCATTATCCAACCCGCTATATCCCAACTACAGGGTCACAGGGGTCTGCTGGAGCCAATCCCAGCCACCACAGGGCGCAAGGCAGGAAAAAAACCCCGGGCTGGGCGCCAGCCCATCGCAGGGCACACACACACACACACCAAGCACACACTAGGGACAATTTAGGATGTCTTTGGACTGTGGGAGGAAACCGGAGCACCTGGAGGAAACCCACGCAGACACGGGGAGAACATGCAAGCTCCATGCAAGGAGGACCTGGGAAGTGAATCCAGGTCTACTAACTGTGAGGCAGCAGCGCTACCACCGTGCTGCCCAAGTAATAATCAATTATATGGAATTCACAGAATAATCCTAATTACGGAAATGAACTACTAATATCACTAAGAAATTACATTACATACAATTCATATTGGGTATCAAAACATATGGCGGCATAATAAACTAGGGAAAAAGACATACAGCCATACTGACTTAATATTTGTTCAACTTAAACCTACATGCATATATTGGTATATGTTTTACAACAGAATAAAATCAAATTTCCTTGCTTGCTTTGTTGCAGCACCAAACGTTTTATTGTGAGAAAGGCTTCTGGGGACACCTCTCTTAACACTAGAATCCCTGAAGCCTACGAAAAAACTCGTAATCCCAGGCCACTTTAAATTCCTTTGCATCTTGTAATCCCAGCTCAATTCTGTTTATCTGGGTGTGAGGAGCCTAGAGTTGTACAGGATAAATAATATATCGTTATTTGGAACACATGCATTTCATGTGTGTTTTGTGTCTACAATGATCTGTGTAGGTATAGGATGACAGGAAATGCGAGAAAATCAAGAAATGTTGAACACATACCTAAAACAGAAACTTTTTCATGATATAGTACTAATGATAAAATTTTGACATGAATTGTATACAGTAATGTGTGAAGACTGATTTCCAAATATCAAATAAACTCACAAAAGGTACACGTATAACAAAACAAGTGTGCTTTTATTCAAAAATATAACAGAAGAAAAAGAAATTGTGTTAGGGTACAACACTGACGTGACCACTTGGGTGGTGCAGAGGTAAGAACTGCTGACTCATAATCAAGAGGTTACCAGTTCGATTCCGGGAGCTTCCTAGAATTACTGTTTGGAGTAGTGAGCTGCTCTTACTGTTACTATTATAGAGTAAAAACATACATTTGATTGAGTCTATAACAGCCAATATAACTTTAAGGTACTTTTAAAGGATAGTGTTTTTTTCTTAAATTCAGTTTTATTCTCTTAGTCACATTCACACTTCCCCTGATCTGACACTGCTCTTTTCAAATAAAAACGTGCTGTAACAGAGGTGAACTCATATGAGGATGAGGATTCTACATCGGAGAAAGAGAGCAGAAGCCCTCCCCACAAGAAATGTCAAGTCACACATAAGAACAATGCAGCTGCACCAGGCGTTGAGCGGAATCCTGCCAGTAAATCTGCAACACGCATGTCCTTCAATGAAACAGCAGGGCTTACAGAGCTCGCCAAGGTATCGTGCGAAGTTCTGTTTGTGATTATGTTTTGTGATGGTCTTTATAAAAAAAATCATTTATATGTTACTTATATAAAAACCAGATCGAATTTTATTTACCTTGATTTATTTACTTATCTTCCTACAGTATAAAGTAGACTGCATAGCTTCCTGTGTTTGATCGACATGGGCATGACAAAGTACATGTTCAATGCTACTTCAGTACGTGAATGACTTTAGCTGCAAATTTGGAAGCTCCTGTCACACTTTGTGAAACTGTTGTTACAGTTCTGCCTTTGTCCAAAAAACGTCTCCATAAGCTTTATGACCTTAGTCTCGGAAAGGCTTTCTCCCGTGTTATGACTGGGATCTTTTCCTGAATAAAGAGTGGCATTGCACATGTACTTTGTCAGAATGCCTATGTCGATCAAACACAGGATGCTCTGCAGTCTACTTTGACTTTATGCCTTTCGGAAGATAAGTACTCTAAATAAATATAGGTAAATAACATTCGATGTGGCTTTTATATAAGTAACATATAAATGTTTTTCATATAAAAACTATCATAAAACATAATTACAAGCAGAACTTTGCACAATACCCTGACGAGCTCTGAAGGGCCTGCTGTTTCATTGAAGGACATGTTTGTGGCTGATTCACTGGCAGGATGACGCCCAACAAGTTGCTGCATCCAAAGGGTGGCATCTTTTGCTTTTATGCCTGGTGTAGCTGCGTTGTTCTTCTGTGTGAATGGATGTTTCTTATGGAGAGGGCTTCTGTTTTCTTTCTCCAATGTAGAACCCTCATCCTCATCTGAGCTTACCTCTGTTATAGCACGTATTTATTTGAAAACAGCAGTTGTCAGATCGGGGAAGCGTGAACATAACTGAGAGAATAAAACTGAATTAAAAAAAAATGCTAACCTTTACAAGTACCGTAAATTTACACCAGCTGTTACAGACTCAATTCAAATGTATGTTTTTATTCTATAATAGTAACAATAAGAGCAGCTCACTACTCAAAACGGTATAATTAGGAAGTGCCCGGAATTGAACTGGCAACCTCTTGATTGTGAGTTAGCAGTTCTTACCTCTGCACCACCCAAACGGTTGTGTCAAAGTTGTACCCTAACCTGATTTATTTTTCTTTGGTTATATTTTTGAATAAAAGCGCAGTTTTTTTTTTATACATGTACCTTTTGTGAAAGTGTTTATTTGATATTTGGACTTCAGTCTTTACACATTATACACTTCATGTTAAAATTTTGTCATTAGTACTATAACATGAAAAACATTTCTGTATTTGGTATGTGTTCAACATTTCTTGCCTCGCATTTCCTGTTATCCTATATTTACATAGATTGTTGTACAGACAGAACACACATGAAATGCATGTATTCCAAAATAACAATATATTATTTACCCTATACAACTCCAGGCACCTCACACCCAGATTAACAGATTTGAGCTGGGAGAACTTTTTGTCCGTGTTGAGCTATGGCAGTGGGGGGGGGATGGGAAGCAGGCTGCTTGCTGCCTGTGCTAATTGACACATTTGCAAAACAAAAGATGCTATTGGAGAGTGCATAGACTGTGATTAAGAGGTCATTAAAGGCCTGGATCTTGATTTTTATCCAGGACACTCGCAATCCCAGACACTCAAACTCCTCACTCAGTCTCTTAAGAGCCCTGATCAAAGCCTTCATTGACTCTGCGAAGATCACAGCATCATTGGCAAAGTCTAGATCAGTGAATCTTTCTTTGCCAACAGATGCCCCACAGCCGCTGGACCCCATGACCTTGCCCAACACCCAGTCCATACAAGCACTGAACAGAATAGTAGCAAGAACATACACCTGACAAACCCCAGAATCAACTGGGAAAAATGCAGACAATTTTACAGATAATTATCATTAAGATACTATTACTAATACACAGGAACAAAGTGAAACAACAAGAAAAGATTAAAACAGCAGGTTTTAGAAAATAAATGAATTTTGTGTAGTCCTTAACTCTTTTTTATACCTAAGCATTACTTTAGTCCCGGTTACACAATATACTGTATGTAACTGATTTGAGGATCACTTAATGAGTAGGAAAGATGGAGTATGGATAATGTCAGAATTAACCAGTAATAGTCAGATTTCCTTCAAACATGACCTTCCCTGATGTATGTCAAAACATGTGAATGTAAAAAACATTTTAAGTGACAATTACTGTGTGGAGTAATCAAAAGCATTGTGAGTTTTCTGTGAAGAAAATCAATATTTAAAATACACAAATACTGTACATCCTTAGTTTTGGTCAAAATATCCTTCATGAATGTATACATTTGTTTTAATGGTTCAAACATTTCTTTTAATTATTTTCCAGAATTGCCTTCTGACAGTCTGTCAAATTGGACATCCATTGTCTGTTTTATTTGTAGAGGGCCCCTAAAAAAGTCCTTTGCTTAAAAACTCCCTACAGTTCACATTATTTTCCAGAAGATAACTACACTTATATTTGTTTTTAAGCAAGTACAACACTAATCCTTTCCAGCCCTTTACATACTCACTCCTCAACAAAGCAAGGTAAAACAACAGGAAAAAAATGAAATAGTAAATATATTATAATGTATCTTAACATCCATTTTGAGAGTTCTGTCAACTTTCTTGGTACTAAATAGAGTTACATAGAATTAGTTGTAAGACTTTCTTTCTATTAAAGTCTTTCATGGATGTTGAATCAAGGTACAGATGAGGCTTAGAAAGTGTCATGTCTTTTTTGTTTTAAATTATTTTTCACTTAATGATTGTGGAGCTTATTTTCTGTGATATGGTTAGGAATTGTAGAACGTAAAATGATTTTAAAACAGATTCACTGCAGCTCTAGAAGAAGGTAAACTGTTCACTAGGAAAAGACCTGGGGGTGGATTTGCATAATGGCGGAAGCAAACTGCCCAGGAAGGTCATTTAGGTTAACTGGATCCAAAATAGATCTCTATGAGAATGTATTATCCATGGGTCAGATCTGCGATGGACTGGTGCCCTATCGAGGCCTGTTTCTTGTGTTGTCCAAATGAGGCCAGGACAGGCTCCACCAACCCTAAACTGGATTCATTGGGTTTGAAAATGTTGGATGATATTATCTCTACACCAAGATGGTTAAAAGCTTTGACTAAATTCTCAGTGATATGTTGCTATGGTTTATATTCTAATGTAATTAAAAAATGACTGCATTTGGATTTTGAATAAATAGCATAGGGTAACAAATTGGAGCAGAAGGCCTTAATCAAAGTGCAAAGATATTCTTCATAATAGTAATATGTAAACTTCAGTGCTATGATCAGCAAGCAGTACTAGACCTTGAATTCTTCCTTTATGGGGAGCATTTAAATATTTAAGATGCATCTTTTCCAATATATATTAGGGGTCAATGTGGTTTATTAAACTTTTCCAAACAACTTGTTCCTGCACCTCCTCCCCAGGCAAAATCTTTCCATTCATATCTTCTTTTACTTTATCCATCCACCTCCACTTTGGCCTCCTTCATTTTCTCTTCCCCTGTACTTCCATTCCCAACACTCTTTTGCCCACATATTCATTGTCTCTCTTCATCACATATCCATACCACTTCAACCTCCTTTCCTGGATATCTCTCCTACTTTTGTTGTACCTCTGATTGTCTCGTTTCTTATTTTGCCCTCATTGGTAACTCCAAACATCCATGTCAACGTTCTCATTTATGTCACATCTAACTTTTTTCTTGTGCTCCCCTTACTGCTCTGTCTCATGTCCATACATCATTGCTGGTATTCTCACTGTTATAAAAACCTTACCTTCAACCTATGCCTTAATTCTTCAATAACACAACACTCCTGATACCTTCTTCCAAGTGTTCCATCCACACTGCACTCTATGGGATATTTCTGCATCTAGTTTTCCATTTTGGGCTACCACTAAAATGTGGTGAAGCTGTATCTCACACAATCTGAAGCAGTGTCTACAGTTTATGAAAGCATACCTGTAATATGTATATGGTATTCTTCCTTGAAAATCCTCTTGCACACAGGCAACTTTAGTTTGACTTGAGTTGTGGGCATTCCAGGTAGATTGACATCTAAATCACCCATAAAGTGAGGAAACTCCCAATCCTTTAATACAAAATATAGAGGTTATTATATTTTAAGGCATTAATAGTAACAGTCAAGCAAACACTGTTTCTTTTAGAGGACCAGAATTCTGCAAACAGAAAATAATCACAGTAAACTGTTCAGCAGTTTTACCCTAGATAAGAATTAAAGAAATCTTTAGCATCCATTGTACTGGTAAACAGCTTTTATTTAATCAAGAATGTTCCCAACAAAGAAGTAAGAATTACCACTCATTTTTCCTGATTCAATTATTTAAATTTTATTTATTATGAGTTCCAAACTATTTGTATACATAAACATATATGCATTTGTATTAATGTATGTTTTATAGAGTGGAAGACCAGCCCTGGCACAGACAGGCAGACACCAATAAGTCCAACACACACGTTTATTTACACACTATTTACAAATAAATAAAGTCCTGCACACAACCCAGCGTTCCTTCAACAATTACCCCAGTCCAGGCCTCTCCAATGTCCAGCCTTCCTTCACAGCATCCACTCCTCTCCTCCAAGCTTCGTCCACTTCCTCCCGACTCCAGCTGATGACTGGAGGGAGTCAGCCCCTTATATTCCCACCTGGGCGTGCTCCAGGTGCCCCTTGATAAGCTTCCTGTGGCACTTACTGGTGTGGCAGAAGTGCCGCATGAGCACCTGGAAGCACTCCGGGTGTTCCTGGTATTTCTTCCGCCAGCACCTCCTTGTGTGGTGGAAGTGCTGATGTCCAGGGCTCCTTACTCGTCTGGGTGCCCCCTGGCGGTGGCCACTGGCCCCTATAGGGTTGAGCTTCCATGCTCCATTCCCATGCTCTCCATACAAACCAGGGCGGCTGTCCTCTTATGGTCCGGGGGAGGCATTCTCCCTCTCTCGGTCCTTCTAGGCGTCCTGGCTGGGCACAGCTCCCAGCCGCCTGCCACAATAGGCAATACAAACTGAACATAACCTATACATGTGTTCTCAAATCCTTTTGATCCTAAACAGGGTCAGAGAGCCCAGTGCCTGGGCACAAGCTGGACATGGCACCAGTCCATCACAGAGCCAACACATGTCCATGCGTACACTCACTCACACCAAGACCAATTTAGAGTCAACAGTTAACATAAGATACCCATCTGTGAGTAAAACCAGAGTAACTGGAGAAAAAAATATGCAGATGTAGGAAAACATTTACATTCCACACAGACGATGACAGAGCACAGGATTTAAACTTGGGACACTGGACTGGTGAGGTAGCAGCACTAGCAGCTAAACCACTATACCATCCTATTAAATATATTCAGAGTTTAATCTTGTTTGTTTTCTTTGTGAACTTTTAACATTATTCATGACCAATCAGTTGAACAAAATGTTGATAAGAATTACAGCATACTGTATATTTTGTTTGGAAACGAGTTGAATGTAAAACAGACATTTTATTTTCTATTTATAAGCTAGAACATAATAATAGAAGCAGCAATTTCATCGTGAAGAGTATCAATTTAAATCACTGGAGAGAACCTATAACATCAAGGTCTTATTATTAAGCATTTCCAAATCAAAGGTGTCAGCATTATCAAGGACCTCCAGTCTCAGAAATCTGTTCACTCTCTTTCAGTTGAGCTGAGAATAGCATATTATCATGACATAAACTGATCAATTCTGAGACAGCCTCAGGCAGTGTATAGGTTATACAAACAAGCAGCTAACAACTTTGCGTATTAATGTGACCATCAATTAAAAAAAACACCTGCTGCTTTTGTTTAACAAAGGCACTGAAAACAGCAGCCATGAATAAATTGAATGAAAGTATTTTGTTGTTAGTGAAATAAGACATCCTAAAGCTTAACTTGAATTGATTAGAGTTTATACTTTCTGAAGAAAATAGATATTGCTTAAAAGGGTGAAACATTTACGACCTTAAAGAATTTTATGTTTATATAATATAATTGGAGGGGGATGCTCTAAAATGGTCCTCTTCACCCAGAAAAATGTAACAAATGGCAAATGAATAAGCAATGGTGTGTTTATTATAAAAAAATGAAACAATGCTGTAAGAGACTCATGAAAGATAAAAAACAAAGAAGAAAGTGAAAGAAAAACCCTGCTCTCCACAATTGGTCAGCATGTTTGAATGCAAAACAACCATTCCACTTTTCAAGTAGCATCCAAACTCAAGAATCAATGGCTTACGGTGGGTTACAATTACTTCCAGTTTTGCTTCCAACATGGACCAGCTTTTGCTACTGAGACAACAGGCCATAAATTGCTTCAGGGTAATTCTTATCAACATTTTGTTCTACTGACTGGTCCTTAAACAACCAGATGCCTCTAACAGCTTCCATTCCCATTCCATTTAAGGTGAAACCATATACTGCTCTTTAACAGCCAACTCTCTGTAATTAGTGCCCATGTTCTGCAACCTGTCAGCCAGGATGTATTGCAGACCTGTTGGCAATCCACAATTTGAGAGGACTGGCATCTCGGACAACTACTGGATTGTCCGGGAGAAACATGACAGCTGTAGTTCATTTTCTGCTTTCCTGGTGCCCTTATCTGTTGCCCTTTCGGGACACCCATTGTATGCAATGCTATCTGGTGGTGTACTTTTTCTCTAAAGCTTAACTGCGAAGCACTCTATCGTAGAGCATTGCTGAGCCCTTGTTCTGTCACACGTCAGCCTTTTTCCATTGGTAACCATCATAAGATTGTTTACATAGCAAACAAGATCACTAAAGCGCATCAAATTAAAGTACTCAGAAGAAGAATGGCAGAACATTGGTAGTATCTTGAAAACACCAGATGTAAAGAGGACAGAATACTACACAGAACAAAAATAAAGTGATCAACGGAGACATAATAAATTATAGTACAGTCAAACACATTTCAAGTACAGGTAGTTCCCAGGTTAGGGACATTCGATCTACAACTTACGAACAAGGCCACAGCTGCGATGCATGCGCCTCAGTAACTGCCAGTCTGTCATCTTTGGCCTGTGGATGCTGCAAGCTGTGGCTGGAGGGGGCGATTTCGCTGCTCGTGCAGTGCAGTGTCCCTTGGGCGGCTCCCGGTGGCAAGCGGTGACCCGTGGTCCATAGTCACCAGGGCCACAGCTATCGCTTATGTGCAGGACTACAGCTACTGCTTCTGACTGGACGCAGGCTGGATGGAGTGGAGCGGGGGCGTTTCACTGCCCGCCCAGCACACATGGCTGGTAATGCTACAAGTGGAGACCCAGTTGTGGCTGAACGGATGCCACTGAGGTTGAACGGGGCGGTGGGGGTAGAATTGTAGTGTGCCTCAGATGGCTGCCTGTTGAATTGGGGTTGGGCGATTCACTACCTGCCTTTGGCCGCACCGTGTTCGTTCTCGGTGGGCGGACGCTGCAGGCAGCATACTGTAGTGGAGGTGACTGTGTGGTGGGCGAGTGGCGAACCCCCCCTCGTCATTCTCAATAGTAAGCCTCCTTGTATTGTTACGCACATAGCAGGAAGTTTTCTCTTGTCAGTACATCAGATGTGTTGACGGGTGCCTTCCTGCTGTAATAGCATGTACAGTGCTGTAAAGACAAGCTCATCTTAACCTTCTGTCTTCACCTTTCAAGAATGTCTCTGGAACACAAATCTGATGCAAGTGCTGGTGATACAGTAAAGAAGAGAAAAACCATCACCATTGAAAATAAAGTAGAAATAATAAAAAGGCCAGAGAGGGGTGAAACTCCATCATTCAATGGCAGAGCACTTGGTTACAGTCAGTCAACAATAGCATTTAGTAAAACAACTAGCAAAATACCCGCGCTTCGCAGCGGAGAAGTAGTGTGTTAAAGAAGTTATGAAAAAGAAGAGGAAACATTTTAAAAATAACGTAACATGATTGTCAATGTAATTGTTTTGTGACTGTTATGAGTGTTGCTGTCATCAAGGATTTGATTATCATTATTTCTTTCAATCAGGGTCGTATTTGGAGGATGTGTTGTGTTCAAGTTACATTCCATGTTTGTCAACCGTTGTAAAGATAACAGGTTTCATTCATCGAAGTGTTCACTACCCAAATCGGTACTCGTGAATCTAAGATGTTTAACAGGCATTCCCGGTATTAAGTTGTGGATTTGCCTGCGAATATTTAGCGGCAGCGTGTCTATGAACTCAATTTAAACTTAAGCTTTACAACTTGCTCTCCTATTGATATGTATACAAAGGCTTGTTTGGATTCAGAGGGTTGTTCCTTTCTTACTGCATCAATAAACAGCTCGTCTTCCTCTTTATCTGAGACATCACACATTGCATGCATGGGTTTACCTTTCCCAGTCCTGCAAACTTTAGCGAAGTGGTTCAATTTACCACATTTTTTACACTGTCTTCCTTTAGCTGGACATTGACTTTCTCCACAGTGTGGCTTTGTTTCTGCAGTAGCTGCACTTATGAATATGCTTGTATGCGTCACACGCTTCAAATTCTTTTGCTGCCTTCTCAGTTGTGTAATGCGTTTTTTGTTCAGTGCTCTTTGGAGCTCTTGCTTTTTGTTTGCATACTGCGTTCACAGTCAGTTCACGTGAGCCGTTCAGAGTACATGCATCGAAGGTTCTCAGCTGTGCTTGTGCTATCTCGTGCAATCTTGCGATGTCCACGGCTTTATTTAATGTTAGCTCAGACCCGGCACTTAAAAGTTTCTCTTGTACTTTCACTGAGTTTGTGCCAAATACTATTCTATCCCTGACCATCTCATCTTCGTTTGCATAAGCACAGTCCTTCACCATCAATTTTAACTCCGTTACAAAGTGATCAAAAGTCTCGTTTATACCCTGCGTCTTCTCATTAAACTTGTATCTCGTAAATTTCTTGTGCGATCTTGCGATGTTCACGGCTTTATTTAATGTTAGCTCAGACCCGGCACTTAAAGGTTTCTCTCTCACTTTCACTGAGTTTGTGCCAAACACTATTCTATCCCTGACCATCTCATCTTCGTTTGCACTGTCTTCCTTTAGCTGGACATTGACTTTTTCCACCGTGTGCTTTGTTTCCGCAGTAGCTGCACTTATGAATATGCTTGTATGCGTCACTTGCTTCATATTCTTTTGCTGCCTTCTCAATTGTGTAATGCGTTTTTTGTTCATCGCTCTTTGGAGCTTTTGCTTGTTGTCTGCATACTGCGTTCACAGTCAGTTCACGTGAGCCGCTCGGAGTACATGCATCGAAGTTTTGCTATCTCGTGCGATCTTGCGATGTCCACGGCTTTATTTAATGTTAGCTCAGACCCGGCACTTAAAAGTTTCTCTCGTACTTTTGCTGAGTTTGTGTCAAACACTATTCTATCCCTGACCATCTCATCTTCGTTTGCATAAGCACAGTCCTTTACCAGCAATTTTAACTTCGTTACAAAGTGATCAAAAGTCTCATTTATACCTTGCGTCTTCTCACTAAACTTGTATCTCCCGAAAATCGTATTTGTCTTAGGCATGACAAACGCCTTGTAGCGGCAGCGTGTCTGCTGCTGATGGACAGCCTTATATGGGCAGGCACTCAATTACGTGGGAGGCGTAGGTATGGGGGACGCAATATAGGCAGGCAGCCAACTACTTGGGAGGCGTGGTGATGGGTGACGCAACTCCGCCTCACACGGCGACCGAGCTGCAGGCTATGGCCGTATATATGTACGTAAGTAGGATTCAGTTATGACTGTTACTCGTAGAATTTCGAAATGAAACCTGCTTAACTTTTGTAAGTAAGCTGTAAGGAATGAGCCTGCCAAATTTCAGCCTTCTACCTACACGGGAAGTTGGAGAATGATGTACCTGTTCCGACTTACATACAAATTCAACTTAAGTACAAATCTACAGTCCCTATCTCGTACGTAACACGGGGACTGCCTGTAGTTAAAGTACAAAGAACAAATCTAGACAAGTGAAAAGATGGATAACCATCCTTAACTTAAATATAATAAGGGATGGAGACTAAGCAATATCTACACAGTATTCCACAAAGAAGAAGTGGATACTCCTATTTAGATCTTGATGGCAAATGCAGCCCTGTGTGATATGGCAAGGGGTAATTATAAATAGACTTGATGTGAGTGTGCGGGTGTGTGCACAAGTGGGCCACTCATCTAGTGGAGCCACTGAATAGAAACTCTAAATACTGTACAATCAGGCAGGTTAAGAGAAATGGTGTACATCTGAAATTGCAGGGAATAAAAAAAATGATCTTTTCAAAATAAAAATGAGTATCTGCCATTGGAAACAGTTTCTTAGTAAAAGGGGCTACCTTGCATTGTACTTATAGTGGAGTTAACGCAGATCAAAATCAATGCAAAAATCTCTTCAGTGAAGTTGTGTGTGTTAGTTATGCACGTGTTGCTGGATTAAATATAGTCATTTGGAAAACCCCAATTTAAAACATGTTCAGTTATAGGGAGTCGGATAGGTGTAGAATTGGTAGAAGTAAAGGTATTCATTTAAGGTGTTCATTGCCTCCAAAGATCATCTTAAAGCAGTATCAGGCACTGTTGCCTACCCCACATGCTTGCAGTGCAAAGTCACCTTTTTGAAACCTGGGCATTGAAATGAAGTCAGAAATTCATTTTCCCACAACAAACTAAAAGACATGCTGTTAGGGTGATTGGCATCTCTAAATTCCCCCATGCAGGTATGTGTGATGGACTGGAGTCTCACCCAGGATTGATTTCTGCTTTTCACCTGTCACTGCTGTTATAAACTCTACCTTCCACAGACTCTGATCAGGAAAAAAGTGAGTACTGAAAATTGATGTATAGGTATAGCAGAAAGAGTAGCTTGTTTAAACTGCATGACAAAAAATATAAGACTTCTAAGAGATGAAAGAAACTGATCCGTACTTAAGATTTTACATCAGAAATCATTGCAATATAGAGTATTTTTAGAGCACACTGGCAACCCAACCTTAAATGCCCAATTTCAAAAACAGTGCTTTGCAATAGCTTTGTAATATCTTTAAATATGTTAATTCAGTCTTCTAAAAAGCTTACTAAGCAGGAAGAGAAAATTCAAAAACATGGAGCCAAGCATTTCACTTTTGAAAAATTGCATTATTTTTCAGAAGACACCAGAGTTTTACACAAGGGACTCATTAATGGCACACCTGCTTGTCAAAAGGCAGTTTATAAAATTCTGTCTTATGAATAAACAAGCAGAGTGCATACGATACACCCAGCATTTTAGGCCTTGATTGAAAAATGTGTGATCTATACATTTTTCTAATGCTGGACATATGTAAAATAATTATTTATTTTTCATACTGGTGATACTATGTTTTACTTTAAAAAAACCAACAACATACATACATTTTCATTTAAATTTGAGCATTTAAAATTTAATGAGTCCTATGCCTGAGCATAACAAGTAGCTTCCCAAAACAGGTCTGAGCTAGCCTTTCTGATTGGAGACTTATGGAGGATGTACACACTCGCAATTCATTTATATTAATAATCACAATTGGGACATTCCAAAACATCAGGAAAAGTGAAAGAAACAAATGAGAGTGATATTTTCAACTTCCTTTCTTGATTTAAGACTTAATGGTGGACAGAGGCAGTGGTGAGTAATTGTGATACTTTTTCCATTTTATATCTATTAGGTGATATATGCAATACTATGCATCTGTTTTACATGAATTTATTTGAAAAAACAAAACAAAAAAGTTAACATTTCTTGTTTAATTTCCATTTACCATATATACTCGAGTATAAGCCGACCCTAATATAAGCCGAGGTACCTAATTTTACCTACAAAAATTGGAAAGACTTATTGACTTGAGTATAAGCCTAGGGTGGGAAATGCAGCAGCTACTGGTAGGTTTCAATAATCAAAATAAATACCAATAAAATTACCGTACATTAATTGAGGCATCAGCTCATTAATTGAGCACACAGCCCTGAATGAGTCTCACAGAGGCTGCACAGCACCACACAGAGCCCGCAGCAGTTCTTTTGCCGCCCGCAGACCAAACCAGGTACAGTGGAACCTTGGGTCATGACTGTAACCTGTTCCAAAACTCTGGTCGTAACCCGATTTGGTCGTGACCCGAAGTAGTTTCCCCCATAGGATTGTATGTAAATACAATTAATCTTCTCCAGACCATATGAACTGTATGTAAATATATTATTTTAAAGATTTTTAAGCACAAATATAGTTAATTATACCATAGAATGCACAGCATAATAGTAAACTAAATGTAAAAACTTTGAATAACACTGAGAAAACCTTGAACAACAGAGAAAACTAACACTGCAAGAGTTTGCGCTATAGCGCTACGAACCGCTCGCTATAAACACTTTTTTTAATGGGTTTTAAGCACAGGGAAAAAAATGAACATTTGAAAAATCCATAATTTAATAAACCACCAAGAAAAGTAACATTGCAACAATGCACGCTACGAACCGATCGCTGTAAACAGAAGTGAAGTGGAGGTTAAAATCCAATAGAAAAAACTCTTCATTAAATACGAGGTTGAAACAATTCTCAAATCTGTCTCTTTAAAAACAAGCCAGGTGCATTATTTAACTACCTTCTTGGTCTTATGCGTCCAGCCTTCTCTCTTTCACTCGCTCTCACTCTCACGCGTGTGTGTGTGTGTGTGTCTCTCTTGTGTGCGCGCGTGTGTGTGTGTGTCTCTCGTGTGTGTGTGTCTCTCTCTCTCTCTTGCTTGCTCACTGCACTGGGAGAGACTGAACACGTGCAGAAATCACCGGCGCGCACAAACCGAAAGGGAAACTGGCTTGTTCATATACTGAGTGTGTGGTCATGAACAGGTGCAAAAGTTTGGCAAACTTTTTGGTCGTAACCCAATTTATACATGTTCAGAGACGTTTGTGAATCGAGGTTCCACTGAACTGTACACTCCAGCTTTCTGTCAGGTTGGCAGGGGCAGCAAGACCTGACTCGAATATAAGCTGAGGGTGACGTTTTTCAGCACATTTTGAGTGCTGAAAAACTCGGCTTATATTCAAATATATACGGTAGTTTAAATAGTAGCCACTGGAAGAAAGTGCACAAATTTTGATCAGCTTGGCACAAGTGCCTAAATGTTAGACAAAACTGCAGCCAGAAAGAAAGCAAGATGTCATTGAAACCAAATATTTTCTGTACAGAATTATGTATTTTAACATATTCATGGGGCTGGACAGTGGCAATATGTTGCATGCTGGTCAGACATGCAAATAACTTGATTATACTGTGTATGTGCATCACTACTAAAACTACTACCAACCAATATATGAGCATAAGAAACAGTCTGGGGTAAACAAATATGGTGTGAGAGTTATTGAGGACAAATACATTTAGACAGATTTTTTTTTTAAAATTGTAATCCAGATATTCCAAAACATCAAGAAAAGTGAAAAACAAAATTTGTATGAAATTTTTTGACTATTCATGATTTCAATATTTTGGCTTAGGCACTAGTCATGCAAAAATTCTGTCATGCCTAGATAGGCTTGCCCAAATCTAGAGTGAACATTGAAATCATTATTGAAATTTTGTTCTAATTGGCTACTTTTACTGTTTTTCTTTGTAAGTGTAAAGGACTAAAGCAGAAACAAGAAAATACGTACAAAATGTTAAAGTTCAGGTTATATAGAATAAAACAGAATGAACCCTTAATTGCAAGGGGACTTTTGCAAATGCATTTCAGTACAACATGCTATACAGTACTGAAATAAAAAAAAACAACGTTCATAGCTAGGTTATTACAGCTGTAATATATTTCAAGAAAATAAGTGACATGAAAATGCTGTTTTGGGTAAAGGCTAAATATTGAATAATAAATGCAGATGCAGGACAGCATTTTATAGGGTGGAAGCTGTATAAGAATTATTTGTAAATTCCTGTTAAGTGTGCTCCCTTAATCACCAAAAACCTGATCCTTTAAACTTTGGTTAGTTGTCAATGTTATATCGGTGAAGACATGACTTAAAGAGGCACAGGCTGCATGAGTCAGCATGGGCAGCTAAACACAGATCAACTTAGATCACTTACGTATTGCAGGCTGTGTGAGAGAAGGATAAAGTGTGGGAGTGTGAGAAAATCAACATTTGCAGGTTGACATCTTCCATTAAGTCAGAAGCCAGCAACTTCATAAAGAGAAGGACTGCTATTGTCTGTTTGTGCCCTGATCTTGGCTATAGTACATTTCACTGAAGATCCTCAATAAGTTCAAATTTATTGTGCATTATATACAATTGCCAATAGTATAATACAAACACAATCAATGAATACAACTCCAGATGAAATATATACAAAAGCACACAACAGGAATTCTCACACAGTGGTCATTAGGAGCAGCTGCTGAGTAGCCTTATGACCTGTGAACAGAAGACTGCCCCAGAACCTTTAGATGTAAGTGTTCATGGTCATGTACTGTTTGCCAGGATGGAGGGAAGAAAAGTGACTGTGCTGGATGTTTTAGGCCAGTAGTGTGGAGAAAATATGATCAAGGAGTGCTACATCACTGTGAATTTAGCTCTGCTCAGCAATGCAGATTAAAGAAAAAGAAAGTGTGTGTGTATATATATATATATATATATATATATATATATATATATATATACTCAGCAAAAAAAGAAACGTCCCCTGACTTTCAACTGTTTTTACTTTCAGTAGACTTAATGTGTAAATATTTGTATGAACACTAAAAGAGTCAACACCATAAGACATAAACTAAAAATGTTTCACAATGTGTCCCTGAATGAAGGGAGGCTCAAAATCAAAAGTACCAGTCAGTATCTGGTGTGGCCACCAGCTGCTTGAAGTACTGCAGTGCATCTCCTCCTCATGGACTGGACCAGATTTGTCAGTTCTTGCTGTGAGATGTTACCCCACTCTTCCACCAAGGCACCTGCAAGTTCCTGGACATTTCTGGGGGGAATGGCCCTAGCCCTCACCCTGCGATCCAACAGGTCCCAGACGTGCTCAATGGGATTGAGATCTGGGCTCTTCGCTGGCCATGGCAGAACACTGACATTGCTGTCATGCAGAAACTCACGCACTTTTTGCCACTCCTGTCTGGTCCAGCGAAGGTGGGTTTGTGCCCATAGGCGGCGTTGTTGCTGGTGATGTCTGGTAAGGACCTGCCTTACAACAGGCCTGCAAGCCCTCAGTCCAGCCTCTCTCAGCCTATTGCGGACAGTCTGAGCACTGATGGAGGGATTGTGTGTTCCTGGTGTGACTCGGGCAGTTGTTGTGGCCATCCTGTACCTGTCACGCAGGTGTGATATTCGGATGTACCGATCCTGTGCAGGTGTTGTTACATGTGGTCTTCCACTGCGAGGATGATCAGCTGTCCTTCCTGTCTCCCTGTAGCGCTGTCTTAGGCGTCTCACAGTGTGGACATGGCAATTTATTGCCCTAGCCACATCAGCAGTCCTCATGCCTCCCTGCAGCATGCCTAATGCACGTTCACGCAGATGAGCAGGGACCCTGGGCATCTTTCTTTGGGTGTTTTTCACAGTCGGTAGACAAGTCTCTTTAGTGTCCTGCGTTTTTAGAACTGTGACCTTAAATGCCTACTTTCTGTAAGCTGTTAAGGTCTTAACGACCATTCCACAGGTGCATGTTAATTAATTGATTATGGTTAATTGAACATGCATGGAAAACATTGTTTAAACAATTTACAATGAAGATCTGTAAAGTTATTTGGATTTTTAAAACATTATTGTTGAAATACACAGTCCTGAAAAAGGGACGTTTCTTTTTTTGCTGAGTATATATATATATATATATATATATATATATATATATATATATATCTCAAAAATATTAAAGGACCACTTTTTAATCAGAAGATGGCCTCGAGTCAATGAAACTTCTGGGATATTGATCTGGTCAGGTGCACTAGAGGGGCAACAATAAGACGACCCCTAAAACAGCAATGATTTAACAGGTGGAGACCACTGACATTTTTCCCTCCTCATCTTTCGTCTGTTTTTTCACTAGTTTTTCATTTGGTTACAGTTAGTGTCACCACTGGTAGCATGAGGCGATACCTGTACAGGTAGTCCAACTTCACTGGGATGGCACATCAATACGTGCCATTGCCAGAAGGTTTACTTTGTCTCCCAGCACAGTCTCAAGGGCATGGAGGAGATTCCTGGAGACCGGTAATTACTCTAGGAGAGGTGGACAGGGGAGTAGAAGGTCCTAAACCCATCAACAGGAACGGTATATGCTCATTTGGGCAAGGAGGAACAGGATGAGCACTGCCAGAGCCCTACAAAATGACCTCCAGCAGGCCACTGGTGTGAATATCTCTGGCCAAACAATCAGAAACAGACTTCATGAGGATGGCCTGACAGCCCAATGTCCTCTAGTGGGCCCTGTGCTCACTGCCCGGCACCGTGGAGCTCGACTGGCATTTGTCATAGAATACCAGAATTGGCAGGTCCACCATTAGCACCCTTCGCTTTTCACAGATGAGAGGAGGTTCACCCCGTGACAGACGTGAAAGGGTCTGGAGAAACTGTGGAGAACGTTATGCTGCCTGTAACATCGTTCAGCATGACTAGTTTTGTGGTGGCCTCATGTGGCGAGAGTATGCAGGCAGTATATATATATATATGTTTAGCATATACTGTATATTTCTGTATTATGCACTTAGCTTTAGCTTGCATTCACACACATGAATATAGAATATTGTAGCTTGCACTGAGACTTTGAGACACCAGCTGCAGAATAAGGCCTTTTGAAATGTGAATATCTAGAGAGAAATTATAAAGCAAAATTATGGCTGCAGGCCCAGAAAATTACCAGAATTTCTGAGCAAAGTGGGAAAAAGAGCAGTACATACAGAGTTGTTATATATGAACAAGATAATACAAGGGGGGATGCACTATGCTCTGCTGCTGGAATTCATCCCTTGGACCTTATTCATTGAACAGATTACCTGGGCACAAATGAAGAAACAGTGAAAGTCATACAGAGGCAAGAAACTTGACTTATTCATGCCTTTACAGATATTTGTTTCAAGAAGTTGAATCAATATTTAGAGTTAAGTGTTTTTATTTGACCATTATTCAAGTGTTTTGTTTTTGAGGTATGTATGGTTGTCTTTGGGCTAGCATTAGGCTCAAAATAATAAAACTTAGCTTACAGGGAATGTGAGTCCCCCTCAAGATGACACGTCTACAGTAATACTGTGTGACTTTCTAAGGCAGTGTGTTATAGATATCCTGGACAGATGAAAGCTGGGTACTGGTACAGTCTAACTTTATGTAAACAGATACATATCCTTAATACTAAACACATAGAGAGGAAATGTTAGACTATGATCCTGTAGCCATTTAGCGTTAATTTCAGTATACACCATGTTGCCCACAATGACATTTGTCAATGTAAAAATGTCATTTTATTTTAATCATCATCAAGACATCAGCTTTAGGATCCACTGAGGCAAAGAGGAAACTCCATCTAGACCCAATTATTAAATCTTAACACTGAAATAGTTGGAACTGTGCGTTAAAAAACATAATGTCTTTGAATTTTTAGATGAAATGCCTGTGTTATTTAATAGGCCTGCTGAAACACATTCCCACATTTTAAATCTACTGTATAAAAAAGAGTAATTAATGCAGAAATTAGCACTGATATAAAAGCTTTTTAAACAAAGAAGTGCAAAAATCAGGCTGTTGCTAGGGTACATTACTTAAACATGTGAATGTAAGAATGTCATAACCTGTGGTCTAGATGAATAAACACAAGTGAAATAAAAACTGAATGCTCACTATGAATTCCTGTTTAAAATGTACATTATTGACGCGGGAAGGTTTTTCCTATTTATTGAATTTTGAATAGCTGCACTAAACCATGTGTACTGCAGGACTCAAGCAAATCAAACTGAACGTATCTAGTAAATGATAGAGATCACACTCAGAATCAAATTATTGCTGAATGTCTGTGTGTAAACTGATCTCCCCAAAAAGGCAAATGTAAACAATGTAATAAAGAACATTAGTAGTGCATACTATCATTTCATACAAAGTATGCTGACTTGTACAGACTTGCAGCTTTAAG
This sequence comes from Polypterus bichir lapradei, assembly GCA_026402145.1. NCBI lineage: Eukaryota > Metazoa > Chordata > Cladistia > Polypteriformes > Polypteridae > Polypterus > Polypterus bichir. The sequence goes on along the minus strand of JANRMT010062792.1, from coordinate 107,312,305 downwards.
TTAAGTGACTAAAACTGTACATATTAAACTGTTCTCACTATGATGATGTATATACTGTATCACACTGTGAACTAAATGTCTTCATGTAGGCTTTATATGAAAGAAAACTATGCTTAAATTGCTAATAATAGCCTGTTAATTATATTTAAAGAAGATATAACATTTATACTACTTATTTAATAAAAGGACAGAATAGTGGAGCAGTGGTTAGCACTGCTACTCAACCAATCTTGTAATCCATCCATTATCCAACCTGCTATATCCTAACACAGACTCACGAGGGTCTGCCGGAGCCAATCCCAGCCAACACAGGGCGCAAGGCAGGAACAAAAGATGGAATCTTTTGAATTGGAAATCATTTTCCTTCCACTACTACTCCGCACATAAAACTCAAAGAATTGTCTTACAAAAAATAAAATTAATTAGTTTACTCCTCAACTACTCCACCAATACACTCCTCCTATTATGCACAAAGATTTGCTTTCTTTTTTTACTTTTTAAACCTTTATTAGGTTCTGTAGTAGAGAAAAATAAGCATCAATAGATACAAAAAAGCATAATCAAGGGCTGGATAGGAAAAATTAATAGGTTAAAATTTACTTTACATCACCACTCCTCCATCATTATACACCTCCTACTCTGCATGGCTGTTCAAACAATTGTTTGAAAATTGCAAAACATTTACCCCTGAGTAAAATACAAAATATCTACAAATGAATTACCAGTTCACCCCATCAACAGAACAAAAATCTCTCCCCAGTCCACCTAATTAATTGAAAGTCTCCAGGCCTCTAATAAAATTACAATAAGAAAACTCTAATTTCAGGCTGCATTTAATGAACACCTTGAACATTAGCAGCACATCAGCAGCCATCAAGTTCAGGAACAAATCCCTGGGCAGGGCGCCAGCCCACCGCAGGGCACACACACACAGACACCCAACTAGGGACAATTTAGGATCACCAATGCACCTAACCTGCACGTCTGTGGGAGGAAACCAGAACACCCAGAGGAGACATGGGGAGAACATGCACAATCCACGCAGGGAGGACCTGGGAAGTGAACCCAGGTCTCCTTACTGCGAGGCAGCAGCGCTACCACTTCACCACTGTGCCGCCAGGTTAGCAAAGTGCTATATAAATATAACCATCTAAACATAGTTGAAAATCTGGAAAAGTCAGTGGTGGGTTAAAGTTGGCCTGAAGGACACTGTAAAAATATTTTAGAAGCTGTACAAATTATGCTGATGTTTACACTTATTACTTTACATTAACTAACGTAAATGTGGGAAAAGTCACAAAGTTTCATCCTGAACATTTGGAATTTAGGGTGCATTTATTGTTTTGAAACATAAAGCCAAGATAAATTAGATCCAAATACATTGTAAGAGTTGATTACCTTCCCAAGTCACTTGTTTCAGGTTTGCCTCTTTTCTATGGGGGCCAAATAATCATTAAAGTGCTTGTTACAGGGGAGTTATGCCATAATGTATGCTGTTGATCATTCTATTGACAAAGGCTTATTCGCATATTTTACCTGAAATCTTCCTAGAAACCATGAGATCCATTTAACACACTGAAACATTAATAATGTTGCCTAAAAGTTCACGTTTCTTAAGAACGCCTCTGCAAATATGACCTTGCAGCGAACTCCAACACATACAGTACAGTACTTCATTGAATGAACACCTCTCTATAGGGGCCATTAAAGTCAATATTTATTAATTTAATATCAAAAAGATGTTCATATTTTCCATGGTATTCAGTAAAACTAACTGATTGGCAAGAGATGCTGGAAAGCTTGAGCCATATGAATTGTGAAATGTGAATAAAGCATTGTTTATGAACCTGGTGTTTCTCTGGTGTTCAGAGAAAGGTTTTTATTGAAATGTCTCAATGGCAATTACATGGGTAAACAATAATTGATGTGGCCCTCTAGAAAGTAACAACCTCTATTTGTGCCTACTCAAAATTGACATGAGTAGCAGAGAAACATTTCACATGCAATTATTTTCATACACAGTTAAGTGTTCTTGTATAGAACTACATAAAAAATACAAATATGTTGCATGTTCAGCTTTATTGAAGAGTAATGTATGCATTTTAGTAGTAGCAGAAACAGTAGGTTTGGCAAACTTTGGAAGTAAAGCTCAGCATGTACGTGTAAGTTATGCATAAAAAAGCCAATGATCAAAATTTTTTAGGTCAGGTAAAATTACAAGTAAAGATAGCGAAAATAGAGTGTGTGAAAGTCAAAATCCAAAGACCATGAAAAGCAATTTACAGCTCAATAACTATATCCATATCCATACACTCTAAAGCTTTCACAAAAGTGTTTAAGGTACAATACTATCACAAAGCTCAGGACCAAACAGACATGAAAAAAGAAGATATGTTGCTATAGAACCATGAAGATTCAATATAGTCCTCCGGGTTTATACTGAATGTTGATATTTAAAAAAAATCTGGAGAATGTAGTGTCTGCATTCAGTAAAATGATGAACCAATGAACTTTATTGTATTTTAGGTGACTGTAGAATGTACTAGGGTGTCAACAAAAGCTCCAGGAGGTAATAGAATGAGCCATTATGTAAAAATTAGTAAGTCTTCCTTGAAAAACTTATCAAATTCAATATACTCTTTGCTGGCATCAAAACAGTGTCCTAAGAACTGCAGGTTTTCATTTATTTAAAAGCATTTTAATGTTCAAATACAGCAGGGAGTAATCTTGTAATGCACTTTGGGTGTTTCTTATTTATATATAGAAAAGAAAAAGTAGATAGATAGATAGATAGATAGATAGATAGATAGATAGATAGATAG
>JANRMT010062792.1:107294129-107309473 GCA_026402145.1 Polypterus bichir lapradei | reverse complement strand
AGATAGATAGATAGATAGATAGATAGATAGATAGATAGATAGATAGAGTGACTACAAGTTACGTCATTGAGCCCCATACCTCACACACAATACCACCTAACACAATCCCATGTTCATTACATAATGCAAATTGTCAAGTGTGCAAAAACAACAAAACCACAATTATAGACCATTAAACCTTCTCTATTTCTCCCTCTTTCCACTCCTCCTGTTGAGTGTCACCCACTGCCTCCCAACTCTGACTCATCAATGTGAGGCACCAGGCTCCATTTCAGCTGTAGGTGGAAATGCTTCCAGTGTCATACTGTGTCCTCTTGGGTCATATGGAAACCAGGGAGATCCACCAATAATGGTGCCCTCTAATGGCATCCAGGGACCTCAAATGGGCTGAACTTCTGGACCCCAACTCCCATGTACTGCTGTGGGTGTCCAAACTGGAATACTTTGGGAGGACCACTGTCACCTATTGTATGGGAGATGAAACTGCTCCTGGCCTCCAGCATCCGCTTGGCCATCCTTTACTTTGTATACCGCCAGCTGGGCAAGAAGTTATTTTCCAATCCAGCCAGCATTTCCATCTGTCCTTCATGGCACTTAATAAATAGTTTATTTTTGAAATAACCTTTATTATATTTAATGATAGAAAAGTACAAACATCAATCAATATAGTGAATAGACATTCAGCAATTGCACAGGAAAGTCAGAGATAAAGATGAAATCTTTTGAATTGGAAATCATTTTCCTTCTACTACTACTCTGCACATAAAAATCAAACAATTGTCTTACAAAAAATAAAATTAATTACTTTACTCCACAACTACTCCACCAATACACTCCTCTTATTATGCACAAAGATTTTTTTACTTTTTAAACCTTTATTAGGTTCTGTAGTAGAGAAAAATAAGCATCAATAGATACAAAAAAGCATAATCAAGGGCTGGATAGGAAAAATTAATAGGTTAAAAGTTATTTTACATTACCACTCCTCCATCATTATACACCTCCTACTCTGCATGGCTGTTCAAACAATTGTTTGAAAATCGCAAAACAATTACTCCTGAGAAAAATACAAAATATCTACAAATTAATTACCAATTCACCCCATCAACAGAACAAAAATCTCTCCCCAATCCAACTAATTAATTGAAAGTCTCCAGGCCTCTAATAAAATTACAATAAGAAAACTCTAATTTCAGCCTGCATTTAATGAATACCTTGAACATTAGCAGCACATCAGCAGCCATCAAGTTCTTTTCTTTCTTCTTTCTTTTTCTGATCTAAAAGAAAATTCCCCAGCACACATTTTCTTTTCTGTTTTTGATTATATACAACTCCAAAGATAAAAGAGATACTTGAAAAAGACAACCCAACCCCATCAAAAAGTGTACTAAAAATGTAAACAGTGGTTTTAGTCTTTTGCAATGGAGAAAAAGATGGAAATCAGTTTCTCACTGTTTAGAAAAAGGACAGTAGTCCAGTGCTCCAGGAGAAATAACAGCTAGGAATGAGAGGTGAGATCTGCATGAAGAATTTTCCACTGCAGGTCACTTGTGTTATTGTAACTTATAACCTTTGAATAATCTGTTGTTAAAGTGTCAGTAGTTTCAACAGAAAGAGCAAGTTATAGAAAGACAAGACGGTGATCAGAGGAGCCAGAAGGATGAATGGCGCAGATAGCTAGGCGATTCATATAATCATTAGGACAATAAATCCTATCTAACCTTACCATAGAGACTAACCCCAATGAATCCTTCAACCATGCATACTGTTTGGCACTGGTATGTACAACACTGCAAATATCACTGAAGTCTTCTTTCTTCAAAACTAATTGCAAGCACGTGCCTAAGCTAGGATTAGGCTCCAGGCCTTCCCAAAGTTGGACCATCAATCAATTCAATACAAGCAAGTCATTCATCACAGAAATAAATCTAAAGCTCAATTCCTACATTGGAAGCATTGACATTTAAAAATACCCATTTTTTTCCTCCTAATTTAGTTTTGACTTTCAGCAACTTACCCTTGATGGTGTCAGTCATGGAGACAGACTCGGGAGAAAAACTGCTATAAAAGAGAGTGGCAACCCCAGCACTGACAACTGACCCATAACTTAAGTATTTCACATTATTCCAAAATCTGCTGTAAACTATACTGTAAGCAGGTCCTTCAGTTGCAGGCAATGTTCAGTTTTCAATCCATGCTGTCAATGATAATGTGTAAGGAAAGTTCCCATACTAAAACTAAAGTGGAGCTGACTGCTTAAAGTGAATGTCTTTTCAGAATAAAAAGGCAGACTTTGAATTAGAGGCAGGTGAGAGATATACTTTTATTTTATATTCTTCAACAAGCTCATAGCGCCTATTATTATTACTAATGTCAATGCCATTAGGATTTTTTTAACTATAAGTTATTATTTTGCATAACTTCATCATTGAGACTTCCATTGCTTTAAAGGCTTTGTTGTCTAAACCTGGTTTGTTTGAACAATCCTCATCCCTATTAGTTTGCTTAAGCATTCTGTGGTATTTCAGGTATATTTTTATGTTTTTAGGTAATAAAGCGGCAAAAAATAAATAAACCAGCATAAGCCATATATTTGTGAATGCTGTGAAAAAGCTACTGCTGTTTTTAAAATACAAAAAAAAATTGAGGTAATAATTTGCCATTTGTGATGGTTTTGAGAAATGTATATAAATTAAAGTGATAATTAGAATAAACACTTATGCAACATGTCAGTTTAGCAAACATTATTATAGGATATTTCTAGAAGTAAAAGCTGCTGTCAGATGGAAGGCACAGTGAAGTTTGTTTACCAAAATGTGGAGCAGGTCCCAGACGTGCTGTATTTCAATTATGAAATAATTGAGAAATGTGTATAAATGGTTTGAATAAATTGAGGCCTTCTTTATATTCCCAAGGGGAAGAAAAGATTTATCTCTCTTGTGATCATATATTTATTTATTTAAAAGCCAAAAAGAATTCTAGAGGCATTTTTTTCTTTTGTCTTGCATTCATTTCCTCTATATAACACTTACATTGTCAAGCTATTTTAAGGAGGCAAAGATTAAATGAAATTTATTGTGGTTAAGTATAATGCATCTTTGCCCCACAGATCAGGCATAATTGGGTTATACTAAGTTATCTGCTAAACTAGAGTTCAAAATTCATAATGTCTAAGGCAGGTATAATAAACCTGTAGGAATAACCTTGAAACAGCATTCTGTTCCATAAACAAACAAAATAAAAAAAAAATCAGTCCATGTATAAAACATTAAAGGTTAAATTTTGTTTATGAATTTTCTAAAATACAGTGGCTTGCAATTATTAACACAGTTCACTGCAAGAACACTAAAAAAAAAAGAATAGGTGGAAGTGAATGTTTAAAATACAAAAGTGGCTACAAATCAAACTGTGAGAAAAAAGACAAAAAGAATTTTCTTCCCCATAAAATAGCACAGGACAGACAGAAAAACAATAAAAAAATCAAAAAGTGAAAAAAAATCAAACATAAAAATAAAACAGCACAAATGCACACCACCCAAATCCCACATAATCTCCACAAAAATCCCAAACCACGAGAGGTAAATCGATGTATCTATACTAATAAAAGGCAAAGCCCTCACTGACTGACTGACTTACTCATCACTAGTTCTCCAACTTCCCGTGTAGGTAGAAGGCTGAAATTTGGCAGGCTCATTCCTTACAGCTTACTTACAAAAGTTAAGCAGGTTTCATTTTGAAATTCTACGTGTAACAGTCATAACGGTCGACAACGTCCGCCAGCCACAACGTCTGCCATGTTAAACTTTCTTATTTATTTAAATTTGGTAGGCGGCCTCCCTGCGCTAACTGAAACTGATGTACAGTAATCCCTCGCTATATCGCGCTTCGACTTTCGCGGCTTCACTCTATCACGGATTTTATATGAAAGCATAACTAAATATATAACGCGGATTTTTCGCTGCTTCGCGGGTTCTGCGGACAATGTGTCTTTTTACTTCCTGTATATGCTTCCTCAGTTGGTTTGCCCAGTTGATTTCATACAAGGGACGCTATTGGCGGATGGCTGAGAAGCTAACCAATCAGAGCACGCAGTTAAGTTCTCCTGACTGAGAAGCTAACCAATCAGAGCACGCAGTTGAGCTCCTGCGTGCTGAATGCAGTGTTAACCAGGAAGTCTCCTCTCGCTCATTCAGCATCAACGTGTTTCGCTGTGTAAAGAGTTGTGCTCTTTAGTGTTTATCTTTGTGCATAGTCAAGCCCTTTATTGTGGCTCCAAAACAATCTGCTACTGCTTCAGGGGCCGTGCCCAAGCGCAAGAAGAAGATGTTAACGATTGCCGAAAAGGTAAACGTTTTGGATTTGTTGAAGGCTACGATTCTTTTTATTTAAAAAGTAGGAAAGGAATATAAGATCTACGGCTGCAGTGTCCTTTTAACCAGGGTGCAAAACGAGTTGTAAGTGGATGTAATAAGGCAGTAGTCTGGATGGAATTTGCTTTAGGGATTTGGATTGAAGACTGCCAGAAGAAGAACAACGGCAGTGCTACACAATCGCCTGAAGTGGCTCCTTTACAAGGGCTGTAACGCTCTCCTTTGTTGTGCAGTAAAATTAAACTCATTGTTATCAGACAAGTCATCGTGTCATTGTTGGTGAGTAACCATAATTAATTTTCTTCTTACAGTGCTTAGTACATGTACGTACGTTTAGTGTCACTGTACACACATTTACTGTATACTATTTTTCTTGCATTGTACGTATTTATTGCTGGTGACCTGTCTATCGTAATGGCTGTAACATATGTGATATCGGAGACACTCAATATCTTTAAAATAATATTTAGGTTTTACTGTATATAAACAGTGTGTTTATATACATAATTTCAATGAATCTTACCTAATATCTAAGAGAATACAAAGGGATTATGCTGTATAACTGCGGGGAATATTTATAAACAGTCCGGGAGAGTTTATAAGGGCTTAAAATATATAAAAATAACCATACAAACATATGGTTTCTACTTCGCGGATTTTCACCTATCGCGGGGGGGTCTGGAACGCAACCCCCGCGATCGAGGAGGGATTACTGTACGTACTTATTTCGGTGGTATGATGCCACTGTCGGCCGCCATATTGAACTTTCCAACAGTCTTTGTTACCTATGGGCCCATCTTCAAGAAATTTGGTACGCGGGTTCCCAACGCTAACTGAATCCTACTTACGTACATATATACGTCCATAGCCTGCAGCTCGGTCGCTGTGTGAGGCGGTGTTGGGTCCCACATCCCCATGCCTCCCACGTTGTTGGCTGTCTGCCTATATAAGGCCGCCTGTCGCTCCGGTCTCTTCATTCCCTTCCTTGCTTCGCCACGGTATTCACGTCTCCCTGCTGATAACCGCAGCCTTTTTATTTAATCCACGGCTTCTCCGCTGTTTTATTGTTTTTTTATTACAATTATAGTTATTGTATAGGTATTTTAGACTTAGTTTACATTGTTCAGGTACCCATTTCCTTTATCGTTCCAACCATACCCCCATTAATGTGTCTATCGAGGTGATCACCATCGATCAAAGAACTGTCACTTACCGAGTGGTTTCCATGCCCGGAGATGGCGCCTGCCTTTTCCATTCTCAGTGTTACATATTGCACGGCCATATCAGGCTCACTCTTGATATCTGGAGGAACATTGTGTCTTATGTATTGAATGACTGGGACAGGTTCAAGGTGTGGACTGATGACGGTACAGGAGATAATTATACTACACAGGAGCACTATAAGAGTGAAATGCTTCAGCCCTTCACCTATGGTTCTGCATGTGAGTTGATGGCTGCCGCTGAATTGTTCGGTTGTCGCTTTTAAGTGTACCGAAATGGCCAAATATTTTACACCTTTGGAAAACCGCAAATGCCTCTTAAACATCTTAGATTCACAGGTGACGATTTGAGTAGTGTAAACTTTGATGTTTATGAATGTTTAAACTCTAAAAAGCTGGATGCGAAGTTATCGATGAAACCGGTTGTATGCTTACAACGCTTAACAGATGCCGATTGTCACTTCAACACAACAAGTCCAGCAAATACTAATGTAATTGAAACAAACCATGAAACTCAAACCGATTATGACAGCAGCAATCCAAGCTGTGAAATTTGAGGCAAGATTGCTTTTCACGTGGCCAACTGTACGTTGCATGCTCAAGAGTAAGCTCAGCGCACAGCTTGGTCATATTACAACCAGAGTGCTGAATTGACAACGTGGCATACAAAGAGATCCTTAACAAATAATTATTGGTATATTTTCCCTCAGTTTAAAAAGGTTTACTTTTCTTCTTAATAAAAATTTTAAGACAGTACTTCGCCGCTGCAAAGCGCGGGTATTTTGCTAGTGTATCTATAAACGAAAACACGTTTCTTCCTACTGCTCCAAAGCTCAGCAGTGCAGATAATACCAAAAGGTCTGAAGACAGTCAAAAGACTACACCTAGTGGAAAATGCATCAGATGGCCTTTTCCATTGGTCTTTTCCTACACCCCATATATTCCAAGCCCTATCCTTAAATCTTCTAATAGCGATCTGTTTATTATTCCAAGAGCTAAGCATAAATGAAAGTGGTGAAGCAGCATTTTGTTGTTATACACCAAAAATCTGGAATAGTTTACCAACAGAGACACACCAGGGTAACACTACTGATCATTAAAAAAAAAAAACTCCTAAAATCCCACTTTTGTGAATTTGGATTTTTAGTGGGTACATTTTACTTGTACTCCTAATAGACTATACATGCATTGAATTATCATACAGTTCATGGGTTTGCAATCATTACTAATCTCTATTCTTCTCTGCTTTCGTTTTTCGGTTTTACACCACCATCTGATCAAGTCACTGGGCAGCAACATGTGACGCTCAAATGAAGGCAGGTGTCACAGATTTTCACAAGACCTACTGTGTTGAATCTTCTGGAACAAAGCCTGGAAACAATGAACAACAACGCTTGAGCATTTATGCCTAGAAAGGGCTAGGTGGTCTTTTACCTAAGAAACCGTGCAGATTTTGCTTTTTATTTTCTCATTTTCTTCTGTCCATCCAATCATCTGACCTTATCATTGTTCTCACCTTTACAGACTTAGCATATAATACTATATATCATCTTTAATTAAGTGCATTCGAATAATGGAAGTTATGGATAGCATTTTAGTTTATGCCATGTAACCTGGGTCAGGGCTTAGATTTAGTTATGCATATGGCAGATACGAATACATGGTGGTAGTATAAACATGTACAATATTTACATAATAGGAAGAAGTTATACATAGTGAAAAATGATTTTGTGTTAGGTAAGACATAATAATCTGATGTACAGTGCAGTCCAGGTATATATTACACATTGTGGCCAGTGGGGGGCACTCTCACTTAAAAGGACCCATAGACACCACACAGTCCAGTCACTAGGGTTTTTATTTTTAGAAAGAATCTTTCCAGGGAGGTAAAGAATGCAGGTTATATAAATATAAAACAATAAACACTGGAAATTTTTGAGCCAATCTCTAAAATACATAATATTCTACACCTGGCCTACCTTCTTCTTCACTCTTCAACCACCATACCAAAAATGATAGTGCCAGTTTTTTTTGTTTTTTTTAATTTTCCTCTTTCTCCACTCCCTTGCCAGGTAAGCTGTTGACTCCACTTTACTCCTGACTCTGAGCTCACCTGGCTAAGGGAAGGAGGCTTTTTTTAAAAAAACTGTGGCCCTTAATGACTTCCAGGGTCATGGCCAATAGGTGGACAAAAGGTTCTGGACAATTCTCCTGTATATATTTGGCTGAAACCTAGGAATAGCTTTCTGTTGCTTCCTCATGGCTGGGAGGACTAATGGGTGGTCTCCAGTTCTCCTTTGGCCACTACCACTTATCCATCTGGGATGGGATTTTTTTTGGTGTTCCATTCAGGCAGTGGTACCGACCAACTCCTGAATGGCATCATGGCTTCCTGTCTAGGTAGTGGTCCTGACATGCTCCTTAGCAGCATTTTGGCTTCCCACCAGAGAACATAAGAAAGCCCCTGCAATGTACCTCTGTGCTCTGCTGACCACTGAACAGTCCAATTCAGCTTATTGCAAAACGGTTCAAAAATTGGTTGTTTCTATTAGGAAGGTTTTCAGAACACATTGAAAAGTCTCCAAAATATACGTAAACTGGGAAAATCTGTATGTGGCTTGCACCAAAAATAAATAGATGTCACATTTTTCAATGAAACAATGTATTTATAATGCATTATTGTTTTACACTGTTTTTGAAAAAATAAATAAACAAAGAGCTCAAATTAAAAAAAAAAAAACATAAAATGGACGCTCAAAGATTGTTCACAACTTATCTTTAGAAAGTTGTGTTGTATAGTTCTGTATGCCGTAGGATCTCCTCCATGGGCAACCAGAGGTTTACTCTCATTGAACACAAGGAAAAGTTGCAATAATATGCAGAATTATAAATTGGCTTGCATTGCTAGGATATTAAGTGACTTGTGTAAAGGTAAAAATGTAAATTTTACTTTTTAAAAAAAACATTGTTTTTAAACAATACACATATGATTACTGTATAGGTTGAAGGCATACAGTTAAAAGTATATCTTCCTAATGTATTGCTAACTGAAATTAATAAGGCTTCGCTGTTTGTGCTTTCTTAAAACATAAAGCAGCCACCTCTCCCATATAAGAAGTTCAAGCATGGCCTGAAGGGCATAATAATCAGGTCTGAAATGCTGACAATAAGTTAATAAGTTGCAATTAATGCAACTGTCCAAGTTAAAACTACTTCTAAATATTTCATACACTGTTCATTTACACTTATCTCATATCTGATTATGTAATAGCGAATGAAAATGTTCCCTTCTCAAATTACAGTATTAATATATCATAGCAAAGTAATTAGGCATTCTCATCCTTCTGCCTCCTCTAACTGACATATCAATACCAATTTTAAAATTTTCTTTTATCTATATTGCTAAACGAAGGTTGTATATATGCACGGACGCCAGAGGTCAGCAGCACTGAAAGCACACAAGCTCAGCGCCCCAGAGTCAAACCCAGCGGCTTCCCAGACTCAGTAGGTGGCGCCCAAACAACACAACACAACCTGTAAACTAAAATTTAGGTCACAATACAACCGCCTCCCCAACACGAACGCGCACACCACCGCATATACAACCTTCGTTTAGTAATGTAGATCTCCAAGCCTGGATCAGAGGCCAGAAGCAAGCCGTGCACAATACAACCGCTGCCTGAACGCGAACGCGCACACCACCACATATACAACCTATCGACGTTGACCAGATAAATAACCAAGTGATTGGATTGCTTCCTGGAGAAAGCCACGTCTTTTTCTGAACACGAAACTGAGCATCTTAATTTCCCATTACAATACTGAAACACTATTAGCCCGGCCGGATTACTACAACAACACAATCTTAACCTTAAAGTAGGGACAATAGTCACGCTATTAGAAACCTTAATACTAAACAAAGTTTATGCAACGGCACACAGTTGATCATGAACAGCATGAGAGAAAATGTTATTTAAGCACGCTTACGGGATCCCATACTGGCAATACTGTTTTGATTCCCAGAATTGACCTTACAAGTTCTGACCTGGAATCACCTTTTAAATTTAAATGACACCAATTTCCCATTGAGGCTGCATTTGCCATGACGATCAACAAATCCCAAGGACAAACCATGGACAAAGTAAGGATTTACCTATCTGAGCCTGTATTTGGACATGGACAACTTTATGTTGCCTTTTCAAGAGTTCCGGCGTTCATGTGACGTTAAAGTGAAGGTTTTAACTACTCCATACCAGGGAGAGCTAATTCAAGGACAGGAAACCATCTTTACTAAAAATTTTGTTTAAAAGGAAATTTTTCATTAACTATTTGGAATTTACCATTTTATGGATTTTTTGTTTCCAATTTACTTCATTTAAACCTTTGCACTCCGGTATTTGTTTTACTTATAAGTGCAGCAACTCAAAAAGACATTTTGGACTTAAATGATATAACAATTACATTTCAATTTTAGTTTTAATAAATTGGTTAATTTTAGTACAAATATTTTTTTTTTAATTAAATGAAAACTTTCCCACCCTCCATCATTTTTCATCCCTCCAAAGATTGGCGGGAACAGAAAATGATTGCCATTCTTTGATTTGCGATTCTTTAGAGAATCGAGGGTTTACTGGTTTCTCCTATTTGATCCTTTTAAACCTGTATCTTATCTTAATTAAATTGTATAAATGTAATCTACAGTATTCTATATAACATAATTCAAATGTATAACATTTTAATATGACTGCAGACTATTTTCTTGAAATATGAATTGCAGAACAACAGTTTTTCCACCTTTTGAATTATACAGTTTATTTTTTCTTTCAAAAAATGGGGTCATTATTGTCATGTGTAAAAGGTACAGTGAAATTCTAACTTGCATAATCAACATACAATACAGCATTGATGCTGCCATTTAAACAATTGTTTTGACAGATTTCGTAAATACTGATGTATAGACTTTAAAGCTAGGTACAACTACTAAGGCATTTCAGTACTGGAGTTTTTAAACATTTTATTATTGCCAATTGATGAAATCTTTTATGGAGCCCATGTAATATAATGAATTGAATGAAAGAGCTAAGTTTTAACAGTTATCCATGTGATGATTGTCACACGTACACTTAGTGCAAAAAAATTAAGCAAGGACAGCAAGTAGCAGGAAAAAAATCTACATACTATTATGTAACAAATTTTATAAACACATTCATTGTGTCCTAAATTGTCTATGAACAAACTTTTAAAGAACACAATGTCTTCTTCAAGCTTTGACCTTCATTTAAAGCATGTTATGAATTTGTTTAGAAAGTAAAATGCAAAATAGAAAACTTGATGAATATTATATTAATTTTCCCTACATTTATTCATGCATTTTCTGAGCCAGGCTGTTCCACTGCAGCTTTTGTTGGCAAGTTAGTGTTTATAAGACATTAACACCACAAAGATACTTATAATTACAGATAAACTGAAAATTTAAAAGATCCTTAAAGACTTCAAGTGCTGAATTTACCAAATGTCTGCTTAATTTGTTCATTTCAAGCAAGAAAAGACAAATAGACATTGAAGAGGGGAGGATCCACAGGAAGAGCAGAAGAAGCCTGGATTCAGTGCATTTGAAACCCCAGAGTGTATTATCGTGGTATATCCCTCTATTTACCCTTTACCTAGGAGTAAGTGTACTCATCACATTCATTACCGGGTTGGTCTACTGTCGCACCTTAAGATTATCACACACATACATAGATACACACACACAGACCCTAACCACAACAGTGCCCCATGAATGACACACACACAGCTGGTTAACCTCTAGCAATTTAAACCACACAAGTGCCTTAGGAATAACACAGCCTGTCACACTCTCAGCACTTCAAGAGACTTGCTTATTATTGGCATGAACAACATACCATTTTTTAAATATATCTCAGACCTAAATATTACTTTTGGTCTCCAAGAATATATTTAAACATACAAAGGCTCAGCATCCTTGACTATAGACCATTTATCAGCCAAGAATGCCTTACTTTTACTAACTGCTCCCCATTATTGGGTGGAGCTACACTCTCAGTCTTAATAAACCTTTCAGCACAGAGGTAATGGCAAACCTCCAGCTGTACCAGGTGCTCAAAGAAATCTACCTTATTACTTCAGTCACTCAAGACATTAAAACAAAGCATAGAACGTTAAAAGCAGCATGGTATTTAGTACAGGAATAATAATAATAGTATATAATAGAAATAGGACTGATAGTAAAGTCTGGATTTATATAGTCTTTAGAAAAAGATTACTTAAAGTTAAAGATGATGAGGATGAATGTCGCAGGCACGCGTAGATGTTCATTAGATGCTTTTCTGACGATCAGATGGAAATGGCCATTGAGGTCACTCTGTTCTCTTCTGACGTTGCTCTGTTCTCTTCTTCTTATGTCGTTCTTCAGCCAAGGCATATTTCTATAAAATTCTACCAGAGGGTTTGTAAGATGTGATATTCTTTTTGGCTGGCTGGCAATATGATGAATGAATTCACTCGTCCGTTTTCCCAAACAATAAAACATTTGATGTTGCTTAGTACTACTGGCATGTCTTTCGTTCCCAGGCTGCAAAACAATTTAGCAACTCCTTGTCCCAAATCTCAGGTTTTAAAGTAATCAATAGCCTGAGGAATCTCCTGAATTGCTGGTCAGTTCAAACAAATGGTACTGTGATTTAGGAAAACAGATTGCCTTTGCTCTTAACTATCCATGTAAGTATTACGTTCATCTGTTGTTTTGTCTTGAACGAAATACAATGAAAATATAGTCATAATTTACAGATTTTGTACCCCACAACACAGAGTTAGAGTGGTGGCGACAGCAAAACAACAGAGTCAAATGTTAATAATGGGGTGCAACTCACAGGAATGTCTGTCTGTCTTTGCCTCTCTCTCTCTCTCTTTCAGCCTCAGACCACCTGCAGAATTAGGTGCCCTGCTAGTTGTCAGGACCAACTGTGATCAGAGTAGACCACAAAAACAGTCCCTAAGGTGGCAGATGTTGTTAAAAGAGGGAGATGATTTACTATAACAACACTGTTGTAAAAATATTTACAGTTCTGGTGCCAAAAATATGTAGATAAGAAAAAAAAAACACAACTGCAGTGATACACACAAAAACAAAACAAGTCCTCAAAGCCAAAAATGAGTTCTTCATTGATATTTACACAAACCAAGATCAAAGATGAAAAATGAAACAAAAAATATGAAGGCTCTTACCCTATTACAAAGAAAACAAGGGTAATTAACTGCCTTAAAATATATACAAAAAGGGCTCTAATCCAGTCACTATTTGAAACTAATTCTCCTCTAATGCTGCGTTCTCAGCTCTTTCCCTTTTCACTACAACCACTACATCCATTCCAGTGTCAGGCCAACCAACACCTCTTGTGGCACCTAACACATTATATTCACAATGCCATTTCTCTCTCTGCCTACCTGACAAAGACAATACTAATTTACTTCCTTTTGAGCTGGCGGTCTACTGGAAGAACAACTGCAGCAAAAGTGACTCACTGACTAGAGCTGCACAAAAAAGGGACCCACTAATAGAATCAAAACTCAAACCAATGAAAATTCACAAATAATATGTTAACCAAAATACTAAAATAAATCTGCACGACATTGACTGGCATGCATTTGTCCAGAGTGCTTTGATTAAATTCTTAAACATGTATGTCTTGCATGAAAGTTACGTATCTCTTCAGCCCAGAGCCTCCACCATGGAGCTCTAAGTAGGTGGAGGTGACTTAATGGGCAGTTGTCATTATTTGAGTCAGATAAGCAACTCACAACCCTAATCTTAACCATAGTGTAACCAAGCATATTGTGTAACATCACAAATGTCTAATGCAAACCAACAACTTCCTCAATAGAGCAGAGCTCTGGAGGTCACCTAGACTCTACTGGAGTCAGGTAGCCCTCCCACAACCCTATTCTTTACCACAGCGTAACCAGACCAGAGTTTCTGGAGGTCTGAACTTAAATTCTATTGGCATCCATTGGAATCAAATCCACCTACTTACAGTCAACTTCCATCTACTGGGAGCTCCTGCGTGGAGGCTCCAAGCTACAGAGATATGTACTTATCACGCATGAACACATCTAGATCAACAGCCTGCAGATGGCATAGAGCTACAGGACACCCGTGTAGATGACACATGATAACACTTATGCTTTTAATGCCCTTCCTCTGATCCCCAAAAAAGTTTAACATTTAATTAAAGCCATTTACATTTTTACAACAATAGATGTTACAAAATAAGTGTTTGGTAACCGGTAACATCACACTTTCTTTCTCTCTGTCTCTTAATGTCTGCAATGTGCTCATTATTTTCAAACTATTAGAACAATTTTGTTGAGGCCGTTCATCCCAACAAAGCTCATCAAACCCATTCACCTTATTACTGCAAAATTCAATTGAGACAAATTTTGTCGGTTTCCAAATACTACTATCTTTCAGAGTTGTTGGTAACTTAATTTTATGATATTAAGGCCAGACTGAAGGGGTTGGGCACAGTCCACAGAGGCTCATCATCTTAGAATAACTTGCAAGAACCTTTGCTTCCTTTATAACTTTAAGCTGGACTATGGAAAGTACATAGATTTATATACCTATTAAATATACATATTGTACAGAAAACAAAAATAAACAATACTGAGGATGTAATATGCATTCAATTTGTTTTATAAAGGCAATTTTTCTGAGTATGGAGGTCTGGAACAAGGTCCCTCTTCAACTTTTACATTTTTAAATAAACTGCAGAATTGCAAAGAGCCTACAAATACTTGACATCTTGAAGAGATATTTAACAAAACTCAGAAGCTTGGAGAAAAACTACAGCTAGTCATGGTAACACAACGACTAGATGGTGTAATCCTGTCCAGTACTGCTATGAAGCACTCAGAAGGATCTGGTGATAAAAGCAAATGATGGCATGTCTGTCTTGATCTTAGAGACAAATCATAATAACAAAAGCAGTAAAAAGAGGGGAAAGCAACAAAGAATCTGATAGCCTGTTTGGCTGATATGATGGATGTGAGCCAGGAACTGAATGTTTGTAAAGACACCTTAATGGGAACCAATAGGAAAAGAAAAACAGCAGTGCCAGTGGGCATAAAGGAAAGCATCATGTCGGAGAGTGTCTCTAAAAAGCAGAATGGAGTGAAGAAGGCATGTGAAACATGTGATGTGTGTTATTGTGGCGAGCGTGATGAGGGTGGAAGGTGGAAATGTGACTCAGACACTTCCACCAGGACTTTGTCCTTTTCAGTTCACAGTCTAAAGAAGGATACAGTGTAAAAAGCATCAGAATGTTCTTTCAATTTTTACAATAGATTGTGAATCCCCCAGAGGCTTATTTTGTCCAGGATACAGCTAACTGGAGTTTTTGTTTTCCTCTCCTCCGTTCTCAACTGCCTATAGTTCTATAATTAATTAATGGACAAATATTGTTAGTTTTCATGTAAGTTAGCCAGTTTCTACTTTTTTGTGTGTGTGTTAACATATGTGTGTCTTTATGTGTACTAAATTATTTTCTTGCATTTTACCTGAGAACTTGTCACAGCGCTCTGTGCCAACACTCAGTGAAGAGCACTATACATAAATAAACTGGATTGAATTGAATTGGAGGATAACATCTAATTTATTATAATGTAACTTTGGCATTACATGTGCTTATTTTGTTTATTATTATTATTATTATTATTATTATTATTATTATTA